>BSUD01000005.1:113320763-113388814 GCA_033239045.1 Fagopyrum esculentum
TTTCATATATATATATATATATATATATTATGTATAATCTTCAATTTAAATATGTTTGTATATATATATTAAGATGGTCATATTTTATATTATTATTATTCTCTCACTCTCTATATATATATATGAAATATTTAGATATTTAGTTACATATTATACATATTCATTTTATTGTTTATAAATTATATATGTAATTTTTTAATTTTAAATATGTACTTTGTAGCGTGCAGGAATATTAAGAATGAAAAGAAAGAGAAAAAATTATTGTTGATGCTAAATAAAAAGGGTAAATGTTCAGGTACGGCCCATTAATTCCGGTACGGTCGTACGGCCGATCGTACGGGCGACACGTGTCCCGAATTTTTTTTTTTTTTTTTTAAACGATTTTTTTTTTGGAAACGTATCCTCACGCAGAGGACCTTTCCTCTTCACAAAGACCTCTTGCCCGCTACGTCTCCTCTTCGCACGTACATCGCCTCTTGCGCGCTGCATCTCGTCTTCTCAGTCTCTCATCTACCTTCATCTTGCTGCCCTTCTTCTAAGTCTCTCATCTACCTTCGCACGTACAACGCCGGCCGTTCTTGTGCGCACAACCACTCTTGCAACGTATCCTCTTCTCACAGCCGCCAGAACTACAGGGAAGCCCTAAACATCTTGTTGTCCTTCTTCTCAGACTCTCATCTACCTTCATCATCGCGTCGATCTTGTATATTCCGCTATCTATTGCTTTAATTGTGACTAGCAATCTTTTGCAGGTTTCGGAGTTAAGGCCTTGATAAACAGTTTTGTCACTAAGCGCACAGATCGACTTCAAGGCCTTGAGGCTAGTTTCAAAGCCTTGATATACGATATTGCGAAAAATTCTCGTACTCCCCCTTCTAGAGTATTTATATCCCTATTATTCATCTATTCGGTTCTTCAGATCGGATACAATCTCTTAACTTGACGGTTTGACCAAAACAAATCAGAAATTATTCAGTAAAGTGTTGACTCAATCCGATCTTGGTTATGTTTTTTACCTCTAGATCAATTTTTTTTCCATGGACGTCCATTATGTTGAATCTTTTTCCTCTAGAAACAAACATTTCAATTATCTGCTTTGATTTCATCAGTATGGTTTTTATGTTTTATCATGTAAAAGATGATTGTGCTCATGTTGAACTCTTTTATCCTTTGACATGGCTTGTATTTGTTGTGGTCTTTTATTGAGGTTCATTGGCTTGGTCTGTGCTACGAATGTACATCTATCATACATAATGCTTATTTTTTCACCCTTAGTTTGCTTTTTGATCTTGATGTTCTTTTGTTTGGGTGGTTAATGGTACCTTTAGTGTTTTTTTTAATTTCGAAATTAAAGCAAAATCTTTTCGGGCATCCTTAATGAACATCATTAGTAGTATTTTGGATTATTTTCATGTTAGTGAACTTACACTTGTGAGTTGAGTCTAACTGGTCTAATGACATGGCCATTTTTCCCATAGAACTTAGTTGAAGAAAACATGTAAAAAAAATGTCTAAAGATACTATATCAAAGGAAAGAAGAAATGATATTGCTAACAAACTCCCATAGAACTTAGTTCATTGATTAATGAAGGGGCAAAGTGACGTAATAAATAGGAAAAAAGGTGTCGAAGTGAGTAATATACAAATTGTCCTCATAAACTCCCAAAAGTAAAGCGATTACCTCTTTATACTTGTATTAACGGTTTCTTACATTGGGTGTTTCACAAAGGGTAGTAATGTGAATACTACAAACGCGAAGATTGTGATCGTTGCTTATGATCTATGTGTTCCGAATCCATGCTCGAGTTGATCCAATTCCAAATTGAGAGGGTTGGGCTCGTTGCTGTCATGGTGGGAAGTTGGATCCAAGTTTTGGGCCTTGTCCGAAGAAGCCCACGAGTCCAATTCCCATACAAGCATGATGAGTAAACAATTCGGGTTTAGTGAAGAGAAAAAGATATGAGTTGGTTCATGTCGGTTTAATTGAAGCACATTCCTTAATCGGAGCACAATATTTTGGTTAAAACGCAACGCTCTGACTCTTTGTGAGATATATATGTATATATATGGTTAGCTGTCCTTGAGCACAAAACCCTAATATCACTTGGCCGCTTCTCCCTTCGTCTCTTCTCTTTCCTTCTTTGAGAGAACTCCACATTCGAAAGCGAGATCGAGAATTTCGATACGAAGCGTGAATTGGTTCTAACAAAAAATTGTGAGAATTTGACGAATTCTTTGTTGCTTGATTTGATGAATCATTTTCTCCTTTTCCGACTAAAGTAAGGGGAAGACCAAGGAGCAAGATTAGACTTTCTACTCAAACGTCGTGGACGGTCGAAGATGAGATCATCGGAGCTCAGCGCCGCCCAAATTCACCTTTCTATCTATTGTTGTTCTCTTACCACCACCGCAATAAGGTAATTCATAGCCTGAATCTATAACTAATATCTCTTCATCTTTTTATAACTGTTTTGATTTGATGTCCTCAAATTATATGTAAATTGTTGAAGCTAATACACTTTTATTTCTATATTTTAGGTTTTTGCAGATTTGGTATAACAGATCTGCCATAATAATGAATAGAATTAAAGATTATTTGATTCTCAAAGTGAAGGTTTACTGCAGCAACTGGATTGTTCAAAAATGAGGTAATACACATCACTTACTAGCTTGTTTATGTTAAGTAGTTGCTACAAAATAAGTTACAATAGTGCATCTAAGCTATACCTCATCACCTTCATCAGCCTTGGATATATCCTCATGTATGGTTTAAGAATCAGTAGGTTGTTTGGCTACAACATTATTTGTTGTCATGCTTTGGGCAGTAAGAAAACTCCTTGTTGAAATCCTATGTGAAGTTTCTACCGGACTTGCTAAGGTGTATTGCCATATAGTTTCTAGACTCATTGTAATACAACATTGTTGTTTTAGTATGTTTGAGTTAAATCTTGACAATGTCCGGACTAGAAACATTTAGTCGTATACCCCTATAGTCATATATTTCTTGTATGCCTTTTAGAGTATTAATTATCAAATTAACAATTAACTAAGTAAGTTTCTTGTTTACTTCCAATCTTTTTTATTCTATAAAATCATCTTCATATTTGCAATTTATTGAGTTGTTATATATACACAAATCCGGGCTGAATGTATGTGCTAGTTTGCTCACCCTTAAGGATGGGATCTTAGATTGCATTCAATCTTTCAATTTGACGGTTTGACCAAAATAAATCCGAAATTATTCAGTAAAGTGTTGACTCAATCCGATCATGGTTATGTTCTTGTACCTCTAGATCAGGTTTTTTACATGGACGTCCATCACGGCTAATTGGTATGTAGAATTTCAATTGGTTTTGTTAAAATATCATCAAAGCGATGGACAGCTTGCTTATTCGACATAAGAAGTATGTGTATTTCACTAACATTTAAGTAGGATATCAACACAATGAGTTTTACACTATTCCGGTTTATAACCTTTAACCTCCATTAATTAACATTTATTAAAATTTTCAAAAAATTAAAAGATAAGTTATTCATTCAATAAATTATCTATACCTTTAAAATGACTATTAAAAATAACTAGCAAACACATAATTATATTTTTTTTTGCTTCAAAATATTAATTTATAAATGGTAGAAGGTATAAACCGAAAAAGTGTAAAACTCAGGGGCATCATCCGAAAACTGAAAAAATCTTAGGCATAATAAAAAAAAGTTAAAAGTACAAAGACACCATCTAGAGTTTTCCATTAATATTTAATATTTCAAGGACTGTTGATACTATGATGACATCAGAATTTTCGAAAAGGCTATCAATTAAGCACATGATGAACTGTTAAGTCCCTATTCAAAGAGGTGATAATAATGAACGCCCAAAAAAGAAGCACTTTTATAGATTATTCATTCAAAAAATTAATCAATAAATCTTATTGTATGTGTTGTGATAGGTATAAATTCAATTGTGTTTGGTGTTAAAGTTGTCCCGTTCACTTATTCCTCCTTTGCAGGTTCTACTTGGAAGATCAGATGTATCTGGCTAGGGAGAACTTTTCCAGGTAAGATAAAAAACAGAATATCGCTATAAAATTCTATTGCACCATTTTCATTTTAAAGGTATATGTTTCTGTTTTTTTCCTTGTTGTTCTTCCACATTATAAGTTATAACCCTATATACTTTCGCATTTATATTACAGAAAATACACAAAAGTGGAGATTGGGATTTGGGAAAGAGAAGCCACGTATATACACAAAAGTAAACCCTAATTTAAGTAATTACAAATATAACCCTATAACCCTAGTTGTACCCTATATAAGTACCTAACCCAATCATCTCTCCTCATTCACCGAAATTTCTTCAGCCGACTCATTCACCAATCTTCCATCAAGATCTTCGATCAACCCTAGCTGTAACATATCGGTAACAACTCTTCAATCTCCCTCATTGACTCTTTCCTTAGCTGACTCATTCATCAATCTGACTTCGGCCAAGTAGTGCAAAAATGGTGAGTTTTCTATTTCTCTTACTTCGGGTTTCTATTGCTAAGGTTTTCATTGACTCTACTGAATTTGGGATTTTGAGTAGTATGATTTGCTGATTTCCATCTTTTCACTTCTCGTTCCGATCTTATACTCACTTTCAATTTGCTTTCCTTTCTATTATTTTTGGTGAATTTGATGATAGTTTGGTTCATGAGGTAAATATATTGAATTCCATCTATTTTTTAGTGGTTGGGTTTGTTTGAATTCAATTAAATTTTGGTTGCTGAATGGAATGCTTTTATGCTATACTGATTTCAAATTAGTGCTTAATGTCACTGTCCATCTTTTTACTGTCCTTTTTACTTTATTTGCTTGCTGTATAGTATGTTTGAATTCATTTAGGTTTTGTTTGAATTCAATTAGGCTTTCTGTCTCTCATATAAGAGAATGCTTATTAATAAAAATAAATTGGAGGGACAAAATATCATTCTTAATCCGTGAAAAGCACTTTGTTAGGGATAAAATGCATAATTTCTATATTTGAGATTAATAAAATATTTTCTTTCTTACGATTCTTTCCATATCAAAGATATCCTTTTCGTTCCCAAAGGATTTATTTAAGTATGTGTGGTTCATTTTATTTTAGACATTCACATATATATTAAACACAACTTACTCCATGCAGGAAATTTGTGGTGCTGAAGAAGAAGCAAAAGATGACAACAATATTTTTCGATTAGCAATTATCGAATTAACAATTTACCAAGTAATGTTCTTGTTTAACTTCCTTTCAATCTTCTTTATATGCGCAATTTATTACGTTATTACGTATGTATAAACGTGGCTGGAAGGTCTAACCTAGTTTATCACCCTTCGAAATGAGATAACAGATCAAGTTTGGTCTCTTCATTCGACTGTATGATCAAAACAAATATAAAATTGAAGTGTTGATTTGTTCTAGTTTTTTCTGGCCTCTTGATAAAATTTGATTTATCGAATATTCATCATGAATCACACGTACGTACAAATCTTTGAACTGATTATTTGTAAGGTTGTCGGAAATGAACTATTAAGTCTAAAGACTAATTGCTATGGCACCTATTTTCATAAAGAATTTTTTATATAATTACGATTAGAATAATAGAAAACAATAAAGAAAAAGTAATGGGACAGAGTATAAATTTTATTTAATAAGGGAGTAGACATCAAAACTATTGTTTAGTTAATATTAGATGCATTAGTCATCTGTTATTTCGTTCAATCGTAAGTCAATCTTTGATACATGGATAGTTTCATCAAATTGGAATTATCTTTCACGAAACTAAATTATTTGGAGTATAACAATAGGGTTTAAGTACAACAAATGACAATAATTAAATTTAGAGACTATATACATAGGGTTAATTATTGGTTAGAATGTGTTAATTTGTATATGGATATCTCTAAATATCATTGTTTTGTACTTTAAATAATTACTGACCTAGTGAAATAATGTCGTGAAAATTTATTTTTGGATTGACGATTGTGACAAATTTGACGGCGTCATAATTTAGAAAAAATAAAAATGGATGCGGTTTTAATTGTTTCTTCACATTAATATGATATTATTTCTCTCTTACTATTATTTCCCATATTATTTCTCTCTTACTATTATTTCCCACATCAGGAGTATATGAACGAAGAAGGGGATGAAGAAAATAAGACTTACTAAACGCTACATGAGCCCCATCCAAAATGTTTTTCCTCTGAAGTTTGATGCAACGTTGAGGGAAATGAATATCCACAAGATGAAGTTGGTTTAAACCTAGATGAGTGATACACAATCAAAAAGGGCTTACTAAACGCTATATGAGCCCCATCCAAAATGTTTTTCCTCACGGGTTTATTGCAGCCTTGAGGGAAAACGAATTCCTATCTAATATGTACCAAACAAGACTAATTGTGATCTTCACCATAAAGAGACTTCAAGTTTGTGCTTGATGCATGAAGCGTATAAATCCGAAAATTTTTAAAAGTTCAAGATTTTGAAGGTAGTGGTAAAGAATCCGATGGTAATGAAGTGAGTATATGAGATCTGATAATGAGACATTGTATATTGGTTCAGAGTTTCAGGGATTTCGGGAGGAACATGATATTTAGTGGTAAAGAATCAGATGGTAATGAAGGTGAAGTATATGAGAATGAGATAATTTATATTGGTTCAGAGTTTCAGGGATTTCATGAGGAACATGGTATTCAAAGACACTAAACGGTATAGAAGACACCGCAAGAAAATGGCGCAACAGAATGCGTGAGCGAGATGATTAATCGTTCTATTGCTAAGAAAGTCAGGTGCTTGAGATTGAATGCGTGCGTTGAGACGTAGATCCAAATAAAAAGTGGATGTGGTTTTAATTTTTTTTCCACATTAATGTGATATTATTTTTTCTCATACTATTATATCTCACAATGGAAGGATATCATGTTCACTCTAAAAGGAGTAGTATAAATACGAGTGATTCGTGATTTCTATATGCATACACATATCAAACACAAATTACCGTATCAATGAAAAAAAATATCTCGTGATGGCAAAGAAGAATCAAAACAAGAAAATTTATCAAGTTTCTAGTTTACTTTCAATCTTCTGTATTTGACAAAGCATCTTTATATGTGCAATTTATTAGGTTATATATATATGCATAAACTCGGGCAGAATGTATGACCTAGTTTTCTCACTTTCGGATTGGGATACTAACTTGGATTTTTAGTATAAGGTTTATTCTTATATTATATACTATGCCCAAATTTAGCGTCACGCTAAATTTGTTTAGTTTGGCTAGGTTCGGAAGTATAACGCCCCAAAATTTTGACGCTTTCGCGATTTTTTATTTTTTCTACTTTTATCGATAAGTTATTAGCGTAAAAGCTTTTTTTATTATTAAAAGTATTTTTATGGCATAAAGTATTTATTTCCGAATATATTTACATTATGGATACGTTCGTATATCCGTACTATTATTTTCGTAAAATTGGGGAAAGTTTTCTGATTCGAAAATCCCGTTCCGAATGTTTTTGATCGAGTTTATTGATTCCGATCACCTTTTAATTTTATATTTTATTTTTTGCCTGATGATGTGGCCAGTCCTTGTTGACAGTATAGCTGACCCTTACTACCCCCTTTCTCCACTGCAACAAGCTTCTTCCACAGAGAATCACTCAACCCTCTGATCTGTTTCCCTCTCTCACACAGCATCCAACTCCACTCTCTCTCACTCTCTTTCATTCTCCATGCTGAACTCCACCTCTCAGCCCTATCTCCCTTCTTTCTCGACCTTCTTGGACACCGCAGCTGCAACATCTCTTCCACCTCGAACTTGTCGGAAGAAACTAGAAGCTGACACTGGAGTGTTGCCGACCCTGTTATGCCTTGCCTCGTCGCACCTCTGAACCAGAACCACAAAACCGCAGTCGGAACTGGGGCACAAATCCAGAAACGCCATCTCGACCGAACCACCTTGCCGTTGTCCTTGCTTGGGGTCATCAGTGCTGCCGAACCTGCCGCTGTCAATGCCTACATAGCGCCGCCACCATGATCCCTCTATCGAGTCCACCGGAGGCGAGAACCGACTGGTCTTGCGTGTTTGAGGCCGACTGGACCCGCAACCAGGTGCGTCATTGCTGAGTTTAGGACTGCCGCCGTCGGTCGCCGGGGACAAAGGGCTGCCAAACCGTCGTCGTTGTCGCCCTCGCCGCCTCACCCTCGTCGCTTCCCTCCTTGGCTGCGGGGAACCATCGCCGAAGGAGTAGCAGGAGTGGCCGCCACCCTCACCTTACCTCTGTCGCGTTGCTGAAGGTTGAAGAACCTTTTTAGGGCTTTTAATTCGGGCCCCTCCCTTTTATGCTATTTGCAAATTGTGACCCACTATTTGTATTTGCAGTTTATAACCCAGCTTCTGGAATTTGATATTTATGCCCTGCAGGAATTTAATTACGATTATGGCCCATATTTCTTATTTGCAGATTTGACCCAAATTTTTAGAAATCTGAATATATATATATATATATATATATATATATATATATATATATATATATATATATATATATATATATATATATATATATATATATATATATATATATATATATATCCCTGCTGATTTATTTGTGCAATATGACCCATATTCGGATATTGTATAATTTGCCTAGAACATGTTTTTACAGGTTTTAACCTTGGAGTTTAAATACGAGTTTACTTCATAATTATATATATTATCAATTATTCCCTTGTTGGATTTATTTCGAATTTATGGCCCGAAGGTTTGTTGACGGATTATGACTAGTTTCTAAACTTGTAAAAATTATTCCGGAAAGTATTTAAACGGTTTTTAACCTTGGTTTTGAAAACGAGTTTTACCTTAGATTTTACATAAGTTATATATTCTGTTCAAATTTAGCATATAAGCTAAATTTGTTTAGCTTTGGTGTTACGACGGGAAGCGACCCTCGATAAAGGGCCAACGAATCCACACTACTACAAAAAAGCACATTGGTCACGGTACATTTAACACGGTTCCGTGTTTTTGCGTGGTAAATATGCAAATTCAACATTTTTACCACGGTTGTCCAAACAACCGTGTTAAAAATTACTTATAATTTACCTCGGTTCACCGATTAACCGTGGTAAATTTATAGAATCACCAATTTTAACACGGTTACCCTTCGAACCGTGTTAAAATATTTGTTATAATATAACGGTTACATGTAACCGTGTTAAATTTGTGTATCATTTATCACGGTTCAATTAACCGTGTTAAATATTATTTAAAAAATATTTTGAAAATTTTTTAGAAAGCGCGAGATTTGCTGGAAAATAAAATTTGTTTCATTAAAACCGCGTTAAAAAAGCACTGATCAACCGTCAAATGGGTTCTACGTGGTTGATTAATTAAGTTTTACATATATATACTTACTATTATGGATTTTCCTATTAATAGAAAAAACGTGGTTGATTAATTATTTTAATTTTAATTTTTATCTTATATTTGTTAACCTCAATCGTACGTGAGAGGTGAGAAGAAGCCCAAATCGATGCTAATCTCAATCTTTTTTTTTTGTGGCTTCATATATACACCCCCTAATTGTCTAATCAAACATTGATTAACGTAAAATTGAGGTAAATATGAACCAAATCAGCCATCACAAAGATTTGAATGATAATTGTATTGAACTTTATTTTACTTTACTTGTATATGTGTATATATTATAAATTTTTTACGAAGACTTGGGCATTGCTAATTGAGTTCACATTATTTATATATATAAAATTATTTTTGACTATAACACATTTTCTTTTCATAATTTAACTCGGATGTCTTTCATTGACTAGGTATAAAAACAAACCAAATATATAAATTTATTGCAATAGGTCCAAATCAAACCGCAAAAAAAAAGAAATTTGTGAAACCTTGGACCAAAAACCAAAACCTATAAATATCGGTTCGATTTGGAACGAAAGCTGAAAATTTAAAAATATTTTGACCGAAAATTGAACCTAATAGAGACAATTTTGATTTTGAAGCTAAACGGACCTAAAATTAATACGCTATAAACATTAAAATAATAAAATAAAAAAGAACAATAAAAATGAAGTATAATCATTATTCATTCATCCTTGCAAAATATATAACAAATATGAAATATTCAAATTGAATAACGAAATTGCAATGTTAAAAAAACGAGAATAAGCCTTGAAAATTCATAAATCCAAACTCTTCTACGGCATAAAGATGTTACCCGCTAGCAAAAAAAATTTCAAAACCGGCCCTAACGGAGTTACGCGTTAGCAATTGTCTAAATGTTAACCCAATAAACTACCGGTGACATATATATTTATATATATATATATATATATATATATATATATAAAACACTTTTAATAAATACTTTATGCTCATATCACTTTTCTTCCAACTCCGTTAGCTCCAATTAAGCTCCTATTAAGCTCCTCCCGCTTCTATAAAATAACTATACCTCCCCGACTCTTTCTTTTCATACGACTCACCTTCATATGTTTAACCGCTCTTCATGATGTTTTGCAAAACCACTTCTCAAGTATTCTATCATTAATTAGCATCCACTCACATTCTTCTAGGTCGGTAACTTTAAGTCTTTTGATCTAAGCTCCTTGTTTCATCTTTCATCTTCCGAAGATCATCATCCTCACACACTTCCTCCTTAGTGTTGCTCAGTCTCATCTCAATGACGGAAAACGATTGACTCCTCAAGGTAATTCTACTATGTGAACGTCCTCCATGTAGTCCTCCTCGTAACCCTCGTATTTTTGACTCTTCACTTCTTGGTACCTCGCAAGTTTAACTTACGGTATTTTAAATCCTTCCCACATGTTTTGTTCACTTCTCTCATCTTAACACCAAGGCTTAGGAACGTCTAAGGAAAGCTTTCCATCTTAATGGAACAACACCTTAACCTTGCTAGAACGTACTCATCTCTTCCTCGGTTTACATCTTTAGTTGTCCATGTAATACCCCGAATCCGCGGGACTCGGGATGTCACATTGGGCTAGGATCTCACAATGAATCCTGACCCTAGCCTGACAACAAGTTCACTGGACCTTACAACATGGCACTGACAGATATATAACAAATACATAAAACAGTATAAACTGTACGACCCAAAGTAAACAACAACATAGCCGAGTATATAAAACGACATCCTCACATAAGAGGTACAAAAGATCATCCTCATGCAGGAGGGGAAACACAACAACCCCAAACCAACCACCTAATGTACGAGAGTCCTCGGCCTGTCACCCTGCCAGATCACCCAGTAGCGCCTAACTTGTAAACATCTACAACACGGTATGAAACCGTTAGCTAACCATACATATATGAGGTAATGCATAAGCATAAGCACAATCATGAAAGATAAACACATCAGCATGCTATCACACATTTACCCATTTATTATCTTTATATAATAACCATTCACTCAAAAACTGTATATATATAGATAGATGAAAGTATGTGACACGAGGACCGATACATTCCCGCCTCTGAGTACAATGTCCAACTGTACGAGTATCGGTCACACAATCCGTGTACCCTATGGGAGTGGATTGTGCCCTTCCTGTAAACCAGTCTGGTCCGACATCAGAGAACCTCCCAGACTCCACGGCGGGATGAAAGGGAAAGGTTATCACAGCCACTCAGTGGGGCAATCAATAGAACATAGGTCGATAAAAACGACAACTCATGATATCATAGCAAACATATAAAGCACACACCACTCATGCAAACACCCAATATAGGGATGGTAGCTAAGTAAGTCCTACGGACTTACCTCAACCTCGTACAAAATCAACCACGATCACCTCTACACTGGAGGGACAACACGGCCTATAAAAAGGCATAAAGAGATATATCAACCTCTATTCATCAAAGGGGTCACACCTAGACCCAAAGGGATCCATAAGGATCATACTCAATCTATGAGCCTCACAACCAACTAAACCTCAATATCTCAACATAGCTCACAATTCCTCAAATCTCAAGGTAGTATCTAATCAACATTCCTCAATCTCAATTTTAATCCTAATTTAATTAATTAACCTTTAATTAATTAATTAGATTTCGCCAGAATAACGTTTTGCCCGCAGGCAATTTCTAAACCCCCTGTCATCAGATTTCATCAAATAAGAACCCATAATCACCAGAAATATAACGACCATAATGGAATTTCTAATTGTCCTATTTGACAAGCCTAAAGTCAATTTAGGCCAAATCGCAGTACAGAAAACGAATAAATTCATAACTTATTCGTTACTAACCCGATTGACGATCTGAAAGAAGATTCGGAATCACAACGACGCAGGCTACGCATGGACATCATCAAATTCATCGGAATCTGAGCGACGGAACCGTCCTGGTGACATATATGCTCGACCAGCCCTCCATATACTCGGAAATGCAGAAACTCGGTACCGTTATGAAGAGAATGAAGAGAGGAATCCAGAAACTCAAACGGAATTGAAATCGGATAAGAAACGGAGAGTAGATCTGAGTTTGAAGGTTGAGAGAAATCAGAGCTTTTACGAGAAAACGTGAAAGGAAATGAATTAATAAAGGATTTTCCGCTATTTATAGTGAAGACGATAATTATCCTTTAGTAAAGTCGATAATTATCCTTTAACCGATCCAAAGGCGGGTCGAACCTCTTTCTCCAAACTTCTCGAGATTGGAACATTAAATCTGGAATATTGTAGGGATAATTATTACACAACTGTCTCGGAAAACGTGTATTCCTAAGCCGTCTTTCTTAGCCGTTAAGAAACGAAATAGCGACTCTGTTGGCCGTTTTGCCTCTCCATGTTATTTTATATCTAAGACATATCCGATGTCCTAATCATTTCTCTCAACTGCATTTTTATTAATTGGAACTTCCAAATGCTCCAAATAACACCGGAGGGTAAAAATAATTACCCGGGGGAAAAAGTAAAAATTTCCCCAAACGTCCAAAATTACGCGAGGAACATAACGGTGGGACTCTTACTCATCACTTGCGAAATCTTCGCGAGTTATATGTCAATTACTATCAACGATTAAGTTAATCAACATTAATTAGAATTCGGAAATCATAGCTATTACATCACACACCCCTTAAAAAAAGTTTCGTCCCGAAACTTGAACAATTCCCAAATCCTCTCGGACCCATACGCCGAGGTATAACTCTCACTCTTTCTATCGGAGGTATCACATCTCCGTTCAAAAGATCACAACCTATAACAATCTACAACCTCAAGTATAAACATGGAGGAATCATCACTCCAGGAAACAGGGCCATAACGCTACCCAAAGGCGTAGAGGAATCACGTCTCTCGCCATACCACATCACAAGGCATAGAGGAAGCACATCTCTAGCCAAAACATATCACATGCATAGAGGAATTACGTCTCTAGCCAACTCATAAACATATATATCGCATGGAGGAATCACATATCCACTGAACTATGTCCATCAAGGTAGCATGGAGGAAAGAAGCATCTCCAGCTGAATCCTAATCCCACTCAAATAGCATGGAGGAAAGAACCATCTCCAGCAATAAATATGATCATACTCGGGTAGCGTGGAGGAAGTAATCATCTCCAGCTATAGCATACATCACGCTAGCACATCAAGATCTACTAAGATCATAAATCACATCACAACTAGCATAGAATAACATATCAAGGCATATAAGCACATAAGCACAACATTCATCAAGATAGCACTAAGATCCACTCGTGCTCCCACAAATGGGTATGTCCTAACATATACTCTGGATAGTTCCTCAGGACACTATCCTCAGTATCTCACATAGCCTCTTCAGGTCTTCATCTCGACCATCATATCCTCAATATGGGCATGTCTTTCAAATGCAAGCGTTTCATATCCTATTCCAAGAATGTAATCAGATGCTCAACAACGATGTGGTTCAAATTAACCACTAGATCATTATAACTCACAACGTGTTTCCAACCTGGTATATACTTTCTCAGTTGAGACACATGAACACTGGGTGAACATCCACCAATTTCAGAGTGAAAGCTAAACATCATGTTGCCTTCACAAAACTGATCAAGATCTCAAGTAACCGACATATTGGAAACTCAGTTCCCCTTTCCATAATACACAACTAACGTCTCACAGCTGAGATACCTCCAGCCGGACATGAACTTTTGCTTGAACTTTAGAGGTTAACGCCTCTTGTCTACATATAATATCTGGTGACTCTGTACATCCAGCATTCTTCCTTCAATCAACGTTACTTGAACTATAAAATCCTGAGTCTGGTCAGGTGTTATTCCACTACTACTGCTAGATCACTTCTAGCATAAGGATATACGACATCTATGTCTATATATATTGCCTCATAGGGCCATCCCAGAAAGATGCACGTCCTTCATTGTTATATAATAAACTCATTAATGGAAGGTAATATAACCATCCACGTTTTCCATTCAACTTACAACTTATAATAGATCTTTAAGATCTAGACGATCCTCTCTAAGTGAGCAATTGTCAAGGGGTGAAGTGTCATCATGAGGTACATACTCGTCCCCAAAGTAGTCTGAACCTGCTACCCAAAATCTCAAAGTAAAAACATCCATCTCGATCAGAAATGATCGTTCTCGGTATATCATGGAGTTTCACTATCTGTCTAGTGTACTCCTCAGCCAATTCATTCACTAGCCACGTCCTTCTGATAGAAATGAAACGTGCCGGTTTCATTAATCTGTTACCAACAATCTAGATAACATCAATCTTCTACTGGGTCACAATCCCATAACAAAGTCCATAGAGATGTCCTCCCAAATTCTACTACTACACAGTTAGTGGGTGGGGCTTATATCTAGATCGGAAATACTCTATTTGGACCTGCTGACAGATCACACACTGTATCACAAATCTGGTTATATCGGCTTCATACAATATAATCGTCTCATCTCGTGGTACATCTTACTCGTACCTGAATGTACTAAATAAGGCGTACAGTGGGTATACCGTAATATTCTTTGTCTCCATCTGCATCAGTAGGTACACAAAAGCGGTCATGACTCTTCATCAGTCCATCTACTCCCATGGAGAACTATGGTGCCTCAGTACGAGACATCCTTTCTCTAAACCTTGTCAAGGTTGGGCAGGTCTCCTACTTCTGTTGGACCTCATCCAACAGACCAGGTAGAACCTCTGAGGTATAACTGGGTATCCTTATCAAGGAACTGATTGTCCAACTCTAGCCAAGCTAGATCTCTTTGAAGCTGAGGCTGAACTATCAGTCTCACGATCATCTTCTCTTGGAGCGTCTTTCCATTCAAGTTATCGGTGACAACATTCAACTTCTCTGAATGATATGGAATCTTCAAGTCAAAGTCTTGATCAACTTAAGCTCTTAATACTGGCGGTTATTCAACCCCTGTTGCATAAAATATACTTCAGATATCTATGATCTGACATGAAGATCACACCGGTACGGTCTTCAAAACTTAAAGGCTTGAACTACCACTACTAACTCTAAATCATGAGTCGGGTAGTTCTCATCATACGTTCTTAGCTGTAAACACACATAACAATAACCCTACTCCTCTGTAGTAATACACATCTCAGACTTAGCTGGGATGTATCACCGTAAATCACGGGATCCCAAAAAATCTTCTGACTACAACAAAATGGAAGCAGAGGTCAAGTGCCTCCTCAACTCTTCAGAACATAGACACACTGCTTTCGTCACGTAATTATGGTGGTATTCTCACAAGACTCGCAAATGAATACGTAATCATATAAAATCCTTCCTCAAAGCATTGGTAGCAATCAGCTGAGCCGAGAAAACTACGTATTCCTTAATGTTCATCAGTATCTCCCATGTTACAACATACTTAATTCTCGCCAAGTCAACCATGATCCCACTGGTGGAGACAACATGGCCTAAAAAGGCTACCACTGGCATCTCAACTTACACTTAGAGAGCGTAGCATATAACCCTCTATCTCTTGAAATCTATAGAACGGTCCTCAAACGATCGGTCTACTATTCTCTGCTATGAGAGTATACCGACATGTCATCCATGGAGTCCACCACCAACTAATCAAGGAAGTCGATGAAGATACTATTCATCAACTCCATAAAAACTACTAAAACATTCGTCAACCCAAATGACATCACTACAAACTCGTAGTGTCCATAACGGGTATGGGATGCTATCTCATACACATGCTGCTCTCTCATCCATGACTAGGGATATCTTGAGCACAAAGGAATCTTGAAAACACAATTGCTTCTTGAAGCTTAACTCATCAGGTCGTCAATACGGAACATGGAACGTACTAGGGTAAAAGAAGCCCGTTTCAGTAAACTTTTCAAGTTATCAGTACAATATCTCAACAAGCACCATATAGTGTGGCTTTCCCATTCAATCTTGTATCATACTTCAACTCGATAACAATGTCCACACTCCACTGAGGTGGCAACTAGACGGTTCAGTAACACGTCTATAAACTCATAAACAACTGGAATACCTTCCAATGTTAGACTATCTCGCTCCTTCATGGTATAACACTAGAAGACATCACATCCCTGTGCTACCAGCTCGCTGCTCGTACAATCCTGATGACAAACCCGTCTCTTCAAAGGTCTTAACCTCAGAAGACCTCTATTTAACTCAACTCAATAAAGACTATAATAGTCTTACTATTAAAAGCTAACACCACATGATATCTATTCATCCAAACCATACACATAATGACTTCCTCATGCACCTACGACATAACAAAGAAGCCTGCAACCATACACGGGTCCCTGAAATAAGGGAACAAACACGCATCTCACGGGTATCTCAGACCCAAAAAGGTAATCTTGTAAAGGAAAATCCACCTTCTACTATATACCAAAAGTCAACCATTAACGCATGCATCGAAAGACATGAAGTGCATAACACTCACAACAAGCAAAACTCCACCAGGTAAATCATTAACGAGAATGGTACCTATAACAACTAACACTCGTAGCTCCACTACATATCATCACTCAATGTCAGATCCATGCTCCTCAGGTATCACTGAGGTCATTACTATAGCCTCCACATCCACTCTTTCTGCATCGGAAAGAGGAAGGTCTTGCTGGGAAGAAACACCACCGTGCTGATAGAAAAGGGCCAGAAGGCCTAGCTCACCACAAGTGAAACAAGCTATTAGTGCCAAAGGGCACACAGAACGCAAATGATCTAGATAGCCATAACTGAAACATAATCAACCCATCCTTGCAACCTGTGCAACTGAAGGGTAACTCGACCTTCGTCGTCCACCTGGAATGATCTCACTCTTGAAGGGAACCTGTAAAGGCAATGCCTTGCCCTGTCGACAAAACTTCGCTCTATGCCCTGCTTTACCACACGTAAAGCATATGATGGGAGCCTTTGGGCACATAGCTCGCCAATGTCCCAACTTCCACGCAATTAAAACACTGTAGTTCCTTGCCAGTCATCTTCATGGCCAAAGGATCACTAGATTGTCCTGATATCGGACTTGGTTCCCCATTCATCATCTTTGCTTCTCCAGTAACTGATTCAGTCCATTGCTTCTTTCCGGATCCAGAAGCTTTAGTTGATCTCACAACTGTTGGTAAATCTGGTGTCGATCTACCCACTATCACCGCTTCATATACTTGTTACATATATTCTTGAAACTCGGATCTACTCATGGAGACACGATCAACCTCTTCAAACTCGTTCTTTGCCATAGGCGAAACAACAGCGGAAACTGGTCCCTAACTTATCACCACTGGAGGAAGAGGGGGTGTACCCCTACCTCATCCCACTACAGATACTACTCTAGTCTGAGTCATCTGTAGGATATACGCACCTAATCTTATAAGGCTATATATATGCCATAGGTATCGATATGTATATAATACATCCACATAATCCATAGTACACACACATATATATATATATACATATCTACGCTGCAGAGATCCATGGCAGAGGTGACGACTTCTCGTACATTCTATCCCAAAACCACACTTAAAACCAAAACATTTGAAAACGTCAGATCCCATGTGGGCTCTGTTTATTTTTACCTATCAAACCTCATTGCAGGTAGTAAGTGCCATTGTTGTCAACCTGGGCACTGATACCAACTCTGTAACACCCCGGGATGTCACATTGGGCTAGGATCTCACAATGGATCCTGACCCTAGCCTGACAACAAGTTCACTGGACCTTACAACATGGCACTGACAGATATAAAACAAATACATAAAACAATATAAACTGTACGACCCAAAGTAAACAACAACATAGCCGAGTATATAAAACGACATCCTCACATAGGAGGTACAAAAGATCATCTTCATGCAGGAGGGGAAACACAACAACCCTAAACCAACCACCTAATGTACGAGAGTCCTCGGCCTGTCACCCTGCCAGATCACCCAGTAGCGCCTAACTTGTAAACATCTACAACACGGTATGAAACCGTTAGCTAACCATACATATACGAGGTAATGCATAAGCATAAGCACAATCATGAAAGATAAACACATCAGCATGCTATCACACATTTACCCATTTATTATCTTTATATAATAACCATTCACTCAAAAACCGTATATATATAGATAGATGAAAGTATGTGACACGAGGACCGATACATTCCCGCCTCTGAGTACAATGTCCAGCTGTACGAGTATCGGTCACACAATCCGTGTACCCTATGGGAGTGGATTGTGCCCTTCCTGTAAACCAGTCTGGCCCGACATCAGAGAACCTCCCAGACTCCACGGCGGGATGAAAGGGAAAGGTTATCACAGCCACGCAGTGGGGCAGTCAATAGAACATAGGTCGATAAAAACGACAACTCATGATATCATAGCAAACATATAAAGCACACACCACTCATGCAAACACCCAATATAGGGATGGTAGCTAAGTAAGTCCTACGGACTTACCTCAACCTCGTACAAAATCAACCACGATCACCTCTACACTGGAGGGACAACACGGCCTATAAAAAGGCATAAAGAGATATATCAACCTCTATTCATCAAAGGGGTCACACCTAGACCCAAAGGGATCCATAAGGATCATACTCAATCTATGAGCCTCACAACCAACTAAACCTCAATATCTCAACATAGCTCACAATTCCTCAAATCTCAAGGTAGTATCTAATCAACATTCCTCAATCTCAATTTTAATCCTAATTTAATTAATTAACCTCTAATTAATTAATTAGATTTTGCTAGAATAACGTTTTGCCCGCAGGCAATTTCTAAACCCCCTGTCATCAGATTTCATCAAACAAGAACCCATAATCACCAGAAATATAACGACCATAATGGAATTTCTAATTGTCCTATTTGACAAGCCTAAAGTCAATTTAGGCCAAATCGCAGTACGGAAAACGAATAAATTCATAACTTATTCGTTACTAACCCGATTGACGATCTGAAAGAAGATTCGGAATCACAACGACGCAGGCTACGCATGGACATCATCAAATTCATCGGAATCTGAGCGACGGAACCGTCCTGGTGACATATATGCTCTATCAGCCCTCCTTATACTCGGAAATGCAGAAACTCGGTACCGTTATGAAGAGAATGAAGAGAGGAATCCAGAAACTCAAACGGAATTGAAATCGGATTAGAAACGGAGAGTAGATCTGAGTTTGAAGGTTGAGAGAAATCAGAGCTTTTACGAGAAAACGTGAAAGGAAATGAATTAATAAAAGATTTTCCGCTATTTATAGTGAAGACGATAATTATCCTTTAGTAAAGTCGATAATTATCCTTTAACCGATCCAAAGGCGGGTCGAACCTCTTTCTCCAAACTTCTCGAGATTGGAACATTAAATCTGGAATATTGTAGGGATAATTATTACACAACTGTCTCGAAAAACGTGTATTCCTAAGCCGTCTTTCTTAGCCGTTAAGAAACGAAATATCGACTCTTTTGGCCGTTTTGCCTCTCCATGTTATTTTATATCTAAGACATATCCGATGTCCTAATCATTTCTCTCAACTGCATTTTTATTAATTGGAACTCCCAAATGCTCCAAATAACACCGGAGAGTAAAAATAATTACCCGGGGGAAAAAGTAAAAATTTCCCCAAACGTCCAAAATTACGCGAGGAACATAACGGTGGGACTCTTACTCATCACTTGCGAAATCTTCGCGAGTTATATGTCAATTACTATCAACGATTAAGTTAATCAACATTAATTAGAATTCGGAAATCCTAGCTATTACAGTCCACACTTCGGCTCGGATAACTTAAGTTCGTTCTCTCCCTTGGTCTCGTCGTCGTTCGCTCATGGCCTCTTTAGAACCGCTTCTAGACTTTAATGGCGCTCCCTTTTCTTGTATTACTCCCATCTTGATCCCCCTAAAGTCGCCTCGAGTTTTCTTTTACTTGGTTGCCCTTTGTTTACATCATCTCTACTCCTCCTCTTCGACATCCTCTTAAAGGAGTACAAGAACTCCAAGGTGTTCGCCCGAACGTAGCTCTCAACTCGATACTTGAGCATTTTCTTCCTTGTATGTACACTATCCTATGTAAAACGACGTCGTCCAAGGGCGATGATATCATAATAGCATCTCAACTAAAAGGTCCAATATCTCCATATGCTACTAGATATAATAGGAATACGTATCCATAACTATATAAATCCTAAGTCCATATAGCTACTAATATCACGTATTCGACATTCCATTACAACAATACAAGGTCCAAAACATATAATCATTCACATATAAAACTATACACATAAATTATGTTCATCATGCAACTACAATCCACATACAATAATAGTACAAAAACATTCTAAGTCCACAATACATATCTACATGTATACATATATATACATGTATATACTAAAAATCCAATAAACTATGCTGCCGAGATCCGCGGAAGGAGTGGTGGTCCGTACATTCTAACCCGAAGGAAAACAACAATAGACTTCAGCCGAG
The DNA here is from genome assembly GCA_033239045.1 of Fagopyrum esculentum. Classification (NCBI taxonomy): domain Eukaryota; kingdom Viridiplantae; phylum Streptophyta; class Magnoliopsida; order Caryophyllales; family Polygonaceae; genus Fagopyrum; species Fagopyrum esculentum. The sequence goes on from BSUD01000005.1 coordinate 113,341,751, forward strand.
ATACAACACAAAAACCGAACGCCAAATACACACCATACAAAACACAACAATCGAAGGACAAAACACAACTCAACTCCATCCAAAAACCCTTCCTAAAATGTACGGACCCCGGCTGCACACTCTTCCGGGTCTCTCGGTCGCATTCCTAACATGCAAGGCAATCTAAAACAATCGGTATAAAACCGTTGGCTAATATTCGAGGCATTAGAATCAAGGTGAAAGGCACAACCACAAGTCAATCATCATAAACACCCAATACACTCCAAAGCACACAAGTCCGGTTTATTATCTTATTATTAATAAGTCATATCCCGTTCTAATTCAACTTAGTTTTGTGACACGAGACCATCGTGGTCCCGCCTCGGTCCCTACTTACCGGCATGGAACGGTACGGATGCCTCCGACCGTCTAACCAGCACGGGCTAGTCGCCAAGAACCTCCTAGACTCTCGCAAGAGTTAGGCAGATGATGACACCACCCGTTATCATACACTTGGGCCAAAATAATATAATGTTGGTGGTCCTATTACCGGTTTAGTTGTTATAAAAAATAAAGAATAATCACACACCACCAGACACATATCAATGCTAATACAAGGAATACGAGCTAAGTAAGTCCGGAGACTTACCTCGTCCCAAAGCTAAACCGATCAACAATATCTCTCAACTTCCCGCAGGAAGATACTCAACTCCTGGCCAAAACAAGGCACACGATCAATATCTATCTCTCACGCTAGAAGTCCTTAGACTTCTAGCCCAAATAACCTCTATAAGGTCATACAACTCACATGATAAGATAACACGTTCCTAGTCTCGATGCTCCCACAACAACATGCAACCCCAATCCTCAAGCCTAAAGATTCTAACAAGATCAAACCGTATACTCGAATCCTTATAACGACCTCACTAGACCGCAATACCACCTCAAGCTTAGAATCAACATCTATCCATCAAACAATATCATATCCTCAAAACTCACCTAAGGTTCAAAGCCACTACTTGGCATTCTCACTAGATTATGCTAGATCCATCCTAGCATGATACTAATACTAAACATAACAAGATCAATGAAGGAGATACTCACACGAGGTCAAAGGCAGAAGACGATCTATGAATGTCGAGAAAGGATTTGTTGGCCTTTATTGGGACACTTCTGAACCTAGCACCAAACTAAACAAATTTAGCGTAATGCTAAATTTGAACGGAATAATTAACACATATAAATCTAAGGGAAACTCAACTTTTAAAACCCAAGTTTAAATCGTAAATATATATTCCGGGCAAATTGTATAACATCACAAACTCAAGGTAAAACTCGTTTTCAAAGCCAACGTTCAAATCCCGTAATTTAATCTTTGAGTCATAACCCAGAATTAATCGAACAATGGACATAATATATAGTATATAAATATAAGAATAAGCTCGAAGTAAAATCCAAGTTTAAAACTCGTAAATTCATTTTCTCGGCAATTTTGTTAAGTTCACAAATCATGGTCATAAACTTTAAATTTAAACCTTAGTCCATTTTCTATAAATATACAAACAAGGCATCTTCTGAAAATTTTCAAAAGTTGGGCCATAATTGTAATAACAATTTTAGGATAGATTTTGTAATTACACAAAAGTATATACATCAACCCGATAGGGTTTCCTTTCCTTCAGATGGAAAAGGAGAGAAGCGGGGCGGCGCAGGGTCCTGTGGGAGCGGCGGGAAGAGTAGCACTAGCAGGCCCCTTGGCGGCGCTGCAGGGCTCCGGCAATGTCTTCGGCGAGGCAAGGTAGGGCAGATATGGCGGCTCAATTTGCTCTTCGGCCTCGATAGAAGAAAACAAAGAAGGGGAAAAAATAGGAAGGCAGCTGGAATGAGCAAGGCGTAAAAGCCGGCCGATGGCGAGGCAAGGGCGAAAGCTAGCCCGCCCGGTGGTGCTCGCGGAAGCCTTTGGTGGCGTCAGTGTGTACTCCAGAGAGGGTGGTGTTTCCCAGCGGTTAAAACAACAAGAAGAAGGTAAGGCAAGGGAGGAAAACAAAGGGTGAGATCGGGGGGGAGAGGTTGAAGATGCACATGCGTCTGGCCGAGCCCTTGGTGGAGGATCCCGACTCCGACGATGGCTCAAGGTCGCCTCTCACTAGCGGCGCTAAAGGTGGTCGAAATGGGCTGGTTTGTGCCCTTATTCGACTGGTTGTGCTTAGCCAACTAGATGAGTGAGCTCGAGGGACTTGAAGGTTAAGACCAGAGAGCAGGGCTGAGGCGAGGAGAAGAGAGTCTCAAGCTGGAGAAGTGAGATGGAGAGAGGGAGATAGGGCTGTGAGGTTGCCGAGAAGCAGAGGTCGGGTAGGGAGGTCGAGAGGTCGAGCAGTAGCCACAAGCTAGAATGAGTTGGGGTTGGGTACACGCAAGGAGCCTACTCAACAGGCATGGACAGGAGTGGCATCCTGGTTTAGAGGACAAATAAAGAACAAAAAGAGTCAGGAATTAAAATAATCCCGACCAAAACAAACGGAACGGGATTCTCGGATCGAAAACTTTTCCGAACTTTTCCGCAAAATAATATACTGAAAATATAAACAAAAATATATACTCGTATAAAAGTTTTGTTTTACGATATATAAATTACTTTTCTTGATAATAATATAATGATATAAATACGGATAATATATATATATATATATATATCAAAACTCATAAAATTTAAATTACGACGTAAAATATTCGGAAAATATATTTAGGCTATTAAGATATCAATAAATATACGGAAAGATACTTATCGAGAACATGCCTAAAATTTGGACATTACAGTACGCCTTTTACAATATTAATTATCGAATTAACAATTGAAAATTGAAACAATTTGATTTACTAGGCTTTTTTTTAGTTTTGTGTTTAGTAAATGTATCCCTTGAGAGAAGAGTGTGTAGTTTGAAAATATATACAAAAGGTTGGGGTATATTTACTTAATTGAAACATTAAAAAGCCTAGTTATTACTCTAATTTTTCAAAAAGGCCTAGTTACCAAAATTGCCCTTAAAAATTTACCAAGTAAGTTTCTTGTTTACTTTCAGTCTTCTTTATTCTATAAAATCATCTATATATATATGCAATTTATTGAGTTGTTATATATGCACAAACTCCGGCAGAATGTATGAGCTAGTTTGCTCACCCTTAAGGATGGGATCTTAGATTGTGATAATTCCACCTTGATGATGAATTGTTTTATGAAAATGATGGAAGACTTAACATATAAATGCGGTTATATAAACTAACAAATATCGATTATATTTCTAGATTGCATGTTTAGGTTTGTTTTTCAAATGTGTGTAGGCCTTAAAAAGCATTACATGGGAAGGACTCGAGCCTTGAAAAGCATTACAAAGGAAGGTCTCGGCTAAGGGATTCATTACAACACACGCACATCTACAACAACCAAAAGACATAATCTAGGAGAAGATCTTCAAAGGCTAGCTAATACAACAAGAAGATCTCAAACAAAAAGATCTCCAACGGAAAAGAAGATCTTGGTTCAAGTGAAGATTTCCAACGGCCTTTTAAATTGAGAAGATCTCGGCTAGATTGAAAATCCTCAACGATCTTTCAAGAGAAGATCTTGGTTGGATTCAAGATTCTCAACAGCTTGAAAAGAAGATAAGAGAAGATCTTCAAAAGACTTAACAAGAAGATAGGGTGAAGATCCTCAATGACTATCAAGAGAAGATCTAGGGCTTGAGTTTGAAGATGAAGATCTTGCAACGGCTACTTTACAAAAAAGATCTCGTTCAACCAAGCATCGTATACTATGGAGAAATAGAAATGTTACAACCGCTATGTTACAACAGCTAAGAAGATCTCCATAGAAGACTATAAATGAAGATGGTGATTGCAGAAGAAGTACAAGAACTTACACGGATAAGAAAACAAGTCTTCAAGCGATCATACGAGAACATCGTCATCGATCCAAAAGATTATCTTCCTCTTTAGCTTACATAAGCTTACATCCTTAGAGTGAGATAAACACAAAGATCTTCATTGGCATATCTAGAGAGTGTTATACTCGAGTGTGTTACTTTCCGAAGTAACTAGGCTATTATTGCTAAAATAGAGTTGACTAGATCTTAACATTGAGGCTACATAGAGAGAAGAAGGGAAATTCTTCTAGTTTGTATCTACGACTCACAAAAAGCAAATAATAGATAGTTAGAATCCTAGGGTCGGAAACCCTAGGCGGAGAGTAGGTTGTTAGGCCGAACTTCGTAAACATATCATCGCGTCGATCTTGTATATTCCGCTATCTATTGCTTTAATTGTGACTAGCAATCTTTTGCAGGTTTCGAAGTTAAGGCCTTGATAAACAGTTTTGTCACTAAGCGCACAGATCGACTTCAAGGTCTTGAGGCTAGTTTCAAAGCCTTGATATACGATATTGCGAAAAGTTCTCATACTCCCCCTTCTAGAGTATTTATATCCCTATTATTCATCTATTCGGTTCTTCAGATTGGATACAATCTCTTAATTTGACGGTTTGACCAAAAAAAAATCAGAAATTATTCAGTACAGTGTTGACTCAATCCGATCTTGGTTATGTTTTTTACCTCTAGATCAATTTTTTTTTCATGGACGTCCATTATGTTGAATCTTTTTCCTCTAGAAACAAACATTTCAATTATCTGCTTTGATTTCATCAGTATTGTAACACCCCAAGTTTTACAACTCGGGAAGTTACTGGTTAGGACCTCACAATGGGTCCCGACCTTAGTTTGACAACAACTTAACAAGATCTTACAACAAGGGACAAATAAGGAAAAACCGGAAATCATAAATTAAGTTTTAACAACATTATGAATGTGACCAGAATAACCAACAGCCGGAAAACATAAGATAACAACAACGGATAAAAAAAGGAACCAAGGTCCAACTAGAAATCCCACAAATAAAGAAACTGCAACACGTCCTAAAAGTACGACACCCCGGCTGGCTACTACCATCCGGATCACTCGGTATCTGCTCTAACCTGTGGTACGTCTACACAACATAACAACTGTTAGCTAACTATCCAAATATAAGTAGAATAATAACATCACAAACACACGCAGAATAACATAAACAAACATCATGCTGGCACACAACCGTTTATTATCTATTACTTAGGTGATTCATCTTATTCAATTTTACAATTGTGGCACGAGAACTCTTAACAGTTCTCGCCTCCGTTCCTTATCCAACTGGGTGTAGGTCTAGCTTACCTCTGCCGGTAGCATCACTACAAACCGAGTGTGGACTAGTCCCTAAAGAAACCCCCAGCGCCCTCAAGCTAACTGAGCAGAATGCCACCACCCGTTACTCTTAGGCCAAGTGTAGGTCGGTAAATATCTATCACAACCTATAACTCTACACATCTCAATCACACACCACTATCATCATTCATGCTCATATTCAGAAGTCAGCTAAGTAAGCCCAAAGGACTTACCTGTTATAAATCTCGATTCTCTGTAAACCAAACTCGCTCTGTAACTGTAGCAACTCAGTTGCCTGCCAAAGGAGGTAAGTGCATTAGCACACTCCCAAGTAATTAGAAGTCTAAGACTTCTAATATAGAAGATCGTAATAGGACAGAACTGATTACAGTACTAATTTATGGTAAAATGACTATTTTACCCTTGGTCCCGAAACCCCCAGAATTTCCACAATTCATGTCTAAACTCTTATTTGAGACTATAAAGTCATATTCTAACTCCTAAAGCTTAGTTTGGTTACAAAATGGCACTTTACCTATTTTCCTATTTTCCGAAAGATCGTAAAGGTCCAACTTCGGCTTCAAATATGAAATTCGTATAAACTTATAAAAATTTCGAAATAATTCTCTAGATCATCTATGATGTTCCATCTATCCTTAGGAGCAAGAATTTCTTAAAACTGTTCATCCATTATTTCTATAAAAATTCTCAAAGTTGGTTACAACACTTACATTTCTTATACTTAGCCAAAATTTCATTGTTTGCAAAACTGCTTAACTACCCCACTTTGGAAGCTTATAACTTCTAATCCGACCGTTCATTTCTTCTCAAGTTTTAATACAGTAAACTACATACATCCACCTATTACTTATTAAAATTTCAACGGTGGATCTTCAACCTAACTCTCTAACATTGGTCTACAAGATAGGCAATTCCTCACTTCAAAACTGAAGGAAACGAATGTATACAACAGCAGCCCTTGTTTCTACCCTTAAAGTCATCCTATGATCACTAGTTTGACCCTAAAGGGACATCCACAAATATCAGCCCTCACCCCAGCCTACTAGGTCGAATTTCTCTCACGGCAATCAACATACACAACTACACTACATCCTTCAGAAGACGAAACAATTAAAAAGGCTGCAGACAGGAGAAACTCACCTCTTCCAGCAACTACTGGCTATGGTTTCTCGACTGATCTCAGAAGGGAATGGCTCGAATTTAGCTGCAAAGAGGAGAAGCCTTACTCAATTCAACCATGGTTCAGTAGAGGGGAAAAGAAGATGAAACCGTAGGGGTATAAGCCGCTTCTGAAGGCCAACGGGCAAGAGGGCGAAAGGGACTTACCAGCGTTCACTGTCTCTCCAGGTTGTCGACACCGGGCGGGTATAGGGATGAGCTGCTGCCTGAAGTACGTCCGCTCGATGTGTGCTATGCCAGCCTCTGCTGAGTACAGAAGTCCAACTCCGGACCACTTGTAGGGGAAGCGAAGACAACAGCCGGCTCGTTCTGGATGAAGGGACGCTGGTCGGTAAGAGGGTAGGCGTTGACGATTGTTAGCAACGAAGGAAGGAAGAAGACGGGTTTGTGAATCTGGACGAGAATAGAACTCGCAGCGCACAAGGAAAGAGATCGGAATATGCTTGATTTCTTGCGTGAAATCCGGACAGTTACCTTCTGTGTAACGCGCTTCAGCAGCGTGGGGTCTTCATGGGCTGCAATAGCGACGGTCAGCTTCTCTTCTCTCCTGCTGGGCTGGACGCGCGGACTAGCAGGCCGGGCATTCTGGGTTGAGCATGCTGGGATGGCGGGCTAGCAGGTTGGGCACTCTAGAAGGCTGGACACGCGGGCTGCTGGAATAGATCACGGATTGGGCTGACAATTTACGTAAGGAGAGTGGGCTGAGATTCATAGGAGTTGCCAAGGCTTTGTCAGAACCCGTCACAGCCTTGTCAAGCTCATGCATGGTCTCGTCTTAATCTCGTCACTAGGACGTCATGACCTTGTCAAAGACAAGTAATGATGTGAACTAGGGTTTGATGGAATAAGATTTGTTATAAAACTTATCATTTTATGTAGAGTGAGGTTACATAAAATGATAAAATTTCTAGATTTGTATCCGACTATATAGACATATGGGGAATCAACGGTTCGAAAACCGGTTTGTTACGGAAATAAACGGAATAAAATTCCGGATATTACATCAGTTCCCCCTTAAAATAACTTTGTCCCGAAACTTAGAATAAGGTATCTACCCAAAAATAATCTCGTTTAAACATATAATCACGTAAACATAAACACTCATTTAAACATATAATCACAGAAGTCATATAAAGTATCGTCTAAGTACTAACCCGTCGGTACTGAGGTAGCGGCTAACTCCGCAAAGAACTCAGGATAGTTACGTCTAATACTCTCCTCTGTCTCCCAGGTAGCCTCATCCGCTCCTTGTCTAGACCACTGGATCCTCAACATCGGTATCTCCTTAGAACGCAAACGCCTAGTACTACGCTCTAGGACGGCTACTGGGTACTCCACAAAAGTGTGGTCTGGCTCGACTATCAGATCCTCATGACTAATGACATGTCTAGGATCCGGTATGTACTCCCTCAGCTGGGATACATGAAAAACTTGATGGACTCCCTCCAATCTCGGTAACAGTGCTAATCGGTAGGCAACCTCTCCGACTCTCTCTAAGATCTCAAATGGACCGACATATCGGGGACTCAGCTTCCCCTTAATGCCGAAACGCCGGACTCCTCTCGTCGGTGACACTCTCAACCACACATGTGCGCCTACTCTAAACTCCAAAGGTCGACGCCGTTTATCGGCGTAGGATTTCTGACGACTCTGAGCTGCTAACATCCTCTCCCGAACTAAGGCATTCCGGGCGATGTCATCCTGTATCTGATCTGGTGCTACCCCATCAGCCTTACTGGGCTCCTCCCAGCACAGTGGTGTACGACATCTTCGCCCGTACAAGGCCTCATAAGGTGCCATCCCAATAGACGCGTGCCAGCTGTTATTATATGAAAACTCTACTTAGGGGAGATAATCTGGCCATACCTGCCCCCAATCTAGTACACACGCCCGCAGCATGTCCTCTAAGGTCTGAATGGTCCTCTCAGACTGACCATATGTCTGTGGGTGATAGGCAGTGGTAAAGTGGAGACTCGTCCCCAAAGCAGTATGTACCTGCTGCCAAAATCTCGAGGTAAAACGTCCATCTCTGTCGGAGACGATAGTCCTCGGTACTCCATGAAATCTCACAATGTGTCTCGTGAACTCCTCAGCTAGACGACTTACCGGCCACGTTTCCTTAATCGGAATGAAACGTGCGGTCTTCGTCAGACGGTCTACCACTACCCAAATAGCATCAAAACCTCTACTGAGCCTCAACCCTGTGACAAAATCCATAGATATATCCTCCCACTTCCAATGTGGTACTGGAAGTGGGTGGAGCTCTCCTCCGGACCTACGATGCTCAATCTTGACCTGCTGACAGGTCGCACACTGGGCTACATACCGAGCCACATCAGGCTTCAAACCACCCCACCAAAAGGAACGTCTCACGTCCTTATACATCTTACTCGCTCCTGGATGTACTGAGTATGGGGTAGCATGAGCCTCACCTAGTATCCTCTGTCTCAAATCATTGTCTGATGGTACACAGATGCGGTCCTGACGTCTCATCACTCCATCGGCACCAATAGTGAACTGAGGTGCCTCATCTCGTGACATCCGGTCTCGGATCCGGGTCAAAGTCAGACATGTCTCCTGCTTCTGTCGGATCTCACCCAACAGATCAGGAAGTAACTCTAAGGTGGCTAACTGATGAGCTGTATCGGGGAACTGGATCTCTACCTCCAACCAAGCTAAGTCTCTCTGTAACTGTGGTTGTACTGTCAACCGGGCTATCGCCTTCTCCCGAGGCGTCTTCCGACTCAAAGTGTCAGCAACTCTAGCCACCGCCTCTGGCGGTTATTCAACTCCCGCTGAGTGAATATGTACTTCAGACTCTTATGGTCTGTGAAGATCTGACAGGTCGCCCCATAGAGATAGTGACGCCAAATCTTAAGGGCATGTACTACTGCAGCTAACTCTAGGTCATGGGTGGGGTAGTTCTCTTCATACGTCTTCAGCTGTCGAGATGCATATGCTATGACCTTACCCCTTTGCATCAAGACACACCCTAAGCCCAGCTTAGATGCGTCACTGTACACTACAAAGTCCTCTGTACCCTCAGGGTGTGCTAAGATCGGAGCAGACGTCAATCTCCTCTTCAGCTCCTCGAAACTCTGCTGACACGGCTCGGACCAGACGAACCGAGTAGTCTTCCTCAGAAGACAAGTAAGTGGTCGGGCAATCAGGGAAAACCCTTCCACAAACCGGCGGTAATAACCTGCCAATCCAAGAAAGCTGCGAACCTCCTTAACATTCTTCGGAGGTTGCGAAGAAGACACTGACTCAATCTTCGCCGGGTCGACCTTAATCCCCTCCGCAGTCACTACATGGCCTAGGAAAGCCACCTCTGACATCCAGAACTCACACTTGGATAGCTTAGCATATAGCTGGCTATCCTGTAGAATCTGTAATACTGTCCTCAAGTGTCCGGCATGCTCCTCTCGACTCCTAGAGTAAACTATGATGTCGTCAATGAAGACCACTACAAACTGGTCTAAAAATTCGATGAAAATCCCATTCATCAATTCCATAAATAATGTTGGCGCATTAGTGAGCCCGAATGGCATCACTACAAACTCATAGTGGCCATACCTAGTCTAGAATGCCGTCTTAGGTATGTCTTGGCCTCTCACTCTCAGCTGGTGATAACCCGATCTCAAGTCTATCCTTGAGAACATTGACGCTCCATGCAGCTGGTCTAGTAGATCATCTATGCGAGGCAGTGGATACTTATTCTTGATGGTGACCTTGTTCAACTCCCGGTAATCAATGCACAGCCTCATCGATCCGTCCTTCTTCCTCACAAATAATACTGGTGCTCCCCAGGGAGAAACACTAGGGCGTATGAAGCCCTTCTTTGCTAACTCCTCTAACTGCTTCTTCAGCTCAAGCAGCTCTATAAGTGTCATACGGTACGGGGCCTTCGAGATCGGTCTCGTGCCCGGCTCTAACTCAATGCTAAACTCAACACTCCTCTGTGGAGGTAGCCCTAGTAGGTCGTCACTGAATACCTCTGCAAACTCGCATGCAACTGGTATCTCCTCTACTGTCAGGCTCTTGCGCTCCTTCATGGTATAACACCAGAAGGCCTCGCAACCCTGTGCTATTAGTCTCGCTGCTCTCACTGCGCTGATAACTGTACCGGACTTTCCGAGGTCCCAACCTCGGAATATCACTCTGTGACCCTCCTCAGTGGCGACAGTCACAGTTCTCCTACCAATGTCTAAGACTGCTCCATGTCTAGTCATCCAATCTATCCCCAAAATCACGTCCTCATGTGCTAAGGGCATGACTAGGAAATTTACCAACCAAATCCGGCCCCCTAGATGAATAGGGCAGTCATAAATCTCTCGGGATCCTGTAACCTTACTCCCATCCGGTAACCCAACCACAAAAAGTACACCCTCTACTGTAGCTAAGGACAACCTATCTACGCATGCATCTGATATAAAGGAGTGCGTAGCACCCGTATCAAATAAAACTCGCACAGGTAAGTCATGGATCCAAATAGTACCTGTGGTCGCGGGTGCTGCAGACTCTCAGTGCTCCTCAGCTCAAACACTCTTGATGGTCCTCCTCTAGTGTCAGTGGTACTACTACGTCCCCTACCACGACCTGATCCCTGAGCCGTACTGTATGAAGCAGGCTGTCCTGTAGCCCGGTACTGTTGCTGCTGTTGACTCGGTGCTCGGTACTGAGGAGGCCTCTGTCCACTCCTCTCAGCACCTACAGGAGAAGATTCCTGCTGTGAAGGAGCTCTACCTGACGGCAGAAAGTAATCTTGTGTCCCGGCTTCCCACAAGTGAAGCAAGTAGTAGGTGGCCTCGGGCAATCCGTCTTAATGTGATCGTGGCTACCACAGTTAAAGCATTGTCGATCTCTACCGGAAGTCTGAACTGTAGGGTGGTAGCTGGGCCTCCCCTGAGTCTGTCCTCGACCATAACCTGCTACTATTGCACTACTACCAACATGTCTTGTCTTCTGCCGCTTATCCGGCCCACTAGACTGAATTGCTTTCCTCGAAGTTGGCCTATCTCTCTCATATGCAAAGGCCCTATCCTGATAGTCAGACAAAGTCTCATAGTGGAATCCTGCCAAATATGATCGGGTACTCTCTCTCAATCTCTTGGAGAAAAGGTAAACATGCTGCTCTTCTGGAGGTGCAGCTGGTCCAAGTAGGGTCAACTCCTTCGGAAACTTCTTTATGGCAGCAGCAATCGGGATATCCTCAAATCCCGCCTCAATGAAATCCTGGAATCTCTCTCTCCTCAGCGAGACAGGACAGTACCTGTCTCTAACAATGCTCTTCATCTGCTCCCAATTGGTGACTCGGCTACGAATGGTCCGCCACCAGGAATGAGCATCCTCTGTGAAACATGTATGCACCAAATCCACCTGTCGATCCTCGGGGCAACGTATCGCCTCTAAGGCAGTCTCTATCTTTCCTATCCAGTGCTCCACCTCTAGCCTTATTTCTCCACTGAATGAGGGAACCTTCTGAGAGTTGAAAGCCTTCAACCACTCATCCGGTCTCGGTGCTCTAGACCCAGCAGGCGCTCTATCAACATTAACTCTCCTCTCAAGTACAGCCGGCACTTGAGACACCCCCTGTGTCACTTGAACTGACCTGGCCGGTACCACCAGCGGTACCTGGGTAAGCCTCTCAACTCTGGCAGCCTCCTCCATACGCTCGACATATGCTCTGTACTCTCTATACTCAGATGCTCCAATAGAAACATGTCCTGACTCAGTCGAACGTGCTCCCTGCGCTCCAGACCTAGCGGCGGTCTCATGCCTGACCTCGGGACCTACACTCTCAGCTACCTCTTCCACAGCAGCCTCTAGCATGCTTGCTGCAGGTGGATCCTCTCGAGGTACTCGTCCTCGACCTCTCCCTAGTGGAGGTCTACCCCCACGACCATGCCCTCTAACAGCAGGGGTCCTATCAGCTCGATCCTGTCTAACTGGGGGAAGGGGGGACGACCCCTACCTCAGCCAGTCGCGGGTGTAGCCCTAGTACGTGCCATCTGCACGAACGGTAACAACTACAATTATAATCTAACTAATCTATCGTAAGCACTAAAAATCTATAATAATCATACTAAAAATACCGAGATCGCGGAGGTAGTGGTGGTCATCCGTACTTTCTATCCCATCCCGACTATGCATGCATTTTAAAACCAAAATTCCTTTGGAAACTCAGACCCCTTTCGGGTTCTGCTTATTTACTTATATGACCTTTTAGAAGATTTCAAGTGCCATTGTTGCCAACCTCGCTTTGATACCATGTTGTAACACCCCACGTTTTACAACTCGAGAAGTTACTGGTTCGGACCTCACAATGGGTCCCGATCTTAGTTTGACAACAACTTAACAAGATCTTACAACAAGGGACAGATAAGGAAAAACCGGAAATCATAAATTAAGTTTTAACAACATTATGAATGTGACCAGAATAACCAACAGCCGGAAAACATAAGATAACAACAACGGATAAAAAAAGGAACCAAGGTCCAACTGGAAATCCCACAAATAAAGAAACTGCAACACGTCCTAAAAGTACGACACCCCGGCTGACCACTACCATCCGGATCACTCGGCATCTGCTCTAACCTGTGGTACGTCTACACAACATAACAACTGTTAGTTAACTATCCAAATATAAGTAGAATAATAACAGCACAAACACACGCAAAATAACATAAACAAACATCATGTTGGTACACAACCGTTTATTATCTATTACTTAGGTGATTCATCTTATTCAATTTTACAGTTGTGGCACGAGAACTCTTAATAGTTCTCGCCTCCGTTCCTTATCCAACTGGGTGTAGGTCTAGCTTACCTCCGCCGGTAGCATCACTACAAACCGAGTGTGGACTAGTCCCTAAAGAAACCCCCAGCGCCCTCAAGCTAACTGAGCAGAATGCCACCGCCCGTTACTCTTAGGCCCAAGTGTAGGTCGGTAAATATCTATCACAACCTATAACTCTACACATCTCAATCACACACCGCTATCATCATTCATGCTCATATTCAGAAGTCAGTTAAGTAAGTCCAAAGGACTAACCTGTTATAAATATCGATTCCCTGTAAACCAAACTCGCTCTGTAACTGTCACTAGTACAAAGACCCCTCCTAGACCTCGCTTATGTTGGAGCGGTTTAAAAGAACCGTGATCAAGGGTATTTTCGGACCACGGTTATACGTCAAAACGTGTACAATTGTTTTTTTTAAAAATTCGGACCCCGGTTAATGAAATAACCGGGCTATAAAATTGATTTTTTTGTTCTGACCACGGTTATCTTTAAGAACCGGGATGAAACAATATTCTCGGATCCCGTTTATATAATAACCGTGGTATATTATAAAAAATCTCCTCAATCAAAACACGTCGTTTTGAAGAAAAAACCCCCTAGCCTAACGCGATCTGATCGACCTTGGCGCTCTCTCATCAGGTTACCCCGGCGTCAAATCGACTTGCTCTCTCCACGGCGATGCGCTTCTCAATCGACCACATCCTCCAGACCGGCATTCCTCAACCCCACTCCAGGTTGGCGTTCCTCGGCCTCACTCCAGGCCGGTGTTCCTCAGCCTCGCTCCGGGCCGGCGTTCCTCAGCCTTGCTCCAATCGGCGTTCCTCAGCAACTCAGTAGGTAAGATCTTCAACTTCGAAATTGGTGAATTTATCTTTGTTTGTTGAATGCTTGATGAGTAATCGATCGAAATTTCTGTCTTTTGGTTGTTTTTTATCATGACTTTTACACCTGACTATCTTTGTGCCTATTGAATGCTTGAGCATTACACGATAGGAATGAGAGAGGTGTTCCGTCCAAGGGAAAGAAGTTAGAGGCTAGGATTTATGCTTGACTTGTTGATGCAAGTATCATCATTGTGTGTTTTATGCCAGGTCTTAAACTTGATATGTTTATAAGGCGACACTTTCTACAATCTCATTGCGAGATGAGGAGTTCAAAGTACAAAGGCTTTATTCTAAATTATGAAGTAGACAATGGTATAACCTACAGGCCGAATTTATATACTAAAGGAATTGAAAAGAATAAAAAAGTTTACAATTGAAAAAGTTGTGAATGAATAAGATGTTGGACAATGCAAATCGTAGATCAGATAAGAGCCATTGTTTTGATTGATGGTAAGAACTCAGTTATGCTTGTGGATAAAATTGATTTATTGAGTTCAGCATTTGCCTACCATGAACTAGTTAGTCTAGTAATGGTAGTGATTTGTGATGAGGCCCTTATGGCTAGAAATATGAAAGTTCTTGAAGTGTTAGAAAAGGGTTGTTACAGGATAATCGATTTTTTGTCTTTTTCTACTCCCTAGGGCTGTAGAAGAGGTGCTATATTTGATGTAGTGGTTCTGAACCTAGTAGAAGTTTTTTCCTTTCCTCAAAGGGTTGAAACTCAAAGAAAGAAGTGACTGTGGAAGGATCTGTTTCCTTACTATTCTTGTCGTACGTACATTATATAGACATGTTCCAATCCTGCTAGCCTCAATATTTATGCAGCATCATAATATATTAGTTAATAACCATATTGATGCTTAATTTTTTTTAAAGTTCTCCGGGTGTTTTATATTACAAGGTGCCATACACTACATACTTACTCTAGGTGTTTTATATTTGCAGTTGACATACATGTATTGGGTGCAAGGATATAAACTTAGTGATGTACATAAATTGCTCTTGGTATGTTTTACTCTTCAGTCTTTTCAATAGGCAATATAAAAAGAATGTGCACATTCTTAGAGAATATGAGTGATAATATTATGTGTCCAAGGATATAAACTGAGTCATACTTTTTGGCGTTATGCCAGTTGAAATTGATCATTTTCTGAAATTGAGTTTTTCTTGTTATTTAACAATATTTTAGGAATACTATCATTTTTAAATTGCAATAGCACACCAAGTAAGGCTTAGGGACCATCTAGTTTCCAAGATCAGAGTATGGTGGCATGGAAGGGAAAGGGCTCTTGATACTTCTAGCTTATTTATGTTCTTCAAAAAGGATGTGGTTTCATAGATGTTTTCAAGTCTTAGTAAACAAAAATTAACTGTTGTTGATAGTTAAAGGTTATAAAACACTGATTTTGCGATGACACTTTTGATGAATACGGATAATAAAATTGGTTCATTCCCATAAAAGTGATGCACATAAATAATAAGACGTTATAAATGTACAGGATAATCTAAGTTTTTGTAAGTAGCAAAAGTTGTACAGTGTTGCATTTGGGACAACTGCTTCATTGGTGTGAATCCTCCACAAGTATAAGCTAACCTATTTGCAATGTACTAGTCTTTTATCCTAGCTAAAAGTTTAAAGGGGCCTTGTTGCTTTCGTTCCTGCAGTCTATTAAGATGTTATCAAAACCATTTCATGATTGTCTTATGTATCATAGTGTACCCTCACTCGATATTGCTATCTTTTTTATTGTTGTCTACACCGCTCAGTTTCTATAACAGGAAAGTACAACTTTAGCTAATCCGATATGTTATGACAAGTTCACCCTTCTTCCTTTCTCCTCTCTCTAAAATATATTATTTCCATTTGTACCCAAAAAACAGTCGAATTGCTATTTAGGTTAGTCAGAAGTACATGCTACTAACCAGATTTATATTTTTCTTGCCATCAGGATACACAAGGAACTGTGATCCTAATCATTCTCTCAAAGTATTCAGAAGGTAAGGGCTTGAAATTTGCTTCTTATGATGCTCTTGTACTGATGCCTTTTCCAACTAAAGTAGTTGTTTTATCTTTGTTTTATTGAAACAACTTTTTCTTCAATGATTGAAGGCAAGAATGAAGAATTATCTACATTTGAGCTATCTGGTGGAGCAGATATATATTCACTACATTTCCAGTAAATCTATGTTAAGAGTTTAGCGGTGTTGTTATATGACATTTGCCATCCACTATTTTTATTTTTATGGTGAGTGTTCTAATCAACTTTGCAGTTCCTAATTAAAAATTTTGCTTCAGTATGCTAGAAAATTGAGCTTTAGCATCTTGTTGGTGTTATAATTTCACGCTCTTCATTTTTTTTTGTATATGTGACGTTGAATTTGCTGAATCCAGGGCCACTCTTTCTTCCTCTCTCCCTCAATCAGACGTGTATACTTATCATTTACTATTTTTTATCGATCCTTGTGAAGGTTTGAGTGATGAAGATAACCGTATGGGCATTCATAATGCAACTGGACCAATATATGCTTTATTTGTACCAGAAGTAGGTCTACATAATTTTTTTCATGAATGTTTCCCCTTCAATATTTCGGATCTTGCAGTGTGATTCATACTTCTAGAGTTTTTTGAACCATGGTGATTTTCTTGAAAGTTGATTTAGCCTGAAATTGTATAGGTTCCATTTGAAGTTCTTGTCAGATGGCAAATAGCTCGTCTTCTAGATCCTAGCCTTCAATGCGCAAGGTTCATATATTATGAGTTGATAATGGTAACTGAAAATCCTGCTCGTGTAAATTTTAAAGTAGATTTCAGTGTACTCATAAATTGATTTCGCTGCAGATGAGTCACTGTTGTTTGATTAGTGAACTATGTTCACATTCAGTGTGACATTATTGTATATAAAGTGAAAAATCATTGTGTTGCAATTGTAGGGTTGACATGATTTATGTCTGGTTTGAGTCATATAGTAGACTGCCATCTTGTGAACAAAGTTAAAATGCCAATCTTTATAAGGAATATGCCTAATGCTGTGGGAATTTGATAATATCGGAAGTCATAGAAATTGGGAATGACTAGTTTTAATGTAGCATCTTTATATGCCTAATGTTCTCGGTTTCATTGCTAACCATGATAAGGTCTAGAGATTTGATGTTAAACATGTCTAGTTTGCACGTATCATCTTTTGATATGAATAGTTGTAGTGTAGTTTTATGACCGTTCATAGGTGCTAAGTGACTAGTCAATGATAATTTAGTAAGGAAGAGATTATAATAGGTATTGGTTCTTTCGTCGTGATGGACGACTATTTGTTGAGAGCTTTGACAATGAGCAATGGGGTTATTTTTGTAGTAAGGAAGAGGTAATATTTGCCTTATATATTCTATTGCAAGCAATTATTTGAACTGGATTTTTAAACTGACTAGTATTTTCTGATGTCATGCCTAGCTTGATGCATTGATGGCTTCCTTGAACTTGAAAGGGATACAAGAGAGAGCTCTGAAAGGGCAACTTGAGAAGTTTTATAACAGAATACGGTTAGTCTGCAAATATTCTGTTTAAGTGACCAATTATTTTTTTTTGTACGAGTATAACTACCTATTTATGCTTGGGGTCTTCAATTCTTCTGATGCTATACTAATGAGCTTCATCTGGCATCTAATTCTGTATTGAATAGGCATGTTCTATAAATAAAAAAATCCCTAGTCTAAGCTTTGAGTGAAGTGACCAAATGATGTTTGTTTTGGCATAGACTTTGTGTAGTGACTAGCTTGAAGAGTTTATTTTCTGTTTTAAAACGGACATATGTTTCTCCCACTCTTGGAGATTCGATAATTATAACAGCTTAAGTGAAACCAAGGTGCTCAAGCCAACCATTGGGCCTTGAAGAGAATTCTATTAGCTACCAGAACCAGATAAGAATCACTGGCCTAAGAAGCATGACTTTCTTACAGAAGATTACTATTAAGAGGGTATACCCTTATTTATACACTTGCCTCTTGCGAGTCTTGCATAAGTCGCCCCCAGTTATTTTTGTACTATGATTTATTAAAAATCTATCTTCATGTAATTGTAATAAGTTTCATATATTTTGTGGTTAAAGATAAGTTGTAGTACTAAAAAAAATAGTAAATATCAGTTCAAGTGATGGGTATGTCTGATGTTTTGTATTTCACTGAAACCTGCATTTTTCTATTTACATTTCAACTCATGCCGTTTAGATTGTTACAAAAAGGGCATGATTCATGAACTGCCTTTAAAATCTGAATTTCTAGTTTCAATTTGAAATTCCAATTGCAGCTCAGAGATGCAAAAGCATTCAAAAGATGAAGCCCAGAAGGTTGAGTTGGACGGTGCATTAGTTAGAAGGTCCACGCATGTTAGAGCTCCTCCAAGGGAAAATCCCGCCCTTGCCTTCCTCAAGTACACAGGAGACCCAAAGACCGAAAGAAAACAAGGAGCTGGAAACTGTGCCAGATACTGATTAGTCTCCACAAAGTACGTCGAAAAGGTGTCCAGGGAAGCTGCAGGAGCTATGATCAAAGGTTTGCTGGCTAGATCTTCTGTTAGGTTGTAAAATCGTATATTTTCATTATCAAATTCTTCTCTTTTGATATTATGCTGGTAGGGGCACTTTCTAGTTGTTTTTTAAGTCCCTCAGCTAAATATCACATGCCTAGGTAGAATACTCGACAAAAGAAACAACTGATGTTTTTGTTGTCAATCTGTTTGAGCCAACAAAGTTATAGGAGAAGTTTGAATAAGCAGCTTCTTGTTGTACATTGATTTACTATCTGATGTTGTCATTCAATGAGTTGCATTCGAATCAATTATTAATATTTATGAAAGTTCTTACCGGCCGTTTGTTCATTGGCACCCATTTGCTTAAGCATTTTAGCTTAATATTATTTATTTACTGATGAATAATTTCGGTTACGTACAATACGTATTGTGTAATTTAAGTAGGTATAAAATTACCTATTTTCATGTTAAAAATAATAAATTACGGTTAAAAATCACCACGGTTTTATGTAGAAACCGGAGAAGATTTTGAAATTTTAAAAACCAGTAGAAAAAACACCCCGTTATTATAAAAACTGAGTTCTGAAAAATACCCCGGTTTTTTATAATAACCGGTCCGAAAATTACGCCGATTATTATGAAAAAACCGGGGTAGTTTTCGGACCACGGTTATTATAAAAAAACCGGGGTCCGAAAAATACCCCGGTTTTTTTATAATAACCGGGGTTTGAAAATTACCCCGGTTTTTAATAATAACCGGGGTCCGAAAATTAATCCGGTTATTAAAAAACCGGGGTCCGAAAAAAATAACACGGTGACATTTACCGTGGTGCGAACGCTCGGACCTCGCTCCCGTTAACCACGCTTCCTTAACCGGGTTCCCATGTACAAAATAACCGTGGTCTAGGGTGGGTATTTATACTAGTGTGTAGCAACTCAGTTGCCTGCCAAAGGAGGTAAGTGCATTAGCACACTCCCAAGTAATTAGAAGTCTAAGACTTCTAATATAGAAGATCGTAATAGGACAGAACTGATTACAGTACTAATTTATGGTAAAATGACCATTTTACCCTTGGTCCCGAAACCCCCAGAATTTCCACAATTCATGTCTAAACTCTTATTTGAGACTATAAAGTCATATTCTAACTCCTAAAGCTTAGTTTGGTTACAAAATGGCACTTTACCTATTTTCCTATTTTCCGAAAGATCGTAAAGGTCCAACTTCGGCTTCAAATATGAAATTCGTATAAACTTATAAAAATTTCGAAATAATTCTCTAGATCATCTATGATGTTCCATCTATCCTTAGGAGCAAGAATTTCTCAAAACTGTTCATCCATTATTTCTATAAAAATTCTCAAAGTTGGTTACAACACTTACATTTCTTATACTTAGCAAAAATTTCATTGTTTGCAAAACTGCTTAACTACCCCACTTTGGAAGCTTATAACTTCTAATCCGACCGTTCATTTCTTCTCAAGTTTTAATACAGTAAACTACATACATCCACCTATTACTTATTAAAATTTCAACGGTGGATCTTCAACCTAACTCTCTAACATTGGTCTACAAGATAGGCAGTTCCTCACTTCAAAACTGAAGGAAACGAATGTATACAACAACAGCCCTTGTTTCTACCCTTAAAGTCATCCTATGATCACCAGTTTGACCCTAAAGGGACATCCACAAATATCAGCCCTCACCCCAGCCTACTAGGTCGAAGTTCTCTCACGGCAATCAACATACACAACTACACTACATCCTTCAGAAGACGAAACAATTAAAAAGGCTGCAGACAGGAGAAACTCACCTCTTCGAGCAGCTACTGGATATGGTTTCTCGACTGATCTCAAAAGGGAATGGCTCGAATTTAGCTGCAAAGAGGAGAAGCCTTACTCAATTCAACCATGGTTCGGTAGAGGGGAAAAGAAGATGAAACCGTAGGGGTATAAGCCGCTTCTGAAGGCCAACGGGCAGGAGGGCAAAAGGGACTTACCAGCGTTCACTGTCTCTCCAGGCTGTCGACACCGGGCGGGTATAGGGATGAGCTGATGCCTGAAGTACGTCCGCTCGATGTGTGCTATGCCAGCCTCTGCTGAGTACAGAAGTCCAACTCCGGACCACTTGTAGGGGAAGCGAAGACAACAGCCGGCTCGTTCTGGATGAAGGGACGCTGGTCGGTAAGAGGGTAGGCGCTGACGATTGTTAGCAACGAAGGAAGGAAGAAGACGGGTTTGTGAATCTGGACGGGAATAGAACTCGCATCGCACAAGGAAAGATATCGGAATATGCTTGATTTCTTGCGTGAAATCCGGACAATTACCTTCTGTGTAACGCGCTTCAACAGCGTGGGGTCTTCATGGGCTGCAATAGCGACGACCAACTTCTCTTCTCTCCTGCTGGGCTGGACGCGCGGACTAGCAGGCTGGGCATTCTGGGTTGAGCATGCTGGGCTGGCGGGCTAGTAGGCTGGACACTCTGGAAGGCTGGACACACGGGCTGCGGGAATAGATCACGGACTGGGCTGACAAGTTACGTAAGGAGAGTGGGCTGAGATTCATAGGAGTTGCCAAGGCTTTGTCAGAACTCGTCACAGCCTTGTCAAGCTCATGCATGGTCTCGTCTTAATCTCGTCACTAGGACGTCATGACCTTGTCAAAGACAAGGAATGATGTGAACTAGGGTTTGATGGAATAAGATTTGTTATAAATTTTATCATTTTATGTAGAGTGAGGTTACATAAAATGATAAAATTTCTAGATTTGTATCCGACTATATAGACATATAGGGAATCAACGGTTTGAAAACCGGTTTGTTACGGAAATAAACGGAATAAAATTCCGGATATTACAAGTATGGTTTTTATATTTTATCATGTAAAAGATGATTGTGCTCATGTTGAACTCTTTTATCCTTTGACATGGCTTGTATTTGTTGTGGTCTTTTATTGAGGTTCATTGGCTTGGCCTATGCTACGAATGTACATCTATCATACATAATGCTTATTTTTTCACCCTTAGTTTGCTTTTTGATCTTGATGTTCTTTTGTTTGGGTGGTTAATGGTACCTTTAGTGTTTTTTTTTTAATTTCCAAATTAAAGCAAAATCTTTTCGGGCATCCTTAATGGACATCATTAGTAGTATTTTGGATTATTTTCATGTTAGTGAACTTACACTTGTGAGTTGAGTCTAACTGGTCTAATGACATGGTTAGTTCATTTTTCCCATAGAACTTAGTTGAAGAAAACATGTAAAAAAAATGTCTAAAGATACTATATCAAAGGAAAGAAGAAATGATATTGCTAACAAACTCCCATAGAACTTAGTTCATTGATTAATGAAGGGGCAAAGTGACGTAATAAATAGGAAAAAAGGTGTCGAAGTGAGTAATATACAAATTGTCCTCATAAACTCCCAAAAGTAAAGCGATTACCTCTTTATACTTGTATTAACGGTTTCTTACATTGGGTGTTTCACAAAGGGTAGTAATGTGAATACTACAAACGCGATGATTGTGATCGTTGCTTATGATCTATGTATTCCGAATCCATGCTCGAGTTGATCCAATTCCAAATTGAGAGGGTTGGGCTCGTTGCTGTCATGGTGGGAAGTTGGGTCCAAGTTTTGGGCCTTGTCCGAAGAAGCCCACGAGTCCAATTCCCATACAAGCATGATGAGTAAACAATCCGGGTTTAGTGAAGAGAAAAAGATATGAGTTGGTTCATGTCGGTTTAATTGAAGCACATTCCTTAATCGGAGCACAATATTTTGGTTAAAACGCAACGCTCTGCCTCTTTGTGAGATATATATGTATATATATGGTTAGCTGTCCTTGAGCACAAAACCCTAATATCACTTGGCCGCTTCTCTCTTCGTCTCTTCTCTTTCCTTCTTTGAGAGAACTCCACATTCGAAAGCGAGATCGAGAATTTCGATACGAAGCGTGAATTGGTTCTAACAAAAAATTGTGAGAATTTGACGAATTCTTTTTTGCTTGATTTGATGAATCATTTTCTCCTTTTCCGACTAAAGTAAGGGGAAGACCAAGGAGCAAGATTAGAGTTTCTACTCAAACGTCGTGGACGGTCGAAGATGAGATCATCGGAGCTCAGCGCCGCCCAAATTCACCTTTCTATCTATTGTTGTTCTCTTACCACCACCGCAATAAGGTAATTCATAGCCTGAATCTATAACTAATATCTCTTCATCTTTTTATAATTGTTTTGATTTGATGTCCTCAAATTATATGTAAATTGTTGAAGCTAATACACTTTTATTTCTATATTTTAGGTTTTTGCAGATTTGGTATAACAGATCTGCCATAATAATGAATAGAATCAAAGATTATTTGATTCTCAAAGTGAAGGTTTACTGCAGCAACTGGATTGTTCAAAAATGAGGTAATACACATCACTTACTAGCTTGTTTATGTTAAGTAGTTGCTACAAAATAAGTTACAATAGTGCATCTAAGCTATACCTCATCACCTTCATCAGCCTTGGATATATCCTCATGTATGGTTTAAGAATCAGTAGGTTGTTTGGCTACAACATTATTTGTTGTCATGCTTTGGGCAGTAAGAAAACTCCTTGTTCAAATCCTATGTGAAGTTTCTACCGGACTTGCTAAGGTGTATTGCCATATAGTTTCTAGACTCATTGTAATACAACATTGTTGTTTTAGTATGTTTGAGTTAAATCTCGACAATGTCCGGACTAGAAACATTTAGTCGTATACCCCTATAGTCATATATTTTTTGTATGCCTTTTAGAGTATTAATATCGAATTAACAATTAACTAAGTAAGTTTCTTGTTTACTTCCAATCTTTTTTATTCTATAAAATCATCTTCATATATGCAATTTATTGAGTTGTTATATATACACAAATCCGGGCTGAATGTATGTGCTAGTTTGCTCACCCTTAAGGATGGGATCTTAGATTGCATTCAATCTCTTAATTTGACGGTTTGACCAAAACAAATCCGAAATTATTCAGTAAAGTGTTGACTCAATCCGATCATGGTTATGTTCTTGTACCTCTAGATCAGTTTTTTTACATGGACGTCCATCACGCCGAATTGGTATGTAGAATTTCAATTGGTTTATTTAAAATATCATCAAAGCGATGGACAGCTTGCTTATTCGACATAAGAAGTATGTGTATTTCACTAACATTGAAGTAGGATATCAACACAATGAGTTTTACACTATTCCGGTTTATAACCTTTAACCTCCATTAATTAACATTTATTAAAATTTTCAAAAAATAAAAAGATAAGTTATTCTTTCAAGAAATTATCTATACCTTTAAAATGACTATTAACAATAACTAGCAAACACATAATTATATTTTTTTTGCTTCAAAATATTAATTTATAAATGGTAGAAGGTATAAACCGAAAAAGTGTAAAACTCAGGGGCATCATCCGAAAACTGAAAAAATCTTAGGCATAATAAAAAAAAGTTAAAAGTACAAAGACACCATCTAGAGTTTTCCATTAATATTTAATATTTCAAGGACTGTTGATACTATGATGAGATCAGAATTTTCGAAAAGGCTATCAATTAAGCACATGATGAACTGTTCAGTCCCTATTCAAAGAGATGATAATAATGAACGCCGAAAAAAAAAGCACTTTTATAGATTATTCATTCAAAAAATTAATCAATAAATCTTATTGTATGTGTTGTGATAGGTATAAATTCAATTGTGTTTGGTGTTAAAGTTGTCCCGTTCACTTATTCCTCCTTTGCTGGTTCTACTTGGAAGATCAGATGTATCTGGCTAGGGAGAACTTTTCCAGGTAAGATAAAAAACAGAATATCGCTATAAAATTCTATTGCACCATTTTCATTTTAAAGATATATGTTTCTTTTTTTTCCTTGTTGTTCTTCCACATTATAAGTTATAACCCTATATACTTTCGCATTTATATTACAGAAAATACACAAAAGTGGAGATTGGGATTTGGGAAAGAGAAGCCACGTATATACACAAAAGTAAACCCTAATTTAAGTAATTACAAATATAACCCTATAACCCTAGTTGTAACCTATATAAGTAGCTAACCCAATCCTCTCTCCTCATTCACCGAAATTTCTTCAGCCGACTCATTCACCAATCTTCCATCAAGATCTTCGATCAACCCTAGCTGTAACATATCGGTAACAACTCTTCAATCTCCCTCATTGACTCTTTCCTTAGCTGACTCATTCATCAATCTGACTTCGGCCAAGTAGTGCAAAAATGGTGAGTTTTCTATTTCTCTTACTTCGGGTTTCTATTGCTACGGTTTTCATTGACTACTGAATTTGGGATTTTGAGTAGTATGATTTGCTGATTTCCATCTTTTCACTTCTCGTTCCGATCTTATACTCACTTTCAATTTGCTTTCCTTTCTATTATTTTTGGTGAATTTGATGATAGTTTGGTTCATGAGGTAAATATATTGAATTCCATCTATTTTTTAGTGGTTGGGTTTGTTTGAATTCAATTAAATTTTGGTTGCTGAATGGAATGCTTTTATGCTATACTGATTTCAAATTAGTGCTTAATGTCACTGTCCATCTTTTTACTGTCCTTTTTACTTTATTTGCTTGCTGTATAGTATGTTTGAATTCATTTAGGTTTTGTTTGAATTCAATTAGGCTTTCTGTCTCTCATATAAGAGAATGCTTATTAATAAAAATAAATTGGAGGGACAAAATATCATTCTTAATCCGTGAAAAGCACTTTGTTAGGGATAAAATGCATAATTTCTATATTTGAGATTAATAAAATATTTTCTTTCTTACGATTCTTTCCATATCAAAGATATCCTTTTCGTTCCCAAAGGATTTATTTAAGTATGTGTGGTTCATTTTATTTTAGACATTCACATATATATTAAACACAACTTACTCCATGCAGGAAATTTGTGGTGCTGAAGAAGAAGCAAAAGATGACAACAATATTTTTCGATTAGCAATTATCGAATTAACAATTTACCAAGTAATGTTCTTGTTTAACTTCCTTTCAATCTTCTTTATATGCGCAATTTATTACGTTATTACGTATGTATAAACGTGGCTGGAAGGTCTAACCTAGTTTATCACCCTTCGAAATGAGATAACAGATCAAGTTTGGTCTCTTAATTCGACTGTATGATCAAAACAAATATAAAATTGAAGTGTTGATTTGTTCTAGTTTTTTCTGGCCTCTTGATAAAATTTGATTTATCGAATATTCATCATGAATCACACGTACGTACAAATCTTTGAACTGATTATTTGTAAGGTTGTCGGAAATGAACTATTAAGTCTAAAGACTAATTGCTATGGCACCTATTTTCATAAAGAATTTTTTATATAATTACGATTAGAATAATAGAAAACAATAAAGAAAAAGTAATGGGACAGAGTATAAATTTTATTTAATAAGGGAGTAGACATCAAAACTATTGTTTAGTTAATATTAGATGCATTAGTCATCTGTTATTTCGTTCAATCGTAAGTCAATCTTTGATACATGGATAGTTTCATCAAATTGGAATTATCTTTCACGAAACTAAATTATTTGGAGTATAACAATAGGGTTTAAGTACAACAAATGACAATAATTAAATTTAGAGACTATATACATAGGGTTAATTATTGGTTAGAATGTGTTAATTTGTATATGGATATCTCTAAATATCATTGTTTTGTACTTTAAATAATTACTGACCTAGTGAAATAATGTCGTGAAAATTTATTTTTGGATTGACGATTGTGACAAATTTGACGGCGTCATAATTTAGAAAAAATAAAAATGGATGCGGTTTTAATTGTTTCTTCACATTAATATGATATTATTTCTCTCTTACTATTATTTCCCATATTATTTCTCTCTTACTATTATTTCCCACATCAGGAGTATATGAACGAAGAAGGGGATGAAGAAAATAAGACTTACTAAACGCTACATGAGCCCCATCCAAAATGTTTTTCCTCTGAAGTTTGATGCAACGTTGAGGGAAATGAATATCCACAAGATGAAGTTGGTTTAAACCTAGATGAGTGATACACAATCAAAAAGGGCTTACTAAATGCTATATGAGCCCCATCCAAAATGTTTTTCCTCACGGGTTTATTGCAGCCTTGAGGGAAAATGAATTCCTATCTAATATGTACCAAACAAGACTAATTGTGATCTTCACCATAAAGAGACTTCAAGTTTGTGCTTAATGCATGAAGCGTATAAATCCGAAAATTTTTAAAAGTTCAAGATTTTGAAGGTAGTGGTAAAGAATCCGATGGTAATGAAGTGAGTATATGAGATCTGATAATGAGACAGTGTATATTGGTTCAGAGTTTCAGGGATTTCAGGAGGAACATGATATTTAGTGGTAAAGAATCAGATGGTAATGAAGGTGAAGTATATGAGAATGATCTCATTTTTATTGGTTCAGAGTTTCAGGGATTTCATGAGGAACATGGTATTCAAAGACACTAAACGGTATAGAAGACACCACAAGAAAATGGCGCAACAGAATGCGTGAGCGAGATGATTAATCGTTCTATTGCTAAGAAAGTCAGGTGCTTGAGATTGAATGCGTGCGTTGAGACGTAGATCCAAATAAAAAGTGGATGTGGTTTTAATTGTTTTCCACATTAATGTGATATTATTTTTTCTCATACTATTATATCTCACAATGGAAGGATATCATGTTCACTCTAAAAGGAGTAGTATAAATACGAGTGATTCGTGATTTCTATATGCATACACATATCAAACACAAATTACCGTATCAATGAAAAAAATATCTCGTGATGGCAAAGAAGAATCAAAACAAGAAAATTTATCAAGTTTCTGAAGAATCAAAACAAGAAAATTTATCAAGTTTCTGAAGAATCAAAACAAGAAAATTTATCAAGTTTCTAGTTTACTTTCAACCTTCTGTATTTGACAAAGCATCTTTATATGTGCAATTTATTAGGTTATATATATGCATAAACTCGGGCAGAATGTATGACCTAGTTTTCTCACTTTCGGAATGGGATACTAACTTGGATTTTTAGTATAAGGTTTATTCTTATATTATATACTATGCCCAAATTTAGCGTCACGCTAAATTTGTTTAGTTTGGCTAGGTTCGGAAGTGTAACGCCCCAAAATTTTGACGCTTTCGCGATTTTTTATTTTTTCTACTTTTATCGATAAGTTATTAGCGTAAAATCTTTTTTTATTATTAAAAGTATTTTTATGGCATAAAGTATTTATTTCCGAATATATTTACATTATGGATACGTTCGTATATCCGTACTATTATTTTCGTAAAATCGTGGAAAGTTTTCTGATTCGAAATTCCCGTTCCGAATGTTTTTGATCGAGTTTATTGATTCCGATCACCTTTTAATTTTATTTTTTATTTTTTGCCTGATGATGTGCCCGGTCCTTGTTGACAGTATAGCTGACCCTTACTACCCCCTTTCTCCACTGCAACAAGCTTCTTCCACAGAGAATCACTCAACCATCTGATCTGTTTCCCTCTCTCACACAGCATCCAACTCCACTCTCTCTCTCACTCTCTTTCATTCTCCACGCTGAACTCCACCTCTCATCCCTATCTCCCTTCTTTCTCGACCTTCTTGGACACCGCAGCTGCAACATCTCTTCCACCTCGAACTTGTCGGAGGAAACTAGAAGCTGACACTGGAGTGTTCCCGACCCTGTTATGCCTTGCCTCGTCGCACCTCTGAACAGAACCACAAAACCGCAGTCGGAACCGGGGCACAAATCCAGAAACGCCATCTCGACCGAACCACCTTGCCGTTGTCCTTGCTTGGGGTCATCAGTGCTGCCGAACCTGCCGCTGTCAATGCCTACATAGCGCCGCCACCATGATCCCTCTATCGAGTCCACCGGAGGCGAGAACCGACTGGTCTTGCGTGTTTGAGGCCGACTGGACCCGCAACCAGGTCCGTCATTGCTGAGTTGAGGACTGCCGCCGTCGGTCGCCGGGGACAAAGGGCTGCCAGACCGTCGTCGTTGTCTCCCTCGCCGCCTCACCCTCGTCGCTTCCCTCCTTGGCTGCGGGGAACCATCGTCAAAGGAGTAGCAGGAGCGGCCGCCACCCTCACCTTACCTCTGTCGCGTTGCTGAAGGTTGAAGAACCTTTTTAGGGCTTTTAATTCGGGCCCCTCCCTTTTATGCTATTTGCAAATTGTGACCCACTGTTTGTATTTGCAGTTTATAACCCAGCTTTTGGAATTTGATATTTATGCCCCTGCAGGAATTTAATTACGATTATGGCCCATATTTTTTATTTGCAAATTTGACCCAAATTTTTAGAAATCTGAATATATATATATATATATATATATATATATATATATATATATATATATATATATAGGGGTAAGTTCCGGTGAGGAGAAGGCTTGTAGATAGGAATTAGGAGAGTTGTGAGCCATTGGATGAGATTTAAATCAACGGCTCACCCACACTTATCATTAATATATTATTTAGTTCCCTAAATATGGCAGTGAAAAAGAATGGTAGTTAGAATATTCAGTTGGTCTTTAATTTTGATTTTGAATACAGGAAAGGCAGGGGGACTAGGAATTCTATGAAAGATTACGTGAAACAAGTCCTCCATGGATGCTAGTGGGCCACCCACCTTATCAACCAAAAAATTGTCAGTGACATTCTTGTGGCCATGTGATAACTCCACCCTTCTCCCCTCTCTATTTCAAAATATTCTTCCCTATATAATTCCCTAAATCTCCAATCCAATTATAACCACACTAACATCGTTTCAAATTTCATTTCTCTTTTGGTCTTCTTGTTGTAGATTAAATTGATCTGAGGTATGGGTACTACTTGAAAATGGCGGACAAGTGGGTGAGAATGGTGACTGCCCAAACGCCCACAAACATAGTCGTGATCAAGTATTGGGAAAAAAGAGATGAAACCCTAATTTTGCCTTTAAATAATAGTATTAGCGTTACTCTTGATCCCAATCATCTTTGTACCACCACTGTCTCTGTTAGCCCCTTATTTAACTAGGATCGGATGTGGCTCAATGGCAAAGTATGTGTGGCTAAATAGTTTATAATATTTAAAAGAATAATGACATGAAAAGTATGAACACCGATGAATAAAAATATGAACAATGACATATAAAAGTATGAACACCGACGACTTATCTATAACTTTGGCACATACATAACATATTATGGTCATCTTTTAATGTTTCGTGATGAGTTTTTATTTTATTTTTTGTGGTTATATACTGTAAATGAACATACATTATAAAATGAACACAAAAGAATAAATAAACATGACACTTTGATGAATAAAAACAGTATGAACACCGATGTATAAAAACATGAACAATGACATATAAAAGTATGAACACTGTGACTAATTGTGAACGTAAGAGTATTTTTTGCAGATTTTAAGTCAATTTACAAAATTGCCATTAATGATGAGCGTATGGGAGCCCTTGATTTCAAATTCATCCAATGGTTTACAACCCTCCTAGTTCCTATCTACAAGCTCTCTCCTCACTTGAACTAAAATTTATATATATATATATATATATATATATATATATATATATATATATCCCTGTAGATTTATTTGTGCAATATGACCCATATTCGGATATTGTATAATTTGCCTAGAACATGTTTTTACAGGTTTTAACCTTGGAGTTTAAATACGAGTTTATTTCATAATTATATATATTATCAATTATTCCCTTGTTGGATTTATTTCGGATTTATGGCCCGAAGGTTTGTTGGCGGATTATAGGGCTGAGCAGGTTGCGGTTCGGTTCACCGAACCGCAACCGAACCGCATTTTTTGGTCCAAACCGCAATCGAACCGCAAATTTGCGGTTCGGTTTGCGGTCCGTCATATTGTATTTTGCGGTTTGTGGTTCGGTTCGTCAACCGAACCGCAAATTTGCGGTTTGAACCGCAAACCGCAACGCGTTTGATTAAAAAAAATAGCAGCTCTTTTTTCTTTCACATTAGGGAAACGCGATTTAGGGCTGAAGAGTGAAGACTGAACTTCTTCGACTCGTTCGCCTCCTCCGGACCAACAACCGAGTCGCCTCCTCCGGACCTCCGCCTCAGTCGCCGGTCAGCCCAGCCGGCCAACATCCGAGTTGCCAGTCCGGCCCAGTCGCCTAGTTCCAGTCTCCAGTGTTCCACTTCCACCCATTCGCCATCCTCCGAGCCATTCGTCAGTCGCCCATGCCCCAGGCAGTGAGGCAGGCATTCCGACGCCTCATTCGTCTAGTGACTCCAGTCCGACCCAGTCGCCTGACTCGCTTCCTCCGCCTGATTCGTCCAGGTAGTCCGACCCACTCCTCCGCCCCATTCTCTTCTCAATTGCTGAAGTGAACACTGAACACAGACTGTGCTAATGTGCTTACCCTTATTTGATTTGATGATGCTTGATGTTGCTCTCTCTTCCGAGTCTTCTCTTCTCTACTGCTTACCCTTATTTGATGCTTAATTGTGTGCAAGTCCGACCCACTCTTTGATTTGATGATGCTTGATGTTGCTCTCTCTTCTGAGTCTTCTCTTCTCTACTGCTTACCCTTCTCTTCTCTACTGCTTACCGCAAAACTGCAAACCAAACCGCAAAACCGCAACAAAACCGAAAATTGCGGTTCATTTGCGGTTCGAACCGCAACCGAACCGCAACCGTGCAGTTCAAACCGCAAACCAAACCGCAAATTTGCGGTTCAGTTTGCGGGCCATGTTTTTCAGGTTTGCGGTTTGCAGTTCGGTTTGCGGTTTGCGGTTTTGGACCAATGCTCAGCCCTAGCGGATTATGACAAGTTTCTAAACTTGTAAAAATTGTTCTGAAAAGTATTTAAACGGTTTTTAACCTTGGTTTTGAAAACGAGGTTTACCTTAGATTTTACATAAGTTATATATTCTGTTCAAATTTAGCATATAAGCTAAATTTGTTTAGCTTTGGTGTTACTGTAACGCCCCGTTCTTTTGGGTGCGTTCCGATTTTTATTTTCTCCCTACTTTCGATTCGTTCGTAGCACGAGATTTCTTTTTATTATTAAAAAAAAAAAAAAAAATATTTTTCGACACAAAATAACCTTCCGGGTATTTTATTGTTTTGGTGTTCATATACGTATTTCCGTATTTTATTTTAGTCGGAAAAGCCGGAAATTCCCGATTCGAAAATCCCGTTCCGATCGTTTAATCAAGTTAAATAGCTATATTCCCTTTTTTTTTATCCCTTTTCTTTTATTTCTATTTCCCTTTATTCACTTTACTTTTTCCTTTTTCCTTTTTCTTTTTGTTTTCTTTTGTCTTTCCCTCTACCCGTTGGCTGGTGAGCAGCCTTACGCTCCACCTACCCCCTCCCGACCCTTGACTCTCCTCCGACCCCTCGGCCTCACTCCCGACCTCTCGGCCTCCCCGCCATCTGTCCCCTATGACAGCATGCCGCCCACCCTCTCACCCTCTGGCACCTTACTCTATGATCTTCCCATTTTCCCCCTCTCTGTTTGCAGCCCTGGTGTTCAATTGGGAGGCTGCACCACCGGAGAAGAGTTTGCACCACCAGGATCTGCCGGAACGAAGAGGGGAACATCTCCACACTGCCGCCTCGACCCAATTAGTGCACCAACAGGACCGCAATCGTTTTCCTTCTCATTCTCTTGGACCTTCAGTCACAAGGTGAGGGGCAACCGCCCCACCGGAGTTTGGGCGGCTCTGCTACCACAGCTTTGCCGCCTCCGCCACTAGGGAACCCCGCCGTCGATTGCAACCCCGCAGCGCCGCCGGCTCGTCACCCATCCTCTTCCTCTGCAGCGCCCTTTCCTTCCCTCCTTCGATTTGCTGTGTGGCGCCACCCAGGCCGGTTCTGCGCAACAGCCGCCGGAAGAGGGCGTGGGACATCTCCTTCTCCGCTCTACCACCGGAGACGCCGCCTCCTTGCTACCACCAGCCCCGCTGCCTCGCCTCGCCCTTGCCGGAGCCAAAGGTCGCCGCCCTGCTTCTCCCTCACAACGCAAATGAGTATCAGTTGTGCAGAAACCCTAATTTACCAAATTGAAAATCGGGTCCCCCCTATTCTTGTATATTTACAGTTTATGGCCCTATATTTTACATTTGCAGTAATGACCCCAATTTCTGGAATTTGCATTTGTGTCCCATATTTTGATATTGTAGTTTTGAAACCAGATTTTTGGAATGTGACTTTATGCCCTTTGTTGTGATATTTTTGGAAAATAGCCCAAGGTTTATTTACGGTTTATGGGTCGCATTTACAAGATTGTATATAATGCCCGGAAAATGGTTGAA
Source organism: Fagopyrum esculentum (assembly GCA_033239045.1). Lineage (NCBI taxonomy): Eukaryota > Viridiplantae > Streptophyta > Magnoliopsida > Caryophyllales > Polygonaceae > Fagopyrum > Fagopyrum esculentum. The sequence continues at coordinate 113,374,690 of BSUD01000005.1, forward strand.
CAGTTTTGTTATCCTTGGCTTTGAGAACGTGTTTTACCATCGGGTTTATGATGTTGTTTAGAATGCCCGGAAAATATAATTACGGATTTTAAATTCGGTTTATGGTTCAAGTTGTAATTTCGGGTTTACGACCAAGTGGTTTGCTTTCATATTTTCGCTCCGGAAGGGTTTAACGAGTTTTAACATTGGCATTTGAAAATGAGGTTTCCTTAGACTTATACATATTATATATTCCGTTCAAATTTAGCATATAAGCTAAATTGGATTAGTTTTGTATTAGGTTCAGAAGCGCCCCAAAGAAGGCTCAACGAATCAATACTCGACATCCGTAGTTCGTCTTCCACCTTTGACCTCGTGTGAGTACCTTCTCCCTCGACCTAGTTATGATAGTAGTAGTATATCATGCTAGGTGAATCTAGCATAACTTAGTGGGAATGCCAAGTAGTGGCCTTGAATTGTGTATGGTTGTTGGATAGTTTATGAGATTTTGTCGAGTTATGTTTGGTACGAGCTTAGGACGATCTTCGAGATTAGGAGTTGGACCTAGAATGCTAGGGTGTGACCTCATATAGTTTTGGGAGACTAGAAGCCCGAGGCTTCTAGCTTATCGGTTAGTTATTGATTATCGTGTCTTGTCTTGAACAGGCTTTAATTATATTCCTTCGGAGAGTGTTATCGGTTTCGTTTATCTTTGAGACGAGGTAAGTCCTCGGACTTACTTAGCCGCTTCTATGCCTTATTTGGATGTATATGGTGGTGTGTGTTTACCGCTTTTAAGCATGAAAATGGATTAGGATTTACTTGACCTTATTTATTGGCCCATCGTTACTACTATTATTATTATCGGGCGGTGACATCACCGCTCAGTTTCCCGAGGGAGACTGGGGGGATCTCTGCGACCAGGCCATACACGGTATACGGGCGGGCTTCTTCATCACTCCCTCAGGGTATACGGGTTGGGCGCCGCCACACTCCTGTTGGTTACACGGGGACAGAGGCGAGAGTTATAAGACTCTCGCGTCACACTTGAACGAATGAATTAGATATGGAATAACCTAAAAAGATAATAAGTAACGGATGTGTATGTTTATGAGCCTGATGTGTGTTTGTGTTCCTATGTGTGTTTGTGCCATATTATTCTTATAATGCCTAGAATGTGAGCTAACGGTTTTATACCGATTGTTGTAGTTGATGTGCAGGTTAGGATGTGACCGAGTGATCCGAAGGAATGGGCAGCCGGGGTTCCGTACATCTTAGGTTATTTTGGGTTTTGGAGTCCTTGTGTTGTTGTTATTATATATTATGTTGATGTTGTTGTAAGGACGGCTGAAGTCTTTCCTTTCTTTTATTTTTGGGTTTCATAACATTGCATAAAATGTATTTCGGTTTTGGCCTTTATTTGTGTCTTGTTGCAAGATCCGGTGAAATTGTTGTCAGGCTAAGGGTCGGGACCCACTGTGAGGTCCCAACCCGTAGCGCCCCGAGTCCCGCGGATTCGGGGTGTTACAAAAGTGGTATCAGAGCCCTAGGTTGACAACAATGGCACTCGCAATCTTCTAAAGGCCGAATAAAAATAAACAGAACCCTCAAGGGTTCTGAGTTTTAAAGAAATGAATTTCGTTTTCAAATCATGTGCATGAGTCAGTTGGGGTAGAATGTACGGGACCACCACTTTCTCCGCAGATCTCGGCGACGTAGTTATTGATTATTATATTATGTATATATATATGTGTGTGTATATGTAGATATGTATATGTGGACTTAGGATATTTTGGACTATACTTGTATGTTGAATTGTAAATTGTTTATGGAATAATTATGTTTATAGTAGTAGCATGACGTTTATATCTTTATATATATATATTTATAAACATATGGTATACTAATATCATATTAGTGATAGAGGACCTTATAGCTAAGATGATAGAAAGCTATCATCGCCCCTTGGACAACACCTTTTGGCTTAAGATAGTGTACATACGAAGATAAGAATGCTAAAGTTATCGAGTTGAGCATCAAGTTTACACAAACACCCGGTGATTTCCCGGACTCCTTTAAGAGGACGTCGAAGAAGAAGATTAGAGATGACGTAACCAAAGGACAAACAAAGAAAAAGAGAACCTTGTGTCGACTTAAGCGAAGCCAAGATGAAGACTATACCAATATAAAAGCAACATGAAGGTATGGAGTGATATGAACTTATGAAGAAGCCGTGAAGGAGCATCAATAAGGCAACTAGAGACAACGAACTTAAAGTTTTTCCAAGTACGGTGCCGATGAACTGAAGGTGCGAATCAAGTAGAGAGGACTGCATCCCGCTCGAGGATAAAGGTGGCGTTCTAAGTAAGACGAGTTTTCCATAGACGCTCCTAAGCATGAGAGTCAAGATGAAAAGACCTTGGGAAAGATTTATGAGAACCGTAAGTTAAGCTTACGGAGGTACCAGAGGGTGAAGTGACGATCTTTGTGAGATCCTAAGCGGGCAACTTATTTAGACATATGAGAGTTACGAGGAGGATCACATGGTGAAAGTTCGCATAATAGAATTACCTTGTGGAGTTAACCGTTTTCCGTCACTGTGATGCGACTAAGCAATGCTAAGAAGGAGGAAGTGTGTGGATGATGATCTTCAGAAGATGAAAGAGGAAACAAGGAGCTGAATCGAAGAACTTAAGTTATCAACCAAGGATGCGAGGGGAGGTGATAGCATGAATTATAGTCTATATTTTGGGGTTTGTTTGGACGTTTTATCTTTCATAATCTGCATGTTTGTATGTACATTATGTGATTTTACTACCATTTCATCTACCTTTGCGAGAATCGAGGTCTACACCTAGTTTCGTTGTAATTGCAGGTAATATGGTACGTTTTGCATCAAAAAGGAGCAAAAGGAGTCAAGAGTCATTTGGAGCTACATTCAGGAAGCATAGCCATGGATTAAAGATTTACTTTGGACCAGTTTTGAGAGATTCTACATTCAGTTATGAATCACCTCGGTTGCCCAGAGATTCATCTCGACCGAGGCGATCCAGAGACGCCGACTCGACCGAGGCGAACACCTAGGACGCGGCGAGAATATTTTATTCTTGGCTGAGATCTTTTAAAATTGGAAAGTGATCTTATATTTTTGGGCTGAGCTTCTAGAAGGAAGGAGATATGCAGAATCATATATTTTACCTATTTTTATGGGAATATATCTTCTTAAGATTTATTATCTTTGGAGGTTTATTTTTCCTATAAAAAGGATTGGATTTTCCACAAATCCGATCATGCTTGGAGGCTGCAAACATCCGCTTACAGTTAGAACATCACGCTATCAGCGCAGCAGCCGCATCCTACTCCAATTTGGGAGATTCGAAGAACCTTTTTGAAGGTTGAAGGAAGATTTGAAGACTATAGCTTTATAGCTTTTTGGAGGGTTTTTGTAAGATTGTCTTCAATTCCTTTCCTTGTTGTCTTGTCTTGTTGGATCATTATCCAAGGAACGATTTTGTGTGATATTTGATTCAGTTATTGAAGTGTTTTCATTAAATTCTTCTTTGTTCAAATATTCACCTTCTTCCCATATATTTAATACTTTCATTATGATGATGAGTGGCTAATTTCCTTGTGTGATTCTAGGGTGATTGGCTGAAGGTTGTGGGAAAAACAATGATAGAATGATCTTAATCACAGTAGGATCCTGAAAGTTCGAGTCTTTAACCTTAACCCTAAGCATCTCGTTCAGTCGATGAACATCTCGGCCGGGGTGGAAACTGGCTGACCGAGGTGGCTTATCCGATCCTTAACTGAGAGTTAATGTGTTAGAGTTTGCCAAATCCTATTCTTATTATACCTTTCTGGTTCAAAGCAAGCTTAGGATGAGACTTACCCGGTAATTCCTTAGTTTGTATACCAACGATCATAAGTTTAGGTAATAAAGGCTTGTCCTTTATTGGGGTTTGAGTGTGCTTCCATCCCATCTTTGTGAGTTAGCCTGAGACTTACCCGGTAAAGGTTGATTCTATTCCCTTAGATGGTGTGTTAGTTTGAGGCAATAGTTCTTTATCTTAATTCCTTGAGACTTACCCGGTAATAGGAGTTACGGTTTGGGATTAGAGTGTAGTGAGACTTACCCGGTGATCTACTCCACTTTAGAAACACCTTCCCCATGCAAAAATCTCAGCTTTGTCCGCTTATCTATAGATCTTGAGTTGGAACCACAACTAGATGCTTTAATCCCTAGAATTGCATGTTTGCTTATTTGACATCTTATTCATCTTTGATTGTATACTTGCTCTTGTGGTTAGCATCAACACTAGCATACCGTACTGGACTTTGTTTCACTAAGTCCCTGTGATCGACCCCTGGAATTTTCTTGCTTTTACTACGATTGACCCGTACACTGCGGGTTCGCATCCTTGTTTTAAGCTTAAGTCTAGGGTTATAAATTTAAAGCTTGCACACACCGTTTGGAGCGAACAAGTTTTTGGCGCCGTTGCCGGGGACTTGGTCTAGACCGAGCCGGTACGGTTTGCTCTTGGGGCATTTGCCCCGTGTTGTCTTACCACTCTACTTGAGTGACTTTTGCAGGTTCTTTCTTAGGTATATGCGAAGAATCCGCACTGGAAAGGAAATCGTTCCTTACGATCCCGAACCAGAAAAGACATACAAACGACGCTTAAGAGAAGCGAAGATGGCCCAACAAGACGATCACGATCTTTTGGCCCAATTGAGAGAGACGCAGGAGCAGCTACGTCTCAGTAAAGAAGAACTAAGGCAGGAAAAAGAAGAGAATCAGGCCAGGAATGCAGCAATCGAAGCTGAGATTGCAGCAATTCGGAACCAGATTCAACCTCGACCGATGCAGGATCCAGTAATTGATCCTCGACCGAGGCAAGTCCCAGTTCCTGACGCCCCGGCCGATGTGCATCCACTTCGGATGCCAGTCCGAGATGTTCTTCTTGCAGGAATTCCACAAACCCTAGGTCAAAGGATGGACCCTAATCAACAGCTGAGGCGTCCAGGAGTGAACCTAGGAGATCCAGCGGACCATGACTACGAACTTCGACCACAAGTTCTAGCGATGATTCGCCAATGTCAATTCGGAGGGCTAGAGAAGGAGTCGCCGCATCAACATCTTCAAAACTACGAGATCTTGATGGAGACCTTGCGACCTCCCAGAATTGAAAATAACAACTACAAGCTAAGACCTTTCTACTTTTCTCTTAAAGATAGAGCTCTTACTTGGTATCAATCTCTTCCTGCAGGAAAGATCAGCACATGGGAAGAGATGACTACGGAATTCTTGACTAAATTCTTTCCCCCCTCAAAGACTGCTGAAATGAGAGGGAAGATCAATGCTTTCATCATGAAGGACAAGGAGAATTTGTCCAAATCATGGGAGCGGTTCAAAGATATCCTTTTGGATTGCCCACATCATGGGATTCCAAAGATCGAGTTGTTGGAGATCTACTTCAAAGGGCTGGACGGAAACACCCAGTTTAATCTCCAACTACTCTCCGCCGGCACATTTATGGATATGGCGGTTGACGAGGCTTGGGATTTCATCGAGAAGCAAGCCTTGCACATGGAGAAGTATACCCACCAAGGAGCTGAAGGTGGAGTTAAAAGAGTCAACTTTCAAGAGACTCAAACCAACAACAACCAATTCACGTCCTTGAAGAACGACGTGAAGCAATTGAAGGAGCTATTGATGGCTCAAACTAAGAAGGAAGAGCAAGGGCAAAGGAACAACAGCAACAACAACGGGTACCGTAACAACAACAACGGACCCCGAAACAACAACTACAACAACAATAGAGGATCCAATAGCAACAATTGGAGAGCGAATAATAACCAAAACAACGGTAACAATTATTCAAACTCCAACTCTAATGATTCCTCTAACCCTTTCCTCTCTCCTCCTTCTTCTTCTTCTACTCCATTGAAGAGCCAAGGGCAAGGATCAAGTTCGTCTCAGCCGGAAAAGAAGGACGCAGTCCTGGAGGCAATCTTGATCAAGCTTAATGCTATGGAGAATTCTATGACTTCATTTTCGAGGGCCCAAAAGTCCTTCGAACAACAACTTGCTAATAGGGCGAATGAAGCGCCAAGAGATCCAGGGAAGCTTCCAGCAAAGACGGAAACTAACCCTAAGGGCCAGTGCATGGCCATCACGACGAGGAGTGGACTCAAAACCACAGATCCAGTACCTCGCTCGACGCAGACCACCTCGGTCCAGATCCAGTCGAAGAACACCTCGACCGAGATGCCAACCGAGGCGGTGCAACAGAAAGCAGGAGGAACAACTGAAGCCTATGTTCCACCTCCTGCATATAAACCACCACTTCCATTTCCCCAGTCCAGAGCCAGAGCACATCTTGACAAGCACTTTGGTAAGTTCCTTGACTTGATGAATAAGCTCCATATTAATATCCCTTTCCTTGATGCTATTTTAGGTATGCCCGCCTACGGGAAGTTCTTAAAGGAGATCCTATCAAGGAAGAGGAAGCTGGAGGATGTTGGTGAAGTTAGGATGACATCTAAGTCTTCGGAGCTTATAAAGATCATGAAGGAGAAGATGCCACCTAAGTTGAGAGATCCCGGCTCATTTTGCATTCCCATTCAAGTTGGGGATGTCACTTGTGAAGCCCTATGTGATCTAGGAGCCAGCGTGAGCATCATTCCGCTGGAGCTATGCATTAAGATCGGTCTTGGAGAGCCCAAGCCGGTCAAGATTCGACTTTACATGGCGGATCGCTCCATCACCCATCCCGTGGGCATTTTGGAAGACGTTCCGGTCAAGTTAGGTAACTTCTATCTACCCATAGATTTTGTCGTACTTGACATTCCCGCAGATTATCCTGTTCCTATCATTCTCGGGAGGCCATTTCTAGCAACTTCGGGTTGCAATGTGGATTGCAAGAACGCCAAGTTGAAATTCAACGTTGGTGGCGATGAGGTGGAGTTCGCACTACTTGCAGCCATGAAGGGGGAGCAACTAACTGATGATATCTTCAACATCTACGATGAAGAAGAATCAAGAGAATTGGTGAGCTCTATCCTTATTAATGATCCACTCGAAAGAGTTATTAGCTTCAGTTTAATGGAGGAAGGTATAGATGCCTCTTGTGATGCAGATATACGGAGCCTGAAGGCACTGGAAGAAGATCCAGGAGCCATGACTGAGAAGCTGATCCAGGAAACGAAGATTTCCAGCCTCGGATCCAGTAGCAGTACCTCGACCGAGGCACTTTCTGGACTGAGCGAGGCGTCTGAAGAACACCTCGGTCAACGCCTTTGCGCCTCGACCGAGGTCGACAGCGAGACAATGTCAACTGAGATTGCTGAGAATGACAATTTTTCTACTCCCTTCTCTGACATTCACCCACAGTTGGCGGATCATTCTCTCCACCAACTTTCTGATAATAAAGGTCCTTGGTATGCTGATATTGTGAATTATCTTGTTTGCCAGGAAATACCACCCGGATTGACGTACTCCCAAAAGAAGAGATTCTTCAAGGAAGTACGACATTACTACTGGGATGAGCCGCTTCTATTCAAGCGCGGACCGGATGGGATGCTTCGAAGGTGCATTCCGGAAGACGAAGTTAATAGCGTCATAAAGCATTGCCACTCACTTCCATGTGGAGGGCATGCTAGCACCGATAAAACATGCGCCAAGGTATTGCGTTCCGGTTTCTTTTGGCCTACATTATTTAAGGATGTGCAATCTTTTGTTGTTTCTTGTGATGCATGCCAAAGAACAGGGAACCTATCAAGGAGGAACGAGATGCCACTTAACAACATCCAAGAAGTGGAAATCTTTGATGTATGGGGGATTGACTTCATGGGACCTTTCCCATCCTCCGGAGGAAACCTCTACATTCTCCTTGCAGTGGATTACGTCTCTAGATGGGTCGAAGCCATCGCTTCTCCCACTAACGACGCCAAGGTGGTCGTGAAGTTCTTGAATAGAACTATCTTTCCACGATTTGGAACTCCACGCATCATCATCAGCGATGGAGGAACGCATTTCATCAACCGGAAGTTTAAGGCACTTCTATCGAAGTATGGGGTAACCCACAAGGTATCAACCGCTTATCACCCTCAAACTAGTGGACAGGTCGAGATCTCAAACAGAGAAATCAAAGCAATTTTGGAGAAGACCGTCTCTAGGACGAGGAAGGATTGGTCCATGAAATTAGACGATGCTCTTTGGGCGTACAGGACCGCATTCAAGACTCCCATAGGCACCACCCCTTATAATTTGGTGTATGGGAAATCTTGCCACTTGCCCGTTGAGTTGGAGCACAAAGCGTATTGGGCTATCAAATGGTTGAACTTTGACATTAAGGAGGCTGGTGAGAAGCGACTATTGGAACTTAACGAGCTGGAAGAGCTGCTTTTGAACGCCTACGAGAATGCCAAGATCTACAAGGAAAGGACGAAGAGATGGCATGACAAGCGTATCGTTCCAAAGGAGCTTAACGAAGGAGATTTAGTTCTACTCTTCAACTCCCGCCTCCGTCTTTTTCCAGGTAAGTTGAAATCTAGATGGACCGGACCTTACGTTGTGAAACATGTCTTCCCTCATGGTGCAGTTGAGATATGGGGCGAAACTAGCGGAAGCTTCAAGGTCAACGGTCATAGACTTAAGAAGTACCAACCGGAAACGCCGGTTGAGGAGGTCGCACCGATCTACCTCCTTTGAGACACATCATGGTCCAGCTAGCGACCTTAAATCAAGCGCTTCTTGGGAGGCAACCCAAGGTATTGCTTTCTTTCCCGTTCTCTAGTCTAGTTTAGATAGTTTTTGTTTTTGCTTTGCTTTGCTTTGTTTTTGGTGTTTTAGACAGATAACAGGAAGGAGCACTCCAGAAAAGGGAGAAGTTCGAGATTCTGAGGAAGAAAGAGGCACCTCGGTCACTGTCAGAACACCTCGACCGAGTTGATTCTTGAAGCAACCGAGGCGACTAGGGTTTCTGCAGAACCGCCTCGGTCCAGACCACCTCGGTCCGGTCGAAACCATCTCGACCGAGGTGACAGCAGATTCAGTAAAAGTATAAAAGGGGGAAAAATTACATTTTTACTTTTTATTACCCACTTCGACCGCGGCGCACAGAATCACCTCGCTCCCTCATTTCTCGCTCGTTTTCGAAGATTTCTGCTTCCAAACCGAGATTAAAGAGTAGAGGAGTCGATTACTACAACAGATCTGCAAGAAATTTGAGTGATTCGACCGAAACGAGGTAAAAACCGTTCGAAAACCCTAACTCGTCGTTTACTGCTTATTGGGCTTTGGTCGCCCTTGATTCTGTTGAGAAAAGGCATAAGTACCCCTTAGGAAGCAATTGTAGTGATTTTAGGGGGAAAAGAACTGGAAATCTGAGAATTGGAATTCGAACTGCTACGCCTCGGTCCAGTCGGTCTGCACCTCGACCGAGGTGATTTCTGAGGGTTGTCAGTCAACCGAGGTGGTCTGACAGATTGATTAGGGAAAATGAGTTCAGATCGCCGTTTAGCCCTGAGAGACAGATCTTCACCCTCCCCTTCCCCTTCTTCTTCCCGACCTTACCGCCCGGTCATCCACGAGAGATGTCGGGTAGATTACGAGAGGATAGCGGGCCGTCCAGTTATCGCACCGCGATTTCTGGAGGTATCCGCCTTTGACTGCCTAGGGTTAGAGGCCGACCTTAGGAGGATGATTGCCACAGTTGGGCTGGATCAGTTTTCTGAGATCCGAGCCCCAGCCTACATAGAGCCGACACTAGAGTTCGTCAGCTCCTTCTCCTACCTACCCACAGAGGGATCTGTGAAGTACCGGCTGATGAGCCGGAACTTCATAGTTCCATTAGAGATATTCAGAGAGATTTTCAGCTTTCCTACCCCTACAGCCGTAGACTTCCCCTCCCGATCCGTAGCTAGGGAGTTTTGGGGTCAGATCGCCCACATCACCACTCATGCAGACAGATGGCGCCCTGGAGATTCCAGGGAGAAGGTCATCTTCCACCCAGCTTTCAGACTCGCCCACCGGATATTCAGCGAGATGCTTCTGGCGCGTACTGAGACGCCCCAGAAGATCAGACAGGGGGAGCTTTTCTCTTTATACTGCATGGTTACAGGCGGCTTCCCGGACTTTGGCTTGCTCCTGGCAGAGGATCTGCACAGGATCAAGGCCAAAGGGAAGGGTGATATTTGCTGTGGAGGTCTAGTCACCCACATCGCCTCCTACCACGGGATGGATCTCAGTATCTGCACATTGGCGGCGGCTCCGAAGCCGCTGGGTCTGCAGGAGATGATCACGAGGCGGATTCTTGTTCCTCGTGGGTTGACTACTCCGTATGTTGCCATGCCTTGGGAGCGGACAGCGCCTCAGGGCATCAGATGGTCTGCACAGTTTTCGGTCTTCGACCCACATTTTTGGCAGACAGCATGGGCCCCGCTGATGGAGGACTACAGAGAGGGAGCTGCTGCAGCTGCTGAGGAGGCTGAGGAGGCTGAGGAGGAGGATGACGACGAGACGGTTGATGAGAGAGGAGGCGGCGTCCCGATGGACACAGGGACAGACACTGCTGGGACGAGCGCGCCTCCCATTATTGATCTTGATGAGGACGAGGAGGACACTGAGCCAGCGCCGGCTGAGACTTCTCCAGTTAGGCCCGCTAGGCGCAGGAGGCAGAGGGTTAGGGACAGAGCAGCACACCGCCGGATTGATGACCTGACAGATCAGGTTATCGACACTTATGCTGCACTTTCTTTGGATATCCGGGAGATGCAGGAGCGACAGCATCATCAGCACATGATGGCTCAGCTACAGTTCCAGCATGTCATGGGCTATCCCTATGACCCTACTTTGTACCCGTACATGCCACCACCACCACCGGATCAGGACTTCTGAGGAGCTGCAGGATTTTATTTATTTTATTTTTATGCAGTTCGGCTCTTTATCCGGTGAGTCCTCTTTCATTTAGACTTTTATTATACCCACTGGGACAGTGTGTCTCAAGTATGGGGTATTTGTATGTATTATCTGACTTATTTGACTTATGATGTACCGGATATTTTCATATTTTGATAGCATGAATTATAGTCTATATTTTGGGGTTTGTTTGGACGTTTTATCTTTCATAATCTGCATGTTTGTATGTACATTATGTGATTTTACTACCATTTCATCTACCTTTGCGAGAATCGAGGTCTACACCTAGTTTCGTTGTAATTGCAGGTAATATGGTACGTTTTGCATCAAAAAGGAGCAAAAGGAGTCAAGAGTCATTTGGAGCTACATTCAGGAAGCATAGCCATGGATTAAAGATTTACTTTGGACCAGTTTTGAGAGATTCTACATTCAGTTATGAATCACCTCGGTTGCCCAGAGATTCATCTCGACCGAGGCGATCCAGAGACGCCGACTCGACCGAGGCGAACACCTAGGACGCGGCGAGAATATTTTATTCTTGGCTGAGATCTTTTAAAATTGGAAAGTGATCCTATATTTTTGGGCTGAGCTTCTAGAAGGAAGGAGATATGCAGAATCATATATTTTACCTATTTTTATGGGAATATATCTTCTTAAGATTTCTTATCTTTGGAGGGTTATTTTTCCTATAAAAAGGGTTGGATTTTCCACAAATCCGATCATGCTTAGAGGCTGCATACACCGCATACAATCCGCTATCAGCGCAGCAGCCGCATCCTACTCCAATTTGGGAGAGAGTTGAAGAACCTTTTTAAAGGTTGAAGGAAGATTGAAGACTATAGCTTTATAGCTTTTTGGAGGGTTTTGTAAGATTGTCTTCAATTCCTTTCCTTGTTGTCTTGTCTTGTTGGATCATTATCCAAGGAACGATTTTGTGTGATATTTGATTCAGTTATTGAAGTGTTTTCATTAAATTCTTCTTTGTTCAAATATTCACCTTCTTCCCATATATTTAATACTTTCATTATGATGATGAGTGGCTAATTTCCTTGTGTGATTCTAGGGTGATTGGCTGAAGGTTGTGGGAAAAACAATGATAGAATGATCTTAATCACAGTAGGATCCTGAAAGTTCGAGTCTTTAACCTTAACCCTAAGCATCTCGTTCAGTCGATGAACATCTCGGCCGAGGTGGAAACTGGCTGACCGAGGTGGCTTATCCGATCCTTAACTGAGAGTTAATGTGTTAGAGTTTGCCAAATCCTATTCTTATTATACCTTTCTGGTTCAAAGCAAGCTTAGGATGAGACTTACCCGGTAATTCCTTAGTTTGTATACCAACGATCATAAGTTTAGGTAATAAAGGCTTGTCCTTTATTGGGGTTTGAGTGTGCTTCCATCCCATCTTTGTGAGTTAGCCTGAGACTTACCCGGTAAAGGTTGATTCTATTCCCTTAGATGGTGTGTTAGTTTGAGGCAATAGTTCTTTATCTTAATTCCTTGAGACTTACCCGGTGATCTACTCCACTTTAGAAACACCTTCCCCACGCAAATATCTCAGCTTTGTCCGCTTATCTATAGATCTTGAGTTGGAACCACAACTAGATGCTTTAATCCCTAGAATTGCATGTTTGCTTATTTGACATCTTATTCATCTTTGATTGTATACTTGCTCTTGTGGTTAGCATCAACACTAGCATACCGTACTGGACTTTGTTTCACTAAGTCCCTGTGATCGACCCCTGGAATTTTCTTGCTTTTACTACGATTGACCCGTACACTGCGGGTTCGCATCCTTGTTTTAAGCTTAAGTCTAGGGTTATAAATTTAAAGCTTGCACACACCGTTTGGAGCGAACAAGTTTTTGGACGAGGAAGGATTGGTCCATGAAATTAGACGATGCTCTTTGGGCATACAGGACCGCATTCAAGACTCCCATAGGCACCACCCCTTATAATTTGGTGTATGGGAAATCTTGCCACTTGCCCGTTGAGTTGGAGCACAAAGCGTATTGGGCTATCAAATGGTTGAACTTTGACATTAAGGAGGCTGGTGAGAAGCGACTATTGGAACTTAACGAGCTGGAAGAGCTGCTTTTGAACGCCTACGAGAATGCCAAGATCTACAAGGAAAGGACGAAGAGATGGCATGACAAGCGTATCGTTCCAAAGGAGCTTAACGAAGGAGATTTAGTTCTACTCTTCAACTCCCGCCTCCGTCTTTTTCCAGGTAAGTTGAAATCTAGATGGACCGGACCTTACGTTGTGAAACATGTCTTCCCTCATGGTGCAGTTGAGATATGGGGCGAAACTAGCGGAAGCTTCAAGGTCAACGGTCATAGACTTAAGAAGTACCAACCGGAAACGCCGGTTGAGGAGGTCGCACCGATCTACCTCCTTTGAGACACATCATGGTCCAGCTAGCGACCTTAAATCAAGCGCTTCTTGGGAGGCAACCCAAGGTATTGCTTTCTTTCCCGTTCTCTAGTCTAGTTTAGATAGTTTTTGTTTTTGCTTTGCTTTGCTTTGTTTTTGGTGTTTTAGACAGATAACAGGAAGGAGCACTCCAGAAAAGGGAGAAGTTCGAGATTCTGAGGAAGAAAGAGGCACCTCGGTCACTGTCAGAACACCTCGACCGAGTTGATTCTTGAAGCAACCGAGGCGACTAGGGTTTCTGCAGAACCGCCTCGGTCCAGACCACCTCGGTCCGGTCGAAACCATCTCGACCGAGGTGACAGCAGATTCAGTAAAAGTATAAAAGGGGGAAAAATTACATTTTTACTTTTTATTACCCACTTCGACCGCGGCGCACAGAATCACCTCGCTCCCTCATTTCTCGCTCGTTTTCGAAGATTTCTGCTTCCAAACCGAGATTAAAGAGTAGAGGAGTCGATTACTACAACAGATCTGCAAGAAATTTGAGTTATTCGACCGAAACGAGGTAAAAACCGTTCGAAAACCCTAACTCGTCGTTTACTGCTTATTGGGCTTTGGTCGCCCTTGATTTTGCTGAGAAAAGGCATAAGTACCCCTTAGGAAGCAATTGTAGTGATTTTAGGGGGAAAAGAACTGGAAATCTGAGAATTGGAATTCGAACTGCTACGCCTCGGTCCAGTCGGTCTGCACCTCGACCGAGGTGATTTCTGAGGGTTGTCAGTCAACCGAGGTGGTCTGACAGATTGATTAGGGAAAATGAGTTCAGATCGCCGTTTAGCCCTGAGAGA
>BSUD01000005.1:113401387-113440214 GCA_033239045.1 Fagopyrum esculentum
AATTATAATAGAATAGTTCATAGTGTAAAATTTATAAAGGATTGAAAGTAATAGTTCAAAACTTATTAAGTAATAGTTCATAACTTCTAAAAGGATAGTTCATGAATTATAATAGAATAGTTCATAGTGCAAAATTTATAAAGGAGTGAAAGTAATAGTTCAAAACTTATTATGGGATAGTTCATGAATTATAATAAAATAGTTCATGAATTATAATAGAATAGTTTAAAGTGCAAAAATTTATAAAGGAGTGAAAGTAATAGTTCAAAACTTATTATGGGATAGTTCATGAATTATAATAGAATAGTTCATGGATTATATTAAAAAGTAATAGTTCATGGATTATATAGGAATAGTTCAAAGTTTATAGGATAATAGTGCATAAATTATAACATGGTAGTTCAAATAAATTTTCTGTACTAGTGCCATTCTCGACATCCTTAGATCATCTTCCGTCTTTTGACGTCATGTGAGTATCCTCTCCCCAGAACTTATGATCTTGCTCGATTTAGTTATGTTTAGTATTAGTATCATGCTAGGTTGGATCTAGCATAGCTTAGAGAGAATACCAAGTAGTGGTTATGGACCTTAGGTGAGTTTTGTGCAATGTGAAATATTGTAAGGCTTGAGGAGTTGATATTATCTTGTGAGGTTGTTTATGAGTTTATGTGTATGTTGAGCTTGTGAGAATTTAGGGGTTAGGGTTGTAGGATTGTTGAGATTATGGAGACTAGTACGAGAGTATCCTAGTTTGTGTTTTGATGGTTATGACCTTGTGAGATCGTGAGGACTAGGAGTTCGTTATCCTAGCATGGTTATGGTTTATGATCTTGTGAGATCATTGAGACTAGAAGTCTAAGGACTTCTAGAATGTGAGAGAGATGTTGATTGTGTGCCTTGTTTTGTCAAGGCGTTGAGTGCCTTTCTACGGGAATTTGAGAGCGTTGTTTAGCGGGATTATCTTTGGGACGAGGTAAGTCTCCGGACTTACTTAGCTCGTATTCCCTGTATTAGCATTGATGTGTGTTAGGTGGTGTTTGATCATTCTTTATTCTTTATAACAACTAAAAAGGTAATAGGACCACCGACCTTATATTATTTTGGCCCAAGTGTATGATAACGGGCGGTGACATCATCTGCCTAGCTCTTGCGAGAGTCTAGGAGGTTCTTGGCGACTAGCCCGTGCTGGTTAGACGGTCGGAGGCATTCATACCGTTCCATGACGGTAAGTAGGGACCGAGGCGGGACCACGGTGGTCTCGTGTCACAAACCTAAGTTGAATTAGAACGGGATATGACTTAATAATAAAAAGATAATATACCGGAATTGTGTGCTTTGAGAATGTTGTGTGTTTATGATTATTTACTTATGTTTGTGCCTTTCCCCATTAATTCTAATGCTTCGAATATGAGCTAACGGTTTTATACCGAATGTTGTAGATTGCCTTGCAGGTTAGGAATGCGGCAGAGAGATCCGGGAGAGTGGGCAGCCGGGGTTCCGTACATTATAGGAGGGGTTTTTGGGTTGAAGTCATGTTTGGAGTAATGTATATTGTATCATTGTATGCCGCATGTATGGCGTTTGGTCTTTGTAGTTGTTTTCGGCTGAAGTCCATTGTTTGTTTTCTTTCGGGTTTTCTTACATTGCATAAAAATGTATTTCAGTTTTGGCCTTTATTTGTGGCTCGTTGCAAGATCCGGTGTAATTGTTGTCAAGCTAAGGGTCGGGAACCATTGTGAGGTCCCAACCCGTAGCATCCCGAGTCCCGCGGATTTGGGGTGTTACAAAAGTGGTATCAGAGCCCTAGGTTGATAACAATGGCACTCGCAATCTTCTAAAGGCCGAATAGAGGAAAATAGAACCCTCAAGGGTTCTAAGTTTAAAATGATTTTTTGTTTTCAAAATCACATGCATGAGTCGGGGTAGAATGTACGGACCACCACTTCTTCCGCGGATCTCAGCAGCTTAGTTTATTGGTTTTTTTATATATATGTATATATGTAAATATGTATATAATGATTGTAGTTGCATGTTGGACTTGATATATATGTATAGTTAAATATGTGGACTATAGTACATGTTTGGACCTTGTTGTGTAGTAATGAATGTCGGATATGTTATATTATTAGTTATGTGGACATAGGATTTATATAGTCCTATATACAGACTCTTATTTAAATAGTAGCATATAGATACACGAGACCTTATAGTTAGGACGATAGTATGTTATCAACGCCTGTAGACGATGTTGATGGCTTGCGATAGAGTTCATACGAGGAGGAATAAGCTCAAGTATTGAGTTTAAGCGTTACGTTCGGGAGAATACCATGGCGTTTCTCGCATTCCTTTATAAGGATGTCGACAATGAGGATTAGAGATGACATTACCAAAGGACGAACAAGTGGAAGGAAAATCCGAGACGACTTAAGCGAAACCGAGATGAAAACTATGCAAGTAAAGGAAATAACACGAAGATGTGGTAGTGGTTCCAAAGAAGCAACGATTGAACAACAATGAAGCAAACAAGAGGTAGCAACTTAAGGGGGCAGAACGAGTGTCGTGCCGACAAAAAAGGACGTGGATTAAGTAGATAGGATTACAAAAGTGGCGATCCAATTAAGGGAAGTTGCCTAGACGCTCCTAAGCATTGGAGTCGAGATGAGAAAGGTGATTGAACCATTTGCATAATATTTAAGATACCGTAAATTAAGCTTAAAAAGGTACTAATAAGTGAAGTGTCAGCATTACGAGAGTTATGAGAAGAAGGGCATGGTAGGGATTCACGTGGAGTTGACTGGTTACCGTTATGATGATAAGGCTAAGAAACGCTAAGAAGGAGAAAGTGTGTGTTGATGATGATCTCAAGCAGATGAAAGATGAAACAAGGAGCTTTGACCGAAAGAATAAAAATACCAACCAAGAGGAACGCGATATATGCTAATTAAGGTCAAAATATTTGAGAAGTGTTTTGCAAGACATCATGAAAAGCGGTAAGCCTATAAAAGTAGGTCATATGACACCAAAGAGCCGAGAAAGCTATAGTTATCCTACAGAAGTGGAAGGAAGCGTAGGGCGTAGAAAGAGTTAATAAAGTTTGTGAAGAGTGATATGAGCAAGTGAAGTTTAAGGTAGAGTACCCTGAGAGGGTAGCCTTTAAGAGTAGGGTAACATGGAGGGTAGAAAGAATGGTGAGCCATTGAACTTGGAGAAGGTCAGCTATAAGCTACTCGGTGACAACAAAGAACGCCCATGTGCGGGTTGTATACTGGTGACTGTAGGAGGGAAGAGTATCCAGGATGTGAGATCATGAAGAAGGGGAACAAGAACTGGAACATTCGTGGTGGTTGAATGTCAGTAATAGGAGGTGTATTAATGGAAGCATAAACGTTTTAATCAAGTAACATCTTATCGATTCTAACAAGTGATGGTAACGTATCTGGTGGAGGGATTGTAATGATCTAGTACGACCTTCTAAGGTCATGGGGGTGGTTATATAGAGAAATGACACGGATCAAGGTAAAGAAAATTGGAAGGACGAAGAGGAAGATGAGTCTTCTATAGTTGTTGTGCGGAAAGAGGGTATATATAAGGAGAGGTAGGATATGTTTGTTCTAAGGTTACGGATATCATATTTTCACGAGCCAAGCTAAGTCAAAGTTTTTGTGACTCGTGTGACGAAGCCATAGTGGCTATGACGTGAAATGAGGAAACTAGATTAGGGCAACGCTACAAGCTTAGAGTTTATGATGTTAGTACCTAGAGATGTAATGAGTTTGATATTTCAGTGGTTTTGGATGGGAAATTTCTTTTAGCATTTTCCACGGGGATACGGGTACGGTTGTGAAGTTGTTTAGGGAATATCGAGAGATGCATAAGGTGACCAACAAGAGTAAGAGAAGACTGAGGTTTTAAAGTTTGTTGTCGATATGAGATGTACAAGAAGTACATGAAAGATTGAGGTTAAAGCCGCTACGTTCGGTTTGACGTTACATAAGGAAATGAAGTATTTCTACATCTACTTGATGAAATGATGTATATGGTGAAAGCTTATGTACAATACGAAGAGCTCTTTCCATATGTTAGGATGTCATAGAAAGCGAAGAAGATAAGGTCAATTGTTTTGAAGCACGGTTAAGTCCTGCAGTTTGGAACCTTATGGCTGCACATAAGTGAGAAACCTTAGAAGATTTTTACAATCATGTCATCAAGGAGGGAGAATGAGATTAAGTTAAAGGAATACTTAAATAAGGCTACAAGAGTTAGAAGACTCGAGCAAGTCTCTTGAGTTCAAGAGATGAAGGATCTCTGAAAGAGGACGGTAAACATTGTAGCTAAAGGTGGAACAATACACGTGCTTAAGGACGTCACCCCAACAGCTCGGGGTAGATCATTAGTATCATGACCACTTGTAAAGTGATAAGACAAGATTGTGTTAGTTATTACGTTATATGACGAAAGTGGAAATGACGAAAACCGAGACATCACGGATTCCAATACGTCAGAATGTGGATTTTTCCACTAAGGTCAAGCGTGACTCGATTCCGATATCTAATGCGCCGTATGGAATGACACTTGTGAAGAGACATGAGTTGTGGAGGCAAGGGAAGGAGCAATTGCAAGAACTTTTTGAAAAGAGTTCATTAGAATTAGTGAAATGCTATGGAGAAACTCCGAATGCTATCTTGACTTCTTGGTTTGAAGTTTATATTGGAATATATCTTAAACTCTTGATTTGAAGTTCTTATGGAGAACACCAGTTTGCGAAATGAGAGACGGTCATCTCCGTTGTACATCGATTACAGTGAGCCCAGCAACATAACAAATGAAGAACAAGTATCCCTTACCATGTATAGATGATCTACTCGACCGGTTGCAAGGGTCGGTGGTCTCTTCTAAAATTGATTTAAGGCTCGATTGTCACCAATGGAGAAGTCGAGACTGAGATATTGCAAATATGACATTCCGGACGAACCATGGTCACTACGAGTTTTAGAGATTCCCTATGGGCTTACTAATGCCCTAGTTAAGATATTTTGGTCTACTCCCAAGAAGAGAAAATTTGTATGCCAAGTTGTCTCGTGATGGCAATCCCGGAGGTGGTGAAATAAGTTACCAGTTTTCTTGGATGTGCTGGTCATTACCGGAATTGTAGAGAGATTCTCCAATTGACGCCATCTATGGCTAACCTATTCCGGATGACAATGGAGCTTTGAGTGAGTCGAAAATTGACAATAGAGTTGTTGAGAGTTAAAAGGAGATTCTTTGGTGCAACTGTTTTGATATTTCCTCGAGGTATGATGGGTTGGAAGTGTACACGTGATTTTCCAAGACAAGGTCTTGATTGAGTATTACAGAGCAATGTAAAAGTTATAACATACGTGTCTCGTTTGTAGAAGCAGTGTGAAGCAAGGTATTTTCTCCATTTCTTGGAACTTACAACAAGATTGAGAAGATGTAACATCAAAGTTTGGTTTAGCGGGACCAATTAAGAAAGTTTGACCTTCTGTGTTAGAGGAAATAAAAGTGAAACATAATGGAAAGGCCACACTGAGAAAGACCCGAGAATGAAGTTGAGTTCCAATATATCGGACCTTTTTTAAGATCTTGGCGCGAGTTGGAGAAGTGGTTTACCGGTTGGCGTGGCAGCCGAGAGTCGAGGGTGTTCATCTGGTGTTTCATGTGTATTAATCGAGAAAGTACATACATGACTCGAGTCATATTGTTAGTCATGAGAATCTAGTGGTAGACGAGGAACCGATGAGGCTAAGTGGAGGACGGAGGATAGTATCTCTGGTTGAGTTAGTAGCATTGATAGAATCGACGGGTTAGACCTAGTTCTTTACTTGGATGGGTTATGTGCATGTGTGATGTTTGTGTAGTTGTTCCCCATGCAGAAATGTGCTATGTGACGTGTTATATCTTATGGTGGTAGTTTGAGTAGATTGTGCGTATGGATTAGAAAGTTTAAGCCTTCTTAGTTTGAGAGTTCATACCTCGTCGGCCTTAGGGACCGAGAATTTCGACGAATTGCAAGTTTCGGGATGAAACTTGTTTTAATGGGGATCTGATGTAACGCCCCAAAAATTTGGCGCTTTCGCGATTTTTTATTTTTTCGACTTTTATCGATAAGTTATTAGCGTAAAAGTTTTTTTTATTATTTAAAGTATTTTTATGGCATAAAGTATTTATTTTCGAGTATAATTACATTATGGATACATTCGTATATCCGTACTATTATTTTCGTAAAAGTCGGGAAAATTTTTTCTAATTCGGAAATCCCGTTCCGAATGTTTTTGATCGAGTTTATTGATTCCGATCACCTTTTTATTTTTATTTTTTATTTTTAGCCTGATGATGTGCCCAGTCCTTGTTGACAATATAGCCAACCCTTACTACCCCTTTCTCCACTACAACAAGCTTCTTCCACAGAGAATCACTCAACCCTGTGATCTGCTTCCCTCTCTCACACAACATCCAACTCCACTCTCTCTCACTCTCTTTCATTCTCCACGCTGAACTCCACCTCTCAGCCCTATCTCCCTTCTTTCTCGACCTTCTTGGCCACCGCAGCTGCAACATCTCTTCCACCTCGAACCTGTCGGAGGAAACTAGAAGCTGACACCGGAGTGTTCCTGACCCTGTTATGCCTGGCCTCGTCGCACCTCTGAAGCAGAACCACAAAACCGTAGTCGGAACTGGGGCACAAATCCAGAAACGCCATCTTGACCAAACCACCTTGCCGTCGTCCTTGCTTGGGGTCATCAGTGTTGCCGAACCTGCCGCTGTCAATGCCTACACAACGCCGCCACCACGGTCCCTCTATCGAGTCTACCGAAGGCGAGAACCGATTGGTCTTGCGTGTTTGAGGCCGACTGGACCCGCAACCAAGCGCGTCATTGCTGAGTTTAGGACTTCCGTCATCAGTCGCCGGGGACGAAGGGTTGCCAGACCGCCGTTGTTGTCGCCCTCTCTGCCTCACCCTCGTCGCGTCCCTTCTTGGCTGCGGGGAACCATCGCCGAAGGAGTAGCAGGAGCGGCCGCCACCCTCACCTTACCTCTATCGCGTTGCTAAAGGTTGAAGAACCTTTTTAGGGCTTTTAATTCGGGTCCCTCCCTTTTATGTTATTTGCAAATTGTGACCCACTGTTTGTATTTGTAGTTTATAACCCAACTTCTGAAATTTGATATTTATGCCCCTGCAGAAATTTAATTACGATTATGGCCCATATTTCTAATTTGCACTTTTGACCCAAATTTTTAGAAATCTGAATATATATTTATCCCTGCAGATTTATTTGTGCAATATGACCCATATTCGGATATTGTATAATTTTCCTAGAACATGTTTTTACGGGTTTTAACCTTGGAGTATGAATATGAGTTTATTTCATAATTATATATATTATCAATTATTCCCTTGTTGGATTTATTTCGGATTTATGGCCCGAAGGTTTGTTGGCGGATTATGACCAAGTTTCTAAACTTGTAAAAATTGTCCCGGAAAGTTTTTAAACGGTTTTTAACCTTGGTTTTGAAAACGAGTTTTACCTTAGATTTTACATAAGTTATATATTCCGTTCAAGTTTAGCATATACGCTAAATTTGTTTAGCTTTGGTGTTAGGATGGGAAGCGACCCTCAATAAAGGCCCAACGAATCCATTCTCGACATCCTTAGATCATTTTCCGTCTTTTGACGTCATGTGAGTATCCTCTCCCCGGAGCTTATGATCTTGCTCGATTTAGTTATGTTTAGTATTAGTATCATGCTAGGTTGGATCTAGCATAGCTTAGAGAGAATACCAAGTAGTGGATTTGGACCTTAGGTGAGTTTTGTGGATTGTGAAATATTGTAAGGCTTGAGGAGTTGATATTATCTTGTGAGGTTGTTTATGAGTTTATGTGTATGTTGAGCTTGTGAGAATTTAGGGGTTGGGGTTGTAGGATTGTTGAGATTGTGGAGACTAGTACGAGAGTATCCTAGTCTGTGTTTTGATGGTTATGACCTTGTGAGATCGTGAGGACTAGGAGTTCGTTATCTTATCATGGTTATGGTTTATGATCTTGCGAGATCATTGGGACTAGAAGTCTAAGGACTTCTAGAATGTGAGAGAGATGTTGATTGTGTGCCTTGTTTTGACCAGGCGTTGAGTGCCTTCCTACGGGAATTTGAGAGCGGTGATTAGCGGGATTATCTTTGGGACGAGGTAAGTCTCCGGAATTACTTAGCTCGTATTCCTTGTATTAACATTGATGTGTGTTTGGTGGTGTGTGATCATTCTTTATTGTTTATAACAACTAAACTGGTAATAGGACCACCGACCTTATATTATTTTGGCCCAAGTGTATGATAACGGGCGGTGACATCATCTGCCTAGCTCTTGTGAGAGTCTAGGAGGTTCTTGGCGACTAGCCCGTGCTGCTTAGACGGTCGGAGGCATTCGTACCGTTCCATGCCGGTAAGTAGGGACCGAGGTGGGACCACGGTGGTCTCGTGTCACAAACCTAAGTTGAATTAGAACGGGATATGACTTAATAATAAAAAGCTAATAAACCTGAATTGTGTGCTTTGAGAATGTTGTGTGTTTATGATTAATTACTTGTGTTTGTGCTTTTTCCCATTGATTCTAATGCTTCGAATATGAGCTAACGGTTTTATACCGAATGTTGTAGATTGCCTTGCAGGTTAGGAATGCGGCCGAGAAATCCGGGAGAGTGGGCAGCCGGGGTTCCGTACATTATAGGAGGGGTTTTTGGGTTGAATTTATGTTTGGAGTTTTGTATATTGTATCATTGTATGCCGCATGTATGGCGTTTGGTCTTTGTAGTTGTTTTCAGTTGAAGTCCATTGTTTGTTTTCTTTCGGGTTTTCTTACATTGTATAAAAATGTATTTCGGTTTTGGCCTTTATTTGTGCCTCGTTACAAGATCCGGTGAAATTGTTGTCAAGCTAAGGGCCGGGACCCATTTTGAGGTCCCAACCCGTAGCATCCCGAGTCCCGCGGATTTGGGCTGATTTAGGAAGTGCCCCGATAAAGGCCAACGAATCCATACTCGACATCCGTAGACCGTCTTCTGCCTTGGACCTTGCGTGATTACCTTCTCCCTTGTTTAGTTATTTTAGCTGTAGTATATCATAATAGGTGAATCTAGCATAACTTAGAGTGAATCTCAAGTAGTGGCTTTGAACCTTATGTGAGTACTTGAGGATTGAGGTTTGCTCTTAAGCATGATGTGTTGTTATATCTTGTTAGGTTGTTTATGGCTTTGAGTGTATGGTTGATCCTGTGAGAATATGAGACGTGAGATTGTATGATTGTTGAGTTTTAGCGACTAGGACGTGAGTATCCTAGTGTAGCTTTACGATCGTTGAGATCATCGAGACTAGGAATGGGTTGTCCTAGCATGTGATTTGGATGACCTTGTAGAGGTCATTTGGGCTAGAAGTCTAAGGACTTCTAGCATGAGATATAGATGTTGATCGTGTCCCTTGTTTGGATAGGCTTAGAGTATCATCCTGCGGGAAGAGGAGTGCGGTTTATTTCGGGTTGAGCTTTTGAGACAGGTAAGTCCTCGTATTAATTTATCTAGCTTATGCGTATTAGTTTGACCATGATGGTTGTGTGTGTTTACTTATGTTTATAACAACAAAACCGGACTAGGACAACCCTTATATATATATATATATATATATATATATATATATATATATATATGTATATATATATATATATTAATTGACTCAAGTATATTATAACCGGGTAGTGAACACTTATCTAGTTCATAAAAGGGAAACTGGGAGGTGCTCTACGACCAGTCTGACATGTAATGGAGGGGTGCATCGCTTCTATTCTTGTCTGGGAAAGGGGACAAAGGCGAGATCACGGTGATTCTCGTGTGAGAACATAAGTTGAATTAGCAAAGTGAATAACATAAATAAAGATAATAACCGGATTGTGTGCAAGCATTTATGTGTTTTACTTTATCTTATGTGTGTATCTGTCGTTATCGTTATTCTAATATTTGGAATGTTAGCTAACGGTTTTAAAACCGAATTTGTAGATGCCTTGCAAGTAGGGATGTTGCCGTGTGACTCGGAGGAGTAGGCATATGGGGCTTGTAACATCCGGAATTTTTATTCCGGGTGTTGAGCGGTTTATCGACCTTCCTGTAGGCGCGACTCAGTTTTCCCGCAGGCACGAAGTGCTGAGCGTCGGGTTTATTCCAAAAATCTCGTTCCGACCTCTCGTATGTCACCTTTGCTTTGGACCCCTCGGTCCTTGCGTAAATTTAGAACATGGGTCAGCTGAACCTTGAGCTTCCCCTTTTGTGGTAGCCTTGTCCCTTCTCTCTCTCTCTCTCTCTCCTCTCATTTCACTCTTACGTGAAAAGGTTTCCTCCTCCACACTCTGTATTTGGCTTGGATGCTCTTGGGAACTTCCTAGATGACCTCCCTCCTCTTCCTCTTGTTTGATGTCCAGCAATGAGTTGAGCTACAGATCCGGACTAGTGATGGTAAGCCCTTCCCTCCTTATCCATTCCTTCATCTTCTTCTTCCTAAAGCTCCAATGGTGGAAGCCATAGCTTCATCTTGTTTTTCTTCCCTTGGCTTGCATGTGCTTAGATCGAGATTGGATAGAGGTGTATGATGATGTTTATGTGTGTGGATGTTCTGGAGCCAAGCAAGGAAGCTAGGAGGCCAAGGCACAACAAGGAATCGTCGAAGAAGCCATCGCTGAGCACCCTCTGCTATTCGACCGCGGGGGCGGATATTCAGAGCCGCAGGGGCGGCCAATACCCTAAGCCGCAGGGGCGGCCAGCAGCATCTGCAGAGGCGGCCACCAGGAGCCGCATGGGCGGACCTCTGGGCCGCAGGGGCAGCCACTGGCTCAGCCAACACGCCATTGCGGTCTTCTTCTCCCTTTTTTGGATGTTCTTCCTCCTTCCGACCCCGTGCCTTTTCTTGGTGAGTTCCCTACCTTGAGTATAGGTTCATTGATGACCTTAGAGAGTGGTGATGACTAGAAGCTTGCTAGGTTGGACCTAGGATAGTTGGAATGCCCTGTAGTGGCTTGTGGACCTTATGCGAGTTTGTGAGGTTTTCGGAGTGATCTTTTGCTTGATGGTTGTATGCTTCTGACTTAGTTCATGGGATGAGGGCATGGCTGCATTTTGAGGCTTTGTGAGGGTTTAGATGGTTAGTACATGGATGTTAGTATTCCTACGGGAAGTGAGATCGGTTTTTAGCTAGCTTTGGGACGAGGTAAGTCTACGGACTTACTTAGCTCACTTTTACGCATTATTTGGATATGTGATGGTGGTGTGTGTTTATAGCTTTTAAGCATGAAAACGGATTAGGATATACTTGACCTTATTTATTGGCCCATCGTTACTATTATTATTATCGGGCGGTGACATCACTACCCAGCCTCCCGAGGGAGACTGGGGGGATCTTTGTGACCAGGCCATACATGGTATACGGACGGCCTTCTTCATCACTCCCTCAGGGTATACGGGTTGAGCGCCGCCACACTCATGTTGGTTACACGGGGATAGAGGCGAGAGTTATAAGACTCTAGTGTCACACTTGAACGAATGGATTAGAAATGGAATAACCTAAAAAGAGAATAAGAACCGGAAGTGTATGTATATGAGCATGATGTGTGTTATGTGTGCTTTTGTGTGTGTTTGTGCCTTTGCTATCTTTATAATGCCTAGAATGTGAGCTAACGGTTTTATACCGATTGTTGTAGTTGACTTGCAGGTTAGGTGTAGCCGAGTGATCTAGAGTAGTGGGCAGCCGGGGTTCCGTACATCATAGGTCGAGTTTGGGGGTTTGGGTCCGTGTATTATGTTGTATATTGTGTATTGCTATCTTTGTTGTTTTGACGGTTGATGTCTTTCCTTTCGTTATGTTTTCGGGAATCATGTCATTGCATTAAAGTTATTTTCGGTTTTGGCCTTTATTTGTGCCTTGTTGGAAAGGTCCGGTGAAATTGTTGTCAGGCTAAGGGTCGAGACCCATTGTGAGGTCTCGCCCGTAGCATTCCGATATCCCGCGGATTCGGGATGTTACAAGTTTCCCGTACATTATTAGATGGGGATGGGTTTTATATTTGTTGTTGTTGTCTTATGTACTTTTAATGTATTCGCACGTATGTTGTTGAGAACTCGGTTGGAGTCCCCTTTTGGTTGTATTCGGATTTTTGTGCACTTGCATTAAAACATTTCGGTTTTGCCTTTTATTTTTGCCTTGTTGCAAGATCCGGTGAAATTGTTGTCAAGCAAAAGGGTTGGGAACCATTGTGAGGTCTCAACCCATAGCGCCCCGAGTACCGCGGATTTTGTGTGTTACATTTTAGGGTTTCTGTCCTTGTGCTTGATGAGAAGCCATGACGTCAGACAAAACTCCGATCAGTGGTGAAGGCAACACCAATGATTAACTGTAACTATCTACTTCTGATAATCCAGGCATGCAGCTGGTATCTACATTGTTTTATGGTCTTAATTTTTCCTCCTGGAAAAGAAGCATCAGAATGGCTTTGGGGGCTAAATTGAAGCTTGGATTTGTGGATGGATCTTGCTTAAAGCCAGTTGAAGATGAAGAGAAGATTGCTCGATGGATTAATGTTCGTGTAAATTATATGATAAAGTGTTGGATCATACATTCAATGAAACATGATATAGAAGAGGATTTCACTTATGTGGAATCTGCTAAGAAGTTATGGGATGAAAAGTCGAAAGATTTGAGGCATCTAATGCACCTTTTCTCTACCAGATTCACGAGAATTTGTCTAATATCAAGCAAGAGAATTAGAATGTTGTTGTCTTTTACTGAAATTGAAAAAGCTACGGGATGAGTTGTTAGTGTAATGGAATTTCACATTGTACTTGTGAAATTCTAAGGAAGCTTTCAGAAAGGAATGCTAAAGGCAAGATGATGCAGTTCTTGATGGGATTAAGTGATCAATTCGATCACATTAAGTCCAAAATCTGTCCTTGGATCCATTACCTACTGTCAATAGAGCCTTTCACATGGTTCTTCAAGTGTAGAAGAAAAGAGAAATTACTTCGATTCCCTCATCCCAGACAACAATCTTTAATGATGCATTGGTTGTCAATCGACAAGCTCCTTTTAGGCAGGCTGGTGGAAGCTGCAGATATTTCAAGAAGGAGAGAAGTGACAGAAAATGTGACCATTGTCATGAAAAAGGACATCTAAAGGAAAGTTGTTTCAAGATCATTGGATATCCTGATTGGTTCAAAGGTAATAAGAAAACTGAACCTGGAAATTATCATGCTCAGCGATCATCTCAAGGTCAACAATCTTTTGTTGCAAATGTAGTGGATAAAGTAGTTGCCAATTCACCTATTGATGGATCAAATGAAGTCAATGTTGGACACAATAAACTTGACAATTCTCTTGTGAGTGTTGTATTCCAAGAAATTGTGAAATTAATGCAGCGCAATACTTCTATGCTAGGAGCTGCAAAATTTGCAGGTAATATGATAGCCTAGCTAGCTAATTCATCATCTATATCCTATGATTGGATAATTGATTCAGGAGCATCTGATCAAATCCTTATTGTAGAGAATTATTTTCTGATTTCACTTTACTCACAAAACAAGTGCTTATTGGTTTACCTGATGGATCGATCAAGAAAGTGCTTTACACTAGGACTGTCATTTTTTTCTTTCAATCTTATTCTTCATCATGTGTTATACATGCCAGAGTTCAAGCATAATCTCTTGTCTGTCCCTCGACTTGTAGAAAATTCTGACTATAAGGCTTATTTTACATCTCATTACTGTGTATTTCACGACCATTTATGTAAGGCTATTCTAGCTACTAGTTACAAGGAAGGTGGTCCCTATATGTTTTCTTTACCTACACAGGAATTAAAAGACATTTGTGATGTCTCTTCTGCTCATGGAGTTTCACATCTTGATAATAAGCATGTTGAATTATTTCATGCTAGGCTTGGTCGTTCTTCCTTGTCTAAGATGGTTCATTTGAAATTTTGTAATACTTTTGCATCTGATAACGTGATTTATGACGTTAGATTAGACATTCATTTAGATAGTTTTTCCCGTTATTCATGCATGGTTTGACATTAGTTCATGACGTTTACGCTTAATTCATGCATATTGTCGAGATAGACGTCTACACGAACTATTGTCGGTTTAGTAGGTATTTTGGGAAACTTTTGGAGCTTAATCGATACATTCGAGGATCAATCCTCGTGATGACACACTTTCGGACTCATTGAGAAGCAAGCTAGGAGCAAAGGAGAACACATAGGACCTTGTTGGTGCATGCCTTACACCAACTCATGGCTTAACGATCAAAAGAGAGCCGTTTAAGCAAAACCACGGCCCAAACCCAGATTCCACGCCCGTAATTTTGGCCGTGGTTCTCTCTGGACAATTGTCCCACGATCTCCATAACCGACTCTTGCTCTTGATGGAGAATATAAGTGGTCTTGCAGGCTGTTGCTAGGGGATTCTCTCCCACACTCTTACACATCACTCTATTGGAGGCTACTCTTGGAGAAGAAGAAAACACTCTCATTTTGGGAAGGAGAAGAATAACATTATCTTAGAGTTTTTAGAGGCTTTTGAGTGATTTTTGAGTGAACTTGTTGAAGACATTTTCAAGGATTTGTAAGGAACGATTTGGACCTTCTTTTGAAGGGTTGTAAGTCTTTCTTAACATATATTCAGCTTGGTTTACTTGTGTTTACTTCTTTCTCTTCTCTTTCATTTCATTTTCTTGCTATGGAAGCCATGAATGTTTGCTTGTTGAGTTTGAATATTAAAATGCTAGTTGTTGGCTAAATAAGTGATTCTAGGGTAACGGAATG
The DNA here is from genome assembly GCA_033239045.1 of Fagopyrum esculentum. Classification (NCBI taxonomy): domain Eukaryota; kingdom Viridiplantae; phylum Streptophyta; class Magnoliopsida; order Caryophyllales; family Polygonaceae; genus Fagopyrum; species Fagopyrum esculentum. The sequence goes on from BSUD01000005.1 coordinate 113,416,250, forward strand.
ATGGTTATGGTTTGGACTATGATAGAATAGACTTAAATGTATCCTTTGATGATTTGCTTGCTCGAACCAAACCTCTATTACAAATCACGGTCTGTTCTTGCCTAACCACGGCTGTGGTTCTGGATTATCAGCCCGTGGTTTTCTTTGTTGTGCTTGTATTGATAAATCTGAGTGTTAGGATGTTAGATTATTGAAATCCTAGTGTTTGTTAAGCATAATCTAGCCTAGGGTAACCTAATGCTAGTAAACTAAGTGAGGGAAGAGACCTATCCGGTAATTCTTGATCTTAGATACCAAAGATGATGAACTCTAGGTAGTAGTGAGCCTCATAAGCCGCTATTGGACTGAGTGTGCTAGGATTGATGTTTAGGACTTGCCTTCCCGAGACTTACCTGGTAAGGAGAGGTTAGGTCCCTAGATTACAATTCGGTTTATGTAGAATTTCAACCTTAGGCTCCTAGAGACTTACCCGGTAATAGGACCTTAGGTGCGGGATTAGTGGATCATGAGACCTACTCGGTGATTGATCCCATTCGAGAAAATTTCCTTCCCAACTTACCATAGCTAGTCCAAGATTGATTAGAAGCTTGAGTCCAATGCCATAACCGGAAGTCCTAACCCCTAGAATCCGCTTTTCTCTCTTTGATCACATATCTCGTGTTTGTTGCTTGTTTGTGTTGCTAGATTTGTTAGTTTGTTTTACAATCTTGCATCAACTATGATCTTGTTTGATCACCACAAAACCAACCCAAAAACATTAAGATTTTCATTTCTTTATTCCTTTCTCTTTTCTTAGACTAGATTTGCACTATCCATAATCACCTATTTGATTTGATTTCACCTTAGTCTTTGTGTTCGACCTCGGAATACTATCCTTGCTACAAAACGACCCATACACTGTGGGTTCTCTAGGAGTTAGGAAAATATATCGAGTTATAAATTTAAGACTTTTTGTGCTACACGTTTCTAGCGTAACAAGTTTTTGGCGCCGTTGCCGGGGACTAGGTCTAGATTGAATCATTGTTTGTGATTGTTTATAGTGTAGATCTTTCTTGTTGCTTTTGATCTTGTTTAGTTTGTGTCTTTGATTTTTTAGGACATCTCTCATTCTTTGTGTGCATGCGAAGATCTCGTGGCAAGGATTTAGCTCCATTCGATCCCGAACCGGAGAAAACCCTTAAGACTAGATCCAAGAGCATTAAGAAGAAGAAGGAGATGTCCATAAGAGATCTTCAAGCTTAGTTGAATGAGGCCTTAGAGCAACTTAGGCTAAGGGATGAAGCCTTGGAGAATGAGAGGAGACTTGCCAATGAGAGGCAATAAGCAACTAGGAGGGAAATTGAAGAGATTATGCAAGCTCTTGTGCAAAGGGAGCTTAATCGTCAACAACCTCCACCACCACCACCACCGCAGCCGGCGGTTAATATTCGGTTCGAGCCGATCATCATTGAGGATCCACAAACGCTAGGGCAACGTATGGATCCAGCCCAAAGAGTGCACCGTCCGGGTGTAAATTTATGAGATCCCGCAGCCCATGATTATGAGCTCCTCCCTCAAGTGCTACAAATGATCCGGCACAATCAATTTGGAGGGATGGAAGGAGAGTCTCCTCATCAACACTTGATGAACTATGAGATCTTGATGGAGACTCTAAGGCCACCTAGATTGGAAAACAACAACCACAAGCTTAGGGCTTTCTCCTTCTCACTTAAGGATAAGGCCTTGGCTTGGTATCAATCCATTCCACTAGGACGTGTGAGTACTTGGGAGGAGATGATAACCGAGTTCTTGACAAAGTTCTTCCCACCTTCCAAGACAACCGAGCTAAGAGGGAAGATCAATGCTTTCGTGATGAAGGATAGAGATAGCCTATTCAAATCTCGGGAGAGGTTCAAAGACCTCCTCCTAGATTGTCCACACCATGGGATACCGAAGATAGAGCTATTGGAGATATATTTCAAGGGGCTTGATGAGGATAGCCAATTCAAGCTCCAATCACTTTCCGGAGGAACTTTCATGCAGAGGAATGTGGATGAGGCTTGAGAGTTTGTAGAGAAGCAAGCCTTGGTGATAGAGAAGTATTCCCATAGGAAGAGTGATGGGAGGAAACCGGGAGTATATGAAGTAAGTGAAGTTACCATGAGCAACTACAAACTTGATGCAATCAACAATGAGCTTAAGTCTTTGAGGAAGTTGTGTGCCACAACCTTAAAGAATCAAGCAAGTCCTCAAGTGCAAGCCAATTTGGCTTCCAAAGAGGAGGACATTAACTACATGGGAAGGTGCAACTTCAACAATTATCAAGGTCCTAGGAACTTCAACAACAACAGCCGGCAATACAACAATTACCGGCCTAATCACAACCATCCCGGGTTCTCCTATTCTTACCCGGATGGTGCCTTGAATCATCCTGCTTCCACAAGTGCAGCCCCACCACCTAAGGCTTCACAAGAGCCTCCACCCGGTTTTGCTCAACCTCCAAAGGATAGAACCGACATTGATGTTTGAACAATTGCTAGGAAGGTTGAGTGGACTTGAGGGCATGGTGACTTCAAATTCGAAAGCTCAAAAGGAGCTAGAAGCACAAGTGTTCCAAAAAGCGGGTGAAGCACAAATGGATCCGGGAAAGCTTCCTGGAAGGACCGAGGACAATCCAAGAGGCCAAGTGTTGGCCATTATAACAAGGAGTGGGCTGAGCATGAATGATCCCTTAACTAAAGGGAATGACAAGGGAAAGCAAGTAGTAGTGGAAGAAGAACCATTGCAAGAAGAAGGAGGCAAGAGCAAGAATGATGAGCCAACATATGTGGCACCACCTCCATACAAGCCACCACTACCATTCCCACATTCACGAGCAAGAGCTCGTTTGGATAAACATTTCGGTAAATTCCTTAAACTCATGTCTAAATTGCATATTAACATTCCGTTCATGGATGCTATTCTAGGTATGCCGGCCTATGGAAAGTTTTTGAAGGAGATACTCTCCAACAAGAGGAAGTTGGAAGAGTATGGGGAAGTAAGGATGACAAAGAGATCTTCCGAGTTGATTCAAACCATGAGGGAGGAGATGCCTCCTAAGTTGCGAGATCCCAGATCTTTTTGTGTGTCCATTGGAGTTGGAGAAGTGCAATATGAAGCCCTATGTGATATTGGAGCAAGTGTAAGCATTATCCCGCTTGCACTTTGCAATAAGGTTGGGCTAGGAGAGCCAAAGCCGGTCAAGAAGACCCTCTACATGGCGGACCGTTCAATCACTCACCCCGTGGGAATCCTAGAGGACATACCGGTTCAGCTTGGGAAGTTCTATGTGCCAATAGATTTCGTTGTTTTGGATATCCCGGCGGACTACCCGGTTCCTATCATTTTGGGAAGGCCGTTCTCAGCCACATCCGGATGCTTAGTGGATTACAAAAACGGAATCCTCTCCTTCAACATAGGAGAAGAGAATATCAAGTTCAAGTTGTCCACAATGATGAAGGGGCCAACCCTTGGTGAAGATGTCTTCAACATTGTTGAGGAAGAGGAGTCTAGGGAAGTTGTCAGCTCGATCTTAATCAAGGACCCACTTGAGAGGGTTCTTAGCTTGATTTTGATGGAAGAAGGAGTTGAGGATGATTGCAATGAAGAAATCAAGGCTTTGGATGCATTGGAAAAGGAGACAAGTGTTGAATTTGAAGTGCACGAAGATGTGTTGAATCACTATAGGAACCACGGTCTGGCACCAGAAACCACGGCCGTAATTTTACCCGTGGAACTCTCTGTAATGTCCAGAAGTGCCAGTTTCTCATATTCCACGCCCGTGGTTGTGCCAGTGGTCGTGGTTTTGCCCGTGGTTTCTCCAGAAAGTCCCTTAGTTGTTGATAAAGCTTCAAGGAGTCTTGGAGAGTCTTCCATGGCTTTGGAATCATCTCAACCTACATTGTATGGATCGTTTCCAACCGATAAAGGTCCTCCTAAACTTGATCTTAAGCCCCTCCTTTCTCATTTAAAGTATGCTTCCCTTGGTGCAAATTCTACTTATCCGGTGATTGTGAATGCATCTTTGAATGATGATGAGCTTGATAGATTGTTGAATGAGTTGAAATTGCATAGGAAGGCTATTGGATACACCATTGATGATTTATTTGGCATTAAACCTTCCTTGTGCATGCATAAAATCTTAATGGAAGACAACCATAAACCTTCAATTGAACCTCAAAGAAGATTGAATCCTATAATGAAAGAGGTTGTAAGGAAAGAGATCCTTAAATTGCTAGATACGGGAGTCATTTTCCTGATTTCAGATAGTAAATGGGTTAGTCCCGTACATGTTGTTCCTAAGAAGGGTGGTATGACGGTAGTGACTAATGAGAACAATGAACTAATCCCAAATAGGACGGTTACGGGGTGGAGAATGTGTATTGACTATAGGAAACTTAATGTGGCCTCTAGGAAAGATCACTTCCCTCTTCCCTTTATTGACCAAATGCTAGAGAGATTAGCTCAACATTCACATTTTTGTTACTTAGATGGTTATAGTGGGTTTTTCCAAATTCCTTTTCACCCGGATGACCAAGAGAAAACAACATTTACTTGTCCTTGGGGAACATTTGCATATAGGAGAATGCCATTTGGGTTGTGTAATGCACCCGCCACCTTTCAAAGGTGTATGATGGCTATTTTTTCTGAATATATTGAGAACATTATGGAAGTGTTTATGGATGATTTCTCGGTGTATGGATCTTCATTTGATGATTGCTTCGCTAACTTATCTTTGGTGTTGAAGAGATGTGAGGAGACTAAACTTGTTTTGAATTGGGAGAAATGCCACTTCATGGTGAGTGAAGGCATAGTGTTGGGACACTTGGTTTCCCAACGAGGCATTGAGGTTGATAGAACAAAGATAGAAACAATAGAGAAGTTGCCACCACCTACCTCGGTGAAAGGGGTAAGGAGTTTCTTAGGGCATGCCGGTTTTTACCGGAGGTTTATAAAATATTTCTCTAAAATTTCTAAGCCAATCACTAACCTACTAATGAAAGATGTTGAGTTTGTTTTCTCCAAGGATTGTGTTGAAGCATTTTGTAGGTTGAAGAATGCCTTGATCTCCGCCCCTATCATGCAACCTCCGGATTGGAGCTTACCTTTTGAAATAATGTGCGATGCAAGTGATGTGGCCGTTGGGGCCATTTTAGGAAAAAGGAAGGATGGGCTTACACATGTCATCTACTATGCTAGCAAGACGCTAGATGATGCCCAACTCAACTATGCCACCACCGAGAAGGAGTTGCTTGCGGTGGTGTATGCCTTTGAGAAGTTCCGGTCATATCTTGTTGGAGCAAAGGTCATTGTGTACACAGATCATGTTGCGATCCGTTATCTCCTCACAAAGAAGGATGCCAAACCTCACCTCATTCGGTGGATCCTTCTTCTCCAAGAGTTTGACTTGGAAATTCGGGACAAGAAGGGTTCCGAAAATTCAGTGGCGGACCATCTTAGTAGGCTACCACCATTGGAGATTGAGAGAGATGATATCCCGATTGATGACTCATTCCGGGATGAGCAATTGAAAATGATGGAGGAGTGCTTACTTCAAGTGTCTAGAGAGAGTGAGCCATGGTATGCAGATATAGTGAACTACCTTGTGTGTGAGGAGGTTCCACCTGGTTTGCCATATGCCCAAAAGAAAACGTTCTTCAAGGATGTGAGGCATTACTATTGGAGCGAGCCTCTCTTGTTCAAGAGAGGACCGGAAGGAGTCTTTAGGAGGTGCATTCCGGAGGATGAGGTGGAGAGTGTGATCCGTCATTGTCACTCCTTGCTATGTGAACGACATGCTAGCTCACACAAGATGTATGCAAAGGTATTGCAATCCGGTTTTTATTGGACTAACTTGTTTAGGGATGTGCAGAATTTTGTAGTGGTATGTGATGCTTGCCAAAGGACGGGCAACATCTCATGGAGGAATGAGATGCCCTTGAACAACATACAAGAGGTTGAGATATTTGATGTTTGGGGTGTGGACTTCATGGGGCCATTCCCCTCTTCATGTGGCAACCTATACATTCTCTTGGCGGTAGACTATGTGTCGAGATGGGTGGAGGCAATCACCTCTCCCACAAATGATGCCAAAGTTATGGCGCGGTTCTTCAACCGAGTCATCTTCCTTAGGTTTGGAACACCAAGAATGATCATAAGTGATGGAGGGAAGCATTTCACCAATAGGAACTTTGGGACACTTTTGGCTAAGTATGGGGTGACTCATAAGGTGGCCACACCTTACCATCCCCAAACTAGTGGCCAAGTGGAGATCTCTAACCGGGAGATAAAAGGAATACTTGAGAAGACGGTTTCTAGGACAAGAAAAGATTGGGTTATGAAGCTTGATGATGCTTTGTGGGCTTATAGAACTGCTTTCAAGACACCGATTGGCACCACTCCCTACAAGCTAGTTTATGGAAAGTTTGGCCACCTTCCGGTGGATGGAGCATAGGGCGTATTGGGCCATAAGGTGGCTGAATTTTGACCTCAAGGAAGCCGGTGAGAAGAGGTTGCTAGACATTAACGCTCTTGAGGAGATCCGGTTGGATGCTTATGAAAATGCCCGGATTTACAAGGAAAGGACCAAGCGTTGGCATGACAAACGTCTCATTCCAAAGGAGTTGAGTGAAGGTGACCTAGTCCTTCTCTTCAACTCAAGGCTGCAGCTCTTCCCCGGAAAGCTAAAGTCAAGATGAACGGGTCCTTATGTGGTGAGGAAGATCTTTCCCCATGGAGCGGTTGAGATAGGTGGGGAGCATTGTGGAGATTTTAAGGTGAATGGGCACCGTTTGAAGAAGTACATCGCGGAAGCTCCGGTGGATATGATTCCCCACTTCACCTTGAGTGAAACGCCACCAAATTTGGTCAAGCTAATGACCTTAAAGAAGCGCTTAATGGGAGGCAACCCATTGGTACATATCTTTCCCTTTTCGTTTTCATTTTCACTTTTTGCTTTTGTCTCTGTTTTGGTGCGTTTGTGTGCTAGAGTCTAGGTAGCATGGAAGCCTTGCAAGGCATGGGGATTATGATGATGATCCCGCATTAAACGTGGGTGGAGCGGACGTGGGACTTGGACGGCTAGCGGTGCCTAACGCTGGTCCCGACGCCATATTTAACATCAAGAGCTCTCTACCTCCTTTGATTGATCATCCACCATCACTCCACATGAGTGAACCAAAATACCGAAACCACCACTTTTACATTGTGAGGACTCTCTTTCACCCTTCTTTACTTGATTTGCACATTGGGGACAATGTGTTTCTAAGTATGGGGTGGGGTTTTCATGATCATTTGCATGATTGCATCTAGGATAGTTTCATATTGTCACATGTTTCACTAGCTTTTGCATTGTACATATATATGTTTCGAAAATTCCAAAAAAATCAGAAAATTTTAAAAAAAAATTAGTGCTTCTAAGTTTGGATATGACCCTCATGATGAGATTGTTTTATGAATTGGCTATGGATGGCCTTGTGTGTTAAATAGATGTATGCATATGTGGACTTGAAATACTTCTCTTGAATCCCATGTATGAATTGTGATTATGATGTTTGCCTTGATTGGATTGAGGATTGATGGTCGAAATTACATGCTAGTTCTTGCACATCATCTAGGAATGATTAAGGCAATCATCTTCCTCTACTTCTCATCTTGATCATGTTGTTTGAGCACCTCAATTGATAAAAAAAAAAAATTTGACCTCTTTTGCCCCATCCGGGAATAGGAGCATGCTAGTGTGTGAAAAACAAGTGTGGGGTGAAGTTGTTAATGAATGAATGTTGTGAATGAAGTGCTACATTTGCTGTGAAAAGTGTAGAAAAATATAGGTTTGGGGATATTGGTTTTGATGACGAGTAACTCGGCACTATTCACATAATCGGGTGTTTGTGCCTTGCCAAAGTCGGATAAACCGAATGTCCTAACGAGCCTTGTTATGTGTGCCTGGTGTGAGGCACCTCGGAAAAATCCCGAGGTCCACTAATCACCAAGGTTTCGGCTTTTGTACGCCAATGCCATTGTCTCAAAAATAAGTGAAAGAAAATGAAAAAGAAAAGAAAAGGAAGAAGATATGGAGAAAAATATACACTTGAGGGAAGTTGATCAAAAATGAAATTGTGGAGTTAGTTCCTTTCCCGGATTAGCATCACATAACCTAGAAAAACTCCCACCTTATCACAACGTTTCTTGGCCTCTTCTTTCCTAAGTCCTTGTGACCAATATGCATGTGTGTAAGACTTAGTGATCTAGATTGGACATACTTATGATCATCTTGACTTCTTCATTTTTACCTTTCATGCACGCTTTCGAGTTAAGTATAATTGTTTGTCCATGCCTTCATTCATTTGATGCATGATTGCTTGTCCATTGCCATGAAACATGACTATGAAGGTGATCCATCTTATGAAGCACAATTCCAAAAAGATTTTATGTTGTTTTTCTGCATTCATAAATCACGCCATCTCTTAGCCTATAGTTGGACCTTGCTCGGGGACGAGCAAGTACTGAGTATGGGGTATTTTGATAACGTGATTTATGACGTTAGATTAGACATTTATTTAGATAGTTTTTCCCGTTATTCATGCATGTTTTGGCATTAGTTCATGACGTTTACGCTTAATTCATGCATATTGTCGAGATAGACGTCTACATGAACTATTGTCGGTTTTGTAGGTATTTTGGGGAACTTTTGGAGCTTAATCGATACATTCGAGGATCAATCCTCGTGATGACACACTTTCGGACTCATTGAGAAGCAAGCTAGGAGCAAAGGAGAACACATAGGACCTTGTTGGTGCATGTCTTACACCAACTCATGGCTTAACGATCAAAAGAGAGTTGTTTATGCAAAACCACGGCCCAAACCCATATTCCACGTGTAACGCCCCGTTTATTTGGGTGCCTTCCGACTTTGTTTTTCTTCCTTCTATCGTTTCGTTAGTAACTCAAGTTATTAATTAAAGTATTTTGATATCTAAAAATATCTCTTCCGGGTATTTTATTATTTTGGGATACATCTATGTATTTCTGTATTCTTATTAATTTGATTTTTGTGGAAAAGTCTCGATTTACCGATCCGGAAAATCCCGTTCCGATCGTTTAATCGAGTTTTGCCCCGTCCCCTTTTTCTTTATTCTTTTTCTTTTCTTTTTTTTATTTATTTTTTTTTTCTTTCTCCTTCTTTTCCCTTTTTCTTTTCTTCTTGTCTTCTTCTGCCTTGTCTTTTGCGGCTGGAGAGAAGCTGTTGCAGCTTTCCCCGCCTTGGCTAGGGCAGGCCGACCCTTTGCCCTCCTCTCCTTGCAGGTGCAGCGCCTCCTCGACCTCCCTCCTGATGACTACCCCCCCAAGCTGCTCTTTCCCCTTCTCTTTCTTCACTCCTCCCCTCTCTCATTCACGCCTCACCTCTTTCTCTCCCTTCTTCCCTAGGTCAATCGATCAAGCAAAGCTAGCAACAAAATAGGGTTGTTCTTCCTCTCTTATGAAGCTCGGGATCGACGGAGAAGGCACATCACCGGAGACCGGATCTGCAGCAACCCGTTCCTCCGCCCCGAGCCACCTGTGCCGCCAGCGTAGTGAGTAGCCGCCCTCTCTCCCTCCATTTCTTTCTTTTCTCTTCTGTGTGACGCCGGTTTGCCCTGGTTTTGTGTGTCAACCGCCGGAATAGTGGGAGCCATCTCATTCCCACTCAGCTGCCGGAGACGGAGCCAGTGGAGCCGCCCGCATGCACCGACGCCGGCCGACTGATCTCCCTCCGCCTGCACCAGCCACCAGGCCGTTGGCCGCTTGCCCTTTCCCCTTGCTCTCCTCTATCGATTGCGTCAGTAGGGTGAAAGAGCTTTTGAATAATTTGTAAAATTGACCCCTTCTTTTTCTGATTATTGCAATCTTTGCCCCATTTTGTTAATAACTGCAGTTGTGACCCAGGAACTTTGAAAATGAACTATTATGCCCCTACAGTAAATTATTACATTTTTGGACCCTTAATTTTATTATAGTTTGTGACCCAACTCCTTTGCAAATTAACTACGGTGCCTTTGTTGGTTTAAATCCGATTGATGGCTTAAGTTTGAAATGCAGTTTTACGATCAACTTTCCATTTTGGATATTTTACCCGGAAATGGTTTTACGAGTTTGACCTCGGCTTTGGAAAACGAGTTTACCTTTGAGTCACATATATATATATATATATATATATATATATATATATATATACTTTTTAAAATCAAATTTAGCATATAAGCTAAATTCGTTAGCTTTGGTCTTAGGTCCGGAAGCGCCAATAAAGACCCACGATTCCGTACTCGACATCCGTAAATCATCTTCCACTTTGGATCGTGTGTGAGTACCTTCTCCCTTGCTTAGTACGATAATAGTAGTATATCATGATAGGCGAATCTAGCATAACTTAGAGTAAATGCCATGTAGCGGCCTTGGACCATAGGTACTAGTTGTTGGATTATGAGCTTGTTGAGTTATTTTCCTTACAATCTTAGGTTGCTCTTCAAAACTAGAATTATGTATTCATATAGGTGTTGGAGAATAGAAGTCCGAGACTTATAACATATCGGTTAGTTATTGATAGTGTGCCTCGTTTGGTCAGGCGTTGAGCGTTGTCTTGTGGAAAGCTGAGAGTGGTTTTATTCGAGTCACCTGGAGTGAGGTAAGTCTTCGGACTTACTTAGCTCGTATTCTCTGTATTAGTTTCAATGCGTGTTTGGTGGTGTGTGTTTATTGTTTATGTGCGTGTTTATTGCTTATGTTATAACATCTAAACCGGTAATAGGACCACCGACTTTATATGTTTATATTTGGCCCAAGTGTATGATAACGGGCGGTGACCGCTATGTCCGGTCCAAAATGGGGATGACTGGGAGGTGCCTTGCGACCAGTCCATCGGGTGATGCTGATCCGCATCAAGTACAAACCCGTATGGTGAAAGGGGACAAGGGCGAGATCTTTAAGATTCTCGTGTCACAAAAGAAGTGAATTAGAACGGGATATGACCTAATAATAATAAAAAGATAATAAACCGGATTGTGTATTTTGGAACATGTGGTGTGTTTATGATACCTTATGTGTGTGTGTGTGTGCCAATACCATGATTCTAATGCCTTGAATGCTAGCTAACGGTTTTATACCGATATTGTTGTAGATTGCATTGCAGGTTAGGAATGCGGCCGAGAGATCCGGAAGAGTAGGCAGCCGGGGTTCCGTACATTTTAGGAGTGAGTTTGGGTTAGAGTCGGGTTGTACTTTATTCTTTGTTTATTATGTTGGTATGCCGCGTGTATGGCGTTTTGGTCTTTAATGTTGTTTATCGGCTGAAGTCCGTTGTTTGTTTTCTTTTGGGTTTTCTTACATTGCATAAAATGTTTTTCGGTTTTGCCTTTATTTGTGCCATGTTGAAAGATCCGGTGAAATTGTTGTCAGGCTAAGGGTCGGGACCCATTGTGAGGTCCCAACCCGTAGCGCCCCGAGTCCCGCGGATTCGGGGTGTTACAAAAGTGGTATCACAGCCCTAGGTTGACAACAATGGCACTCGCAATCTTCTAAAGGCCGAATAAGGAATAAACAGAACCCCGCGGGTTCTGAGTTTTCATTTTCAAAATCACATGCATGAGTCGGGGTAGAATGTACGGACCACCACTCCTTCCGCGGATCTCGGCAGCATAGTTCATTGGATTTTTAGTATATAAATGTATATATATGTAGATATGTATCGTGGACTTAGGATACTTTTGGACTATTATTTTATGTTGATTGTAGTTGCATGATATACATGATTTATGTGTATTGTTGTATATGTGAACAATTATATGTTTTCGACTTTGTATTGTTGTAATGGAATGCCGAATGCGTGATATTAGTAGTAATATGGACTTAGGAAATATATAGTTATGGATACGTATTCCTATTATATATAGTAGCATATGGAGATATAGGACCATTTAGTTGAGATGCTATTATGATATCATCGCCCTTGGACGACGTCGTTTTACATAGGATAGTGTACATACGAGGACGAATATGCTCAAGTATCTAGTTGAGAGCTACGTTCGGGTGAACACCTTGGAGTTCTTGTACTCCTTTAAGAGGATGTCGAAGAGGAGTAGAGATGACATAACGAAGGATGAACAAGTAGAAAGAAGAACTCGAGACGAATAAAGAGAGGTGGAGATGGAGCAATACAAGTAAAGAGAGCAACATTAAAGTGTAGAAGCGGTTCTAAAAAGGCCATGATCGAACGACGACGAGACCAAGGGAGAGAACGAACTTATGGTTCTTCAAGAAGACGCGTGGACAACTAAAGATGCGAATAAGAGAGGAGATGTGCACACTCTAGCAAGGTTAAAGGTGGTATTCCTCCAGGATGTAAAGTTTTCTATAGGCGCTCCTAAGCTTTGGAATCAAGATGATAAGTGTGATTGAACTAGTTACGAAAGATTAAAGAGACACATAAGTTAAGCTTACATAAGGACCAGAAGGTGAAGTGTCGATTTTACGAGATTCTAAGCGGGTGATTTCTTTGGACATACGTGAGTTAAGAGAAGAATCATGTGAGGAAAATTCACATAGTAAAATTCCCTTAATGGATTCAACCGATTTTGTTGTGATGATAAGGCTAAGTAACGCCAAGAAGGAGGAAGTATGTATAGATGATGATCTCAAGAAGATGAAAGACGAAACAAGGAGCTTTGATAGAAAGACTTAAGATATCAACCAAGAGGAACGCGAGCGGATGCTAGCTAAGGCTATAAAACGTGGAAAGGTGCGAGTTGTCTATTGATGTGGGTAGATGGGAAGAGTAAACAAGACTATGGGAACATAGAGGATCGACAACAAGAGCTTGGATTATTCGCGGTGGATCAATGTCAGTAGTAAGGAGGTACATCAACGGAAGCGCATTTGTTTTAATCAAATAATGTGGAACGAGTTCAAGCAAGTACTTATGACAAGACCTCATAGGAGGAGATTGTAACAAGCTTTCGCGACCTTCTTAGGTCATGGGATTTGCATAGGGAGGAACGGAACGGGTTACAACTTTTAAGGTTTGATCATGGTAAGGGGAGCTAGAGGGTCAAGTGTAAGATGAAGCTTCCTTTGTTGTTATGCGGAAAGGGGGTATATATAAGGGGATATATGATATGGTTGTTCAAAGGTTATGGATGTCATGTTTTCCCGAGCCCAGCTAAGTCAAGGTTTTTGTGACTCGCATGACGAATGCATAGTGGCTACGACGTGAAACGAAGAATCTAGATCAGGGCAACGCTGCAAGCTTAGAGTAATGATGTGAGTGCTTGGTGGAGTTGAGTGAATCTTTCAGTGTTTGTGGTCGGGAATTTTCGCCTAAAGGCATACTAGTATGGTTGTGAAGTCGTTCATGGATACCAAGAGATACATAAGGTGGCCAACAAGAGTAAGAGAAGACTGAGGTTTTGAAGTTTGATATCGCTATGAGATGTACAAGAAGTACATGAAAGTTTGAGGTTAGAGCCTCTACCTTCGGTGTGACGTTACATAAGAAAATGAAGCATAAAATTTCGGCACCTACTTGAAGAAAAAAATGTCTATGGTGAAAGCTTATATACAATACAAAGAGCTCCTCCCCTATGTTGGGATGTCATAGAAGTAAAGAAGATAAGGTCAAAGGTTTTGAAGCACGGTTAAATCTTGTAATTTGGACCCTTATGGTTGCACATAAGTTAGAAACCTTAGAAGATTTTTACAAACATGTCATCAAAGAGGAAAAACGAGATTAAGATAAAGGAATACTTAAATAAGGCTACAAGAGTTAGAAGATTCGAACAAGTCTCTCGACTTCAAGAGATGAAGGATCTCTAGAAGAGGACGGTGAACATAGTAGTTACAGAAGGAGCAATAAAAAGGGCTGCAGGACGTCACCCCAAAAGATCAGAGTGGACCACCTGTCAAGTTTTAAGACAAGGTTGTGTAGGTCTTATTTATGGGACGAAAGAAGGAAAGACGAAAACCAAGATATCGCAGTTTCCAACACGTTAGAATGTGGATTTGTTCACTAAGGTCAAGCTTGACTCGATTTCGATATCTAAGGTGCCGTATGGAATGACACTTGTGAAGAGACATGAGTTGTGGAAGCAATCGAAGAAAACCGAATACAAGATTTTGTTGATAAAGGTTTTGTAGAACCAATGCATTGAAGAGAGAACACCGGACGTTATCTTGAACTTTTATTTTGAAGTTGTTATGAAGAACACCAATTGCGAAAAGAGAGGAGTCGTATGACAAGTCGACTCGGGATGGCAACCCTTGAAAGATGTGGAAGAGGGTACATGTTTTCTAGGATGTGTTGGTCATTACCGGATTTATGGAGAGATTCTCCAAGTGCCACCATCCATGGAACCGAATCTGGATGGCAACAAAGTTGGAGCGAGACGGAATGGTCAATGGAGTTAATGAGTGCTAAGATGGGATTCATCGGTGCAATTATGACGGAATTGTCTCGAGGAAGGATAAGTTGAAGTGTGCAAGTGTTTCTCTAGGACAAGACCTTGATTTGGGTATTGAGGAACAAAGAAGAAACATAATAGAAATGATGTATTGAGAAAGACCCGAAAAGGAAGTTGAGTTTCCGATATATCGGAGCTTTTTTTTTTTAATTTTATCTTTGCACGAGTTGGAGAAGTGACTTACAAGTGGGCGTTACCACCAAGAGTAGAGGGTGTTCACCCGGTGTTTCATGTGTATCAGTCGAGGGAGTACGTACATGAACAGTGACGTGTTGTCAATCCTGATGATCTAGTGGCAGACGAGGAACCGATGAGGCTAACTAGAAGACGGAGGGTAGTATCTTTGGTTGAATTTTACGCTGAGATAGTAGCATCGATAGAATCGTCGGATTAGACCTAGTTCTTCCCTTGGTTATGCTTATGTGACTTGTGACGTGTTTTGTTTTGTGTGTGTACCTTGCGGGGTCTTGTTGTGTTTATGCGAGTAAACAGGGCCGTAGTTGCCACGTTCTAGTGTTCTGAGAGGATATCGAGACAAGTTTGTTTGAGAGTTCCGTGTTTAGCAAGTTTCGGGACGAAACTTTTCATTAGGAGGACCTAATGTAACGCCCCGTTTATTTGGGTGCCTTCCGACTTTGTTTTTCTTCCTTCTATCGTTTCGTTAGTAACTCAAGTTATTAATTAAAGTATTTTGATATCTAAAAATATCTCTTCCGGGTATTTTATTATTTTGGGATACATCTATGTATTTCTGTATTCTTATTAATTTGATTTTTGTGGAAAAGTCTCGATTTACCGATCCGGAAAATCCCGTTCCGATCGTTTAATCGAGTTTTGCCCCGTCCCCTTTTTCTTTATTCTTTTTCTTTTCTTTTTTTTATTTATTTTTTTTTTCTTTCTCCTTCTTTTCCCTTTTTCTTTTCTTCTTGTCTTCTTCTGCCTTGTCTTTTGCGGCTGGAGAGAAGCTGTTGCAGCTTTCCCCGCCTTGGCTAGGGCAGGCCGACCCTTTGCCCTCCTCTCCTTGCAGGTGCAGCGCCTCCTCGACCTCCCTCCTGATGACTACCCCCCCAAGCTGCTCTTTCCCCTTCTCTTTCTTCACTCCTCCCCTCTCTCATTCACGCCTCACCTCTTTCTCTCCCTTCTTCCCTAGGTCAATCGATCAAGCAAAGCTAGCAACAAAATAGGGTTGTTCTTCCTCTCTTATGAAGCTCGGGATCGACGGAGAAGGCACATCACCGGAGACCGGATCTGCAGCAACCCGTTCCTCCGCCCCGAGCCACCTGTGCCGCCAGCGTAGTGAGTAGCCGCCCTCTCTCCCTCCATTTCTTTCTTTTCTCTTCTGTGTGACGCCGGTTTGCCCTGGTTTTGTGTGTCAACCGCCGGAATAGTGGGAGCCATCTCATTCCCACTCAGCTGCCGGAGACGGAGCCAGTGGAGCCGCCCGCATGCACCGACGCCGGCCGACTGATCTCCCTCCGCCTGCACCAGCCACCAGGCCGTTGGCCGCTTGCCCTTTCCCCTTGCTCTCCTCTATCGATTGCGTCAGTAGGGTGAAAGAGCTTTTGAATAATTTGTAAAATTGACCCCTTCTTTTTCTGATTATTGCAATCTTTGCCCCATTTTGTTAATAACTGCAGTTGTGACCCAGGAACTTTGAAAATGAACTATTATGCCCCTACAGTAAATTATTACATTTTTGGACCCTTAATTTTATTATAGTTTGTGACCCAACTCCTTTGCAAATTAACTACGGTGCCTTTGTTGGTTTAAATCCGATTGATGGCTTAAGTTTGAAATGCAGTTTTACGATCAACTTTCCATTTTGGATATTTTACCCGGAAATGGTTTTACGAGTTTGACCTCGGCTTTGGAAAACGAGTTTACCTTTGAGTCACATATATATATATATATATATATATATATATATATATATATATATATATATATATATATATATATATATATATACTTTTTAAAATCAAATTTAGCATATAAGCTAAATTCGTTAGCTTTGGTCTTAGGTCCGGAAGCGCCAATAAAGACCCACGATTCCGTACTCGACATCCGTAAATCATCTTCCACTTTGGATCGTGTGTGAGTACCTTCTCCCTTGCTTAGTACGATAATAGTAGTATATCATGATAGGCGAATCTAGCATAACTTAGAGTAAATGCCATGTAGCGGCCTTGGACCATAGGTACTAGTTGTTGGATTATGAGCTTGTTGAGTTATTTTCCTTACAATCTTAGGTTGCTCTTCAAAACTAGAATTATGTATTCATATAGGTGTTGGAGAATAGAAGTCCGAGACTTATAACATATCGGTTAGTTATTGATAGTGTGCCTCGTTTGGTCAGGCGTTGAGCGTTGTCTTGTGGAAAGCTGAGAGTGGTTTTATTCGAGTCACCTGGAGTGAGGTAAGTCTTCGGACTTACTTAGCTCGTATTCTCTGTATTAGTTTCAATGCGTGTTTGGTGGTGTGTGTTTATTGTTTATGTGCGTGTTTATTGCTTATGTTATAACATCTAAACCGGTAATAGGACCACCGACTTTATATGTTTATATTTGGCCCAAGTGTATGATAACGGGCGGTGACCGCTATGTCCGGTCCAAAATGGGGATGACTGGGAGGTGCCTTGCGACCAGTCCATCGGGTGATGCTGATCCGCATCAAGTACAAACCCGTATGGTGAAAGGGGACAAGGGCGAGATCTTTAAGATTCTCGTGTCACAAAAGAAGTGAATTAGAACGGGATATGACCTAATAATAATAAAAAGATAATAAACCGGATTGTGTATTTTGGAACATGTGGTGTGTTTATGATACCTTATGTGTGTGTGTGCCAATACCATGATTCTAATGCCTTGAATGCTAGCTAACGGTTTTATACCGATATTGTTGTAGATTGCATTGCAGGTTAGGAATGCGGCCGAGAGATCCGGAAGAGTGGGCAGCCGGGGTTCCGTACATTTTAGGAGTGAGTTTGGGTTAGAGTCGGGTTGTACTTTATTCTTTGTTTATTATGTTGGTATGCCGCGTGTATGGCGTTTTGGTCTTTAATGTTGTTTATCGGCTGAAGTCCGTTGTTTGTTTTCTTTTGGGTTTTCTTACATTGCATAAAATGTTTTTCGGTTTTGCCTTTATTTGTGCCATGTTGAAAGATCCGGTGAAATTGTTGTCAGGCTAAGGGTCGGGACCCATTGTGAGGTCCCAACCCGTAGCGCCCCGAGTCCCGCGGATTCGGGGTGTTACAAAAGTGGTATCACAGCCCTAGGTTGACAACAATGGCACTCGCAATCTTCTAAAGGCCGAATAAGGAATAAACAGAACCCCGCGGGTTCTGAGTTTTCATTTTCAAAATCACATGCATGAGTCGGGGTAGAATGTACGGACCACCACTCCTTCCGCGGATCTCGGCAGCATAGTTCATTGGATTTTTAGTATATAAATGTATATATATGTAGATATGTATCGTGGACTTAGGATACTTTTGGACTATTATTTTATGTTGATTGTAGTTGCATGATATACATGATTTATGTGTATTGTTGTATATGTGAACAATTATATGTTTTCGACTTTGTATTGTTGTAATGGAATGCCGAATGCGTGATATTAGTAGTAATATGGACTTAGGAAATATATAGTTATGGATACGTATTCCTATTATATATAGTAGCATATGGAGATATAGGACCATTTAGTTGAGATGCTATTATGATATCATCGCCCTTGGACGACGTCGTTTTACATAGGATAGTGTACATACGAGGACGAATATGCTCAAGTATCTAGTTGAGAGCTACGTTCGGGTGAACACCTTGGAGTTCTTGTACTCCTTTAAGAGGATGTCGAAGAGGAGTAGAGATGACATAACGAAGGATGAACAAGTAGAAAGAAGAACTCGAGACGAATAAAGAGAGGTGGAGATGGAGCAATACAAGTAAAGAGAGCAACATTAAAGTGTAGAAGCGGTTCTAAAAAGGCCATGATCGAACGACGACGAGACCAAGGGAGAGAACGAACTTATGGTTCTTCAAGAAGACGCGTGGACAACTAAAGATGCGAATAAGAGAGGAGATGTGCACACTCTAGCAAGGTTAAAGGTGGTATTCCTCCAGGATGTAAAGTTTTCTATAGGCGCTCCTAAGCTTTGGAATCAAGATGATAAGTGTGATTGAACTAGTTACGAAAGATTAAAGAGACACATAAGTTAAGCTTACATAAGGACCAGAAGGTGAAGTGTCGATTTTACGAGATTCTAAGCGGGTGATTTCTTTGGACATACGTGAGTTAAGAGAAGAATCATGTGAGGAAAATTCACATAGTAAAATTCCCTTAATGGATTCAACCGATTTTGTTGTGATGATAAGGCTAAGTAACGCCAAGAAGGAGGAAGTATGTATAGATGATGATCTCAAGAAGATGAAAGACGAAACAAGGAGCTTTGATAGAAAGACTTAAGATATCAACCAAGAGGAACGCGAGCGGATGCTAGCTAAGGCTATAAAACGTGGAAAGGTGCGAGTTGTCTATTGATGTGGGTAGATGGGAAGAGTAAACAAGACTATGGGAACATAGAGGATCGACAACAAGAGCTTGGATTATTCGCGGTGGATCAATGTCAGTAGTAAGGAGGTACATCAACGGAAGCGCATTTGTTTTAATCAAATAATGTGGAACGAGTTCAAGCAAGTACTTATGACAAGACCTCATAGGAGGAGATTGTAACAAGCTTTCGCGACCTTCTTAGGTCATGGGATTTGCATAGGGAGGAACGGAACGGGTTACAACTTTTAAGGTTTGATCATGGTAAGGGGAGCTAGAGGGTCAAGTGTAAGATGAAGCTTCCTTTGTTGTTATGCGGAAAGGGGGTATATATAAGGGGATATATGATATGGTTGTTCAAAGGTTATGGATGTCATGTTTTCCCGAGCCCAGCTAAGTCAAGGTTTTTGTGACTCGCATGACGAATGCATAGTGGCTACGACGTGAAACGAAGAATCTAGATCAGGGCAACGCTGCAAGCTTAGAGTAATGATGTGAGTGCTTGGTGGAGTTGAGTGAATCTTTCAGTGTTTGTGGTCGGGAATTTTCGCCTAAAGGCATACTAGTATGGTTGTGAAGTCGTTCATGGATACCAAGAGATACATAAGGTGGCCAACAAGAGTAAGAGAAGACTGAGGTTTTGAAGTTTGATATCGCTATGAGATGTACAAGAAGTACATGAAAGTTTGAGGTTAGAGCCTCTACCTTCGGTGTGACGTTACATAAGAAAATGAAGCATAAAATTTCGGCACCTACTTGAAGAAAAAAATGTCTATGGTGAAAGCTTATATACAATACAAAGAGCTCCTCCCCTATGTTGGGATGTCATAGAAGTAAAGAAGATAAGGTCAAAGGTTTTGAAGCACGGTTAAATCTTGTAATTTGGACCCTTATGGTTGCACATAAGTTAGAAACCTTAGAAGATTTTTACAAACATGTCATCAAAGAGGAAAAACGAGATTAAGATAAAGGAATACTTAAATAAGGCTACAAGAGTTAGAAGATTCGAACAAGTCTCTCGACTTCAAGAGATGAAGGATCTCTAGAAGAGGACGGTGAACATAGTAGTTACAGAAGGAGCAATAAAAAGGGCTGCAGGACGTCACCCCAAAAGATCAGAGTGGACCACCTGTCAAGTTTTAAGACAAGGTTGTGTAGGTCTTATTTATGGGACGAAAGAAGGAAAGACGAAAACCAAGATATCGCAGTTTCCAACACGTTAGAATGTGGATTTGTTCACTAAGGTCAAGCTTGACTCGATTTCGATATCTAAGGTGCCGTATGGAATGACACTTGTGAAGAGACATGAGTTGTGGAAGCAATCGAAGAAAACCGAATACAAGATTTTGTTGATAAAGGTTTTGTAGAACCAATGCATTGAAGAGAGAACACCGGACGTTATCTTGAACTTTTATTTTGAAGTTGTTATGAAGAACACCAATTGCGAAAAGAGAGGAGTCGTATGACAAGTCGACTCGGGATGGCAACCCTTGAAAGATGTGGAAGAGGGTACATGTTTTCTAGGATGTGTTGGTCATTACCGGATTTATGGAGAGATTCTCCAAGTGCCACCATCCATGGAACCGAATCTGGATGGCAACAAAGTTGGAGCGAGACGGAATGGTCAATGGAGTTAATGAGTGCTAAGATGGGATTCATCGGTGCAATTATGACGGAATTGTCTCGAGGAAGGATAAGTTGAAGTGTGCAAGTGTTTCTCTAGGACAAGACCTTGATTTGGGTATTGAGGAACAAAGAAGAAACATAATAGAAATGATGTATTGAGAAAGACCCGAAAAGGAAGTTGAGTTTCCGATATATCGGAGCTTTTTTTTTTTAATTTTATCTTTGCACGAGTTGGAGAAGTGACTTACAAGTGGGCGTTACCACCAAGAGTAGAGGGTGTTCACCCGGTGTTTCATGTGTATCAGTCGAGGGAGTACGTACATGAACAGTGACGTGTTGTCAATCCTGATGATCTAGTGGCAGACGAGGAACCGATGAGGCTAACTAGAAGACGGAGGGTAGTATCTTTGGTTGAATTTTACGCTGAGATAGTAGCATCGATAGAATCGTCGGATTAGACCTAGTTCTTCCCTTGGTTATGCTTATGTGACTTGTGACGTGTTTTGTTTTGTGTGTGTACCTTGCGGGGTCTTGTTGTGTTTATGCGAGTAAACAGGGCCGTAGTTGCCACGTTCTAGTGTTCTGAGAGGATATCGAGACAAGTTTGTTTGAGAGTTCCGTGTTTAGCAAGTTTCGGGACGAAACTTTTCATTAGGAGGACCTAATGTAACGCCCCGTTTATTTGGGTGCCTTCCGACTTTGTTTTTCTTCCTTCTATCGTTTCGTTAGTAACTCAAGTTATTAATTAAAGTATTTTGATATCTAAAAATATCTCTTCCGGGTATTTTATTATTTTGGGATACATCTATGTATTTCTGTATTCTTATTAATTTGATTTTTGTGGAAAAGTCTCGATTTACCGATCCGGAAAATCCCGTTCCGATCGTTTAATCGAGTTTTGCCCCGTCCCCTTTTTCTTTATTCTTTTTCTTTTCTTTTTTTTATTTATTTTTTTTTTCTTTCTCCTTCTTTTCCCTTTTTCTTTTCTTCTTGTCTTCTTCTGCCTTGTCTTTTGCGGCTGGAGAGAAGCTGTTGCAGCTTTCCCCGCCTTGGCTAGGGCAGGCCGACCCTTTGCCCTCCTCTCCTTGCAGGTGCAGCGCCTCCTCGACCTCCCTCCTGATGACTACCCCCCCAAGCTGCTCTTTCCCCTTCTCTTTCTTCACTCCTCCCCTCTCTCATTCACGCCTCACCTCTTTCTCTCCCTTCTTCCCTAGGTCAATCGATCAAGCAAAGCTAGCAACAAAATAGGGCTGTTCTTCCTCTCTTTTGAAGCTCGGGATCGACGGAGAAGGCACATCACCGGAGACCGGATCTGCAGCCACCCGTTCCTCCGCCCCGAGCCACCTGTGCCGCCAGCGTAGTGAGTAGCCGCCCTCTCTCCCTCCATTTCTTTCTTTTCTCTTCTGTGTGACGCCGGTTTGCCCTGGTTTTGTGTGTCAACCGCCGGAATAGTGGGAGCCATCTCATTCCCACTCAGCTGCCGGAGACGGAGCCAGTGGAGCCGCCCGCATGCACCGACGCCGGCCGACTGATCTCCCTCCGCCTGCACCAGCCACCAGGCCGTTGGCCGCTTGCCCTTTCCCCTTGCTCTCCTCTATCGATTGCGTCAGTAGGGTGAAAGAGCTTTTGAATAATTTGTAAAATTGACCCCTTCTTTTTCTGATTATTGCAATCTTTGCCCCATTTTGTTAATAACTGCAGTTGTGACCCAGGAACTTTGAAAATGAACTATTATGCCCCTACAGTAAATTATTACATTTTTGGACCCTTAATTTTATTATAGTTTGTGACCCAACTCCTTTGCAAATTAACTACGGTGCCTTTGTTGGTTTAAATCCGATTGATGGCTTAAGTTTGAAATGCAGTTTTACGATCAACTTTCCATTTTGGATATTTTACCCGGAAATGGTTTTACGAGTTTGACCTCGGCTTTGGAAAACGAGTTTACCTTTGAGTCACATATATATATATATATATATATATATATATATATATATATACTTTTTAAAATCAAATTTAGCATATAAGCTAAATTCGTTAGCTTTGGTCTTAGGTCCGGAAGCGCCAATAAAGACCCACGATTCCGTACTCGACATCCGTAAATCATCTTCCACTTTGGATCGTGTGTGAGTACCTTCTCCCTTGCTTAGTACGATAATAGTAGTATATCATGATAGGCGAATCTAGCATAACTTAGAGTAAATGCCATGTAGCGGCCTTGGACCATAGGTACTAGTTGTTGGATTATGAGCTTGTTGAGTTATTTTCCTTACAATCTTAGGTTGCTCTTCAAAACTAGAATTATGTATTCATATAGGTGTTGGAGAATAGAAGTCCGAGACTTATAACATATCGGTTAGTTATTGATAGTGTGCCTCGTTTGGTCAGGCGTTGAGCGTTGTCTTGTGGAAAGCTGAGAGTGGTTTTATTCGAGTCACCTGGAGTGAGGTAAGTCTTCGGACTTACTTAGCTCGTATTCTCTGTATTAGTTTCAATGCGTGTTTGGTGGTGTGTGTTTATTGTTTATGTGCGTGTTTATTGCTTATGTTATAACATCTAAACCGGTAATAGGACCACCGACTTTATATGTTTATATTTGGCCCAAGTGTATGATAACGGGCGGTGACCGCTATGTCCGGTCCAAAATGGGGATGACTGGGAGGTGCCTTGCGACCAGTCCATCGGGTGATGCTGATCCGCATCAAGTACAAACCCGTATGGTGAAAGGGGACAAGGGCGAGATCTTTAAGATTCTCGTGTCACAAAAGAAGTGAATTAGAACGGGATATGACCTAATAATAATAAAAAGATAATAAACCGGATTGTGTATTTTGGAACATGTGGTGTGTTTATGATACCTTATGTGTGTGTGTGTGCCAATACCATGATTCCAATGCCTTGAATGCTAGCTAACGGTTTTATACCGATATTGTTGTAGATTGCATTGCAGGTTAGGAATGCGGCCGAGAGATCCGGAAGAGTGGGCAGCCGGGGTTCCGTACATTTTAGGAGTGAGTTTGGGTTAGAGTCGGGTTGTACTTTATTCTTTGTTTATTATGTTGGTATGCCGCGTGTATGGCGTTTTGGTCTTTAATGTTGTTTATCGGCTGAAGTCCGTTGTTTGTTTTCTTTTGGGTTTTCTTACATTGCATAAAATGTTTTTCGGTTTTGCCTTTATTTGTGCCATGTTGAAAGATCCGGTGAAATTGTTGTCAGGCTAAGGGTCGGGACCCATTGTGAGGTCCCAACCCGTAGCGCCCCGAGTCCCGCGGATTCGGGGTGTTACA
>BSUD01000005.1:113440841-113542798 GCA_033239045.1 Fagopyrum esculentum
ATATATATATATATATATATATATATATATATATATATATACTTTTTAAAATCAAATTTAGCATATAAGCTAAATTCGTTAGCTTTGGTCTTAGGTCCGGAAGCGCCAATAAAGACCCACGATTCCGTACTCGACATCCGTAAATCATCTTCCACTTTGGATCGTGTGTGAGTACCTTCTCCCTTGCTTAGTACGATAATAGTAGTATATCATGATAGGCGAATCTAGCATAACTTAGAGTAAATGCCATGTAGCGGCCTTGGACCATAGGTACTAGTTGTTGGATTATGAGCTTGTTGAGTTATTTTCCTTACAATCTTAGGTTGCTCTTCAAAACTAGAATTATGTATTCATATAGGTGTTGGAGAATAGAAGTCCGAGACTTATAACATATCGGTTAGTTATTGATAGTGTGCCTCGTTTGGTCAGGCGTTGAGCGTTGTCTTGTGGAAAGCTGAGAGTGGTTTTATTCGAGTCACCTGGAGTGAGGTAAGTCTTCGGACTTACTTAGCTCGTATTCTCTGTATTAGTTTCAATGCGTGTTTGGTGGTGTGTGTTTAATTTGTTTATGTGCGTGTTTATTGCTTATGTTATAACATCTAAACCGGTAATAGGACCACCGACTTTATATGTTTATATTTGGCCCAAGTGTATGATAACGGGCGGTGACCGCTATGTCCGGTCCAAAATGGGGATGACTGGGAGGTGCCTTGCGACCAGTCCATCGGGTGATGCTGATCCGCATCAAGTACAAACCCGTATGGTGAAAGGGGACAAGGGCGAGATCTTTAAGATTCTCGTGTCACAAAAGAAGTGAATTAGAACGGGATATGACCTAATAATAATAAAAAGATAATAAACCGGATTGTGTATTTTGGAACATGTGGTGTGTTTATGATACCTTATGTGTGTGTGTGTGTGCCAATACCATGATTCTAATGCCTTGAATGCTAGCTAACGGTTTTATACCGATATTGTTGTAGATTGCATTGCAGGTTAGGAATGCGGCCGAGAGATCCGGAAGAGTGGGCAGCCGGGGTTCCGTACATTTTAGGAGTGAGTTTGGGTTAGAGTCGGGTTGTACTTTATTCTTTGTTTATTATGTTGGTATGCCGCGTGTATGGCGTTTTGGTCTTTAATGTTGTTTATCGGCTGAAGTCCGTTGTTTGTTTTCTTTTGGGTTTTCTTACATTGCATAAAATGTTTTTCGGTTTTGCCTTTATTTGTGCCATGTTGAAAGATCCGGTGAAATTGTTGTCAGGCTAAGGGTCGGGACCCATTGTGAGGTCCCAACCCGTAGCGCCCCGAGTCCCGCGGATTCGGGGTGTTACACCACGCCCGTAATTTTGCCCGTGGTTCTCTCTGGACAGCTATGACAGCTGTCCCACGATCTCCATAACCGACTCTTGCTCTTGGTGGAGAATATAAGTGGTCCTGCAGGCTGTTTCTAGGGGATTCTCTCCCATACTCTCTCATTACACATCACTCCATTGGAGGCTACTCTTGGAGAAGAAGAAAACACTCTCATTTTGGGAAGGAGAACAACAACATTATCTTAGTGTTTTTAGAGGCTTTTGAGTTATTTTTGAGTGAACTTGTTAAAGATATTTTCAAGGATTTGTAAGGAACGATTTGGACCTTCTTTTGAAGGGTTGTAAGTCTTTCTTAACATATATTCAGCTTGGTTTACTTGTGTTTACTTCTTTCTCTTCTCTTTCATTTCATTTTCTTGGTATGGAAGCCATGAATGTTTGCTTGTTGAGTTTGAATATTAAAATGCTAGTTGTTGGCTAAATAGTAGTGATTCTAGGGTAACGGAATGATGGTTATGGTTTGGACTATGATAGAATAGACTTAAATGTATCCTTTGATGATTTGCTTGCTTGAACCTAACCTCTGTTACAAATCACGGTATGTTCTTGCCTAACCACGGCCGTGGTTCTGGATTATCAGCCCGTGGTTTTCTTTGTTGTGCTTGTATTGATAAATCTGAGTGTTAGGATGTTAGATTGTTGAAATCCTAGTGTTTGTTAAGCATAATCTAGCCTAGGGTGACCTAATGCTAGTAAACTAAGTGAGGGAAGAGACCTATCCGGTAATTCTTGATCTTAGATACCAAAGATGATGAACTCTAGGTAGTAGTGAGCCTCATAAGCCGCTATTGGACCGCGTGTGCTAGGATTGATGTTTAGGACTTGCCTTCCCGAGACTTACCCAGTAAGGAGAGGTTAGATCCCTAGATTACAATTCGGTTTATGTAGAATTCCCAACCTTAGGCTCCTAGAGACTTACCCGGTAATAGGACCTTAGGTGCGGGATTAGTGGATCATGAGACCTACTCAGTGATTGATCCCATTCGAGAAACATTCCTTCCCAACTTACCATAGCTAGTCCAAGATTGATTAGAAGCTTGAGTCCAATGCCATAACCGGAAGTCCTAACCCCTAGAATCTGTTTTTCTCTCTTTGATCACATATCTCGTGTTTGTGTTGCTTGTTTGTGTTGCTAGCTAGATTTGTTAGTTTGTTTTACAATCTTGCATCAATTGTGATCTTGTTTGATCACCACAAAACCAACCCAAAAACATTAAGATTTTCATTTCTTTATTCCTTTCTCTTTTCTTAGACTAGATTTGCACTATCCATAATCACCTATTTGATTTGATTTCACCTTAGTCTTTATGTTCGACCTCGGAATACTATCCTTGCTACAAAACGACTCATACACTGTGGGTTCGGTAGGAGTTAGGAAAATATATCGAGTTATAAATTTAAGACTTTTTGTGCCACACGTTTCTAGCGTAACAATTTCCAAATAGTATTGCTCTTGCTAAATCTTGCTTTGATTTGGTTCATATTGACATATGGGGTCCTTATGATACACCGTATTTATGTTGTGCTAAATACTTCCTTACTATTGTGGATGATCATACACAATGTACATGGACTTATCTCATGAATGATAAGACTCAAGTTTATAGGATACATCCTGGTTTTGTTGCTTATGTTAAAAACAAGTTTGGTAGTTCTATTAAAAGTTTCAGGTCAGACAATGGTTCTAAATTCCTTCAGCACAACTTAGCCTTACTATTTCTTGTTAATGGTATTATTCATCAAATATATGTGGCTTATGTGCCTCAACAAAATGTCAGAGTTGAGAGGAAGCACATACATCACTTAGAAACTACTCGAGCACTCAGATTACATGTTGTTTTACGCTTGATTTTTGTGGAG
The DNA here is from genome assembly GCA_033239045.1 of Fagopyrum esculentum. NCBI lineage: Eukaryota > Viridiplantae > Streptophyta > Magnoliopsida > Caryophyllales > Polygonaceae > Fagopyrum > Fagopyrum esculentum. Next base: position 113,444,075 of record BSUD01000005.1, read on the forward strand.
AATGTATTCTTGCATCTACTTATCTCATCAATCTGTTGCCATCATCTGTGCTTGAATGGAAAATTCCATTTGAACTTCTTCATCACACAGAAGCCTCTTAAGATCATCTTAGAGTATTTGGTTGTATATGTCATGCATTGCTCCCATTTCGAGACAATTTTCAAGCAGTTTCAAGGCCATGTGTTTTCATTGGTTATCCACCTGTTCAGAAAGGTTTCAAAGTGTATATTTTACACACTAACAAAAATTTCTAGACATGTTACTTTCCATGAGTCTACCTTTCCCTTCAAAACTCCTATTTCTTCTTATACTTTTTCTCCACAAAATCTACCACTGGTGTCACCTTTTGTTGATCATAATCTATCTGTCCATACCCTTTTAATGCATAATAATGCTACTCCTTTTTCATCAAAAATTTCTTATTCTTCTCCTTCATTTGCCTCCCCTATTCATGTGCTTTTTGACCAATTTAATACCTCTTCTCCTTCTCCTTCTTCACATATTGGCCCTTCTTTGTGAAATGATTCTACCCTTCCCCTTCACACTCCTAATCAAATACCATCTCGTGTCATTCATAAACTAACTAGGTTTCATGACTACATCTGTTCTACTACCCAATCTATTTCTCCATTCATATCTCATGTTATTTCTTCAATGACCACCAATCATGATCCAACTTATGTTCAGTCTTTTTGTAACATTTTATCTATTTTTGAACCATCTCATTACAACCAAGCCAAAAATGACCCTATCTGGGTAGCATACATGCAAAAGGAGATTGATGCTTTGGAACTTAATCAAACATGGTCACTGACAGATCTACCCTCTAGACAAAAGGCAATTGGATCCAAATGGATTTATAAAGTGAAGTATAATCCAGATGGATCAGTTGAAAGATGTAAAGATCGCGTGTGGCCAAGGGTTATAATCAAGTTAAAGATAAGGATTATAGGCACAATTTCTCTTCAGTAGCTAAAATTACTACTGTCAGAATGCTTTTAGCTCTTGCTTCCATCCAATCTTTGTCCCTTCATCAATTGGATATCAATAATGCTTTCTTGCATGGTTTTTTAGATGAAGAAGTTTATATGACTCCACCTCATGGTTATGACAAAGCTCTACCGTGCCAAGTTGTCATCTTAAGACATCTTTGTATGGATTGAAGCAAGCTAGTCGACAATGGAATGTCCAACTTACCAAGTGTTTACTTGCTCTTGGTTTTGTGTTGTCTCAACATGATTATTCACTCTTTGTCAAGCATCGTTATCTGGCATTGTGGTTGTAGTTGCCTTTGTATATTTTGACGATATGCTTCTAAATGGTGATCTTCCTCATGAAATAAATTTAGTCAAAGTCACTATTAAGGATCTTGGTTTGGCAAGATTTTTTCTTGGAATGGAAATATTTAGAGATACTTCAAGGCTTCTTGTAAATCAAAGAAAGTATATTTTGGATATACTTCAAGATTCTGGCATAGAGGATTGTAAACATGCATTATTTCCTATGCAGAAAAATTTAAAACTTACTCCACATTGTGGAGAAGTTATTCAACATTCAAATCTTATTGAAGACTGATTGGTCAACTACTTTATCTTACACTCACTCGCGCATACATTACATACACAATACAACAATTAAGCCAATTTATTTCATCTCCTTGAGTGCTTCAAGGGAATCTTTCTATGTATCTGCTCGGATACGTGAAGCATACAGTTAATCATGCTTTATCCTATCCTTCTACCTCTACCCTCACCCTCACTGCATATAGTGATACAAATTGGGGGTCATGCACTTTCACATGTCGATCCATCACTGGCTATTGTGTCTTTCTAGGTTCATCCTTGATTTCTTAGAAGAGCAAGAAACAAAACGCTGTCTCCAAGTCCTCCACTGAAAGTGAATATAGAGTTATGTCTACTACTGCTAGTGAACAAGTTTGTTTACATGGTCTATTATTTTACTTTCATATCTCTATACCTCTTGCTATCCCAATGCACTATGACAACAAAGCTGCTCAGCACCTTACTGCCAATCTTGTCTCCCATGAGAGAACAAAGCATCTCAGGCTTGATTGTCATTATGTAAGAGATGAAGTTTCGAGGGAATTCATCTCTACAGTTCATGTTTGATCATCTCTTCAGGTTGCAAATATTTTTACTAAAGCCCTTGAAAAACATCAACACTCATTTCTCATTGCCAAGCTTGGACTACTTCATCCACGTCCAGCTTGAGGGGGGGAGGGCCATCTTTGTAAATAAAACAGAAAGTAAGAATTTGTTACAACTCAACTTAGCTTCTCTTAAAGTATAAAGAGAGAAATGTAAAAGTGATCAATCAATGGATACAGTTTACACTTTCTATTGAATTTTGTTAATAATTCTCTCTTAAAATAAGTTAAAATATCTATATCTTTTTCCATTGTTTTGATTTGATGTCCTCAAATTATTTGTAAATTGTTGAAGCTAATACACTTTAATTGATATGATTTTAGGCTTTTGCCGATTTGGTATCACAAACCTGGCATAATAAAGAATTATTTGTAAATTGTTAAAATTGTTCGATTGACATATCAATGGAGGAAATCTCTAGTGATGATGACGAAGAAGGATACCAAGATAAAATTGTTCTCTGATTACCAATTATCGAATTAACAATTTACCAAGTAAATTTCTTGTTTACTTTTTAATCTTCTTTATTTTGCAAACTTATGTATATGCCATTTATTAGTTTATTACATATGTATAAACCCGGGGCAAAATGACCTAGTTTTCCAACTTTCGAAATGGGATTTAAGATCAGGTTTATTCTTTTAATGACGGCTCTATCAAGACAAATCGAAATCATTTGGTTAAGTGTTAATTCAATTCGATATAGTTTATGTTTTTTACCTTTAGATCGAAAAAAAAATATTTATAAAAAAAAGTCATATATCCGTCGAGGCGAGCTGGATTAGTTAGTAGATTTCCAATTGGTCTAATTAAAATATCATCACATCGGTTAACATCTTTGTAACACCCCGAATCTGCGGGACTCGGGATGCTACGGGTTTGGGACCTCACAATGGGTTTCGACCCTTAGTTTGACAACAATTTGACCGTACCTTTGCAACATGGCACAAATAAAGGCAAAACCGAAATTCCTTTTAATGCAAATGATAAGAAACCCGAAGGAAAACACTAAAAGACTTCAGCCGAGATACATCACAAAACCGAACGCCAAATACACGGCATACAAAACACAACAATCGAAGGACAATACACAAATCAACTCCATCCAAAAACGCTTCATAAAATGTACGGACCTTGGCTACCCACTCTTCCGGATCTCTCGGCCGCATTCCTAACTTGCAAGGCAATCTACAACAATCGGTATAAAACCGTTAGCTCATATTCGAAGCATTAGAATTAATGGGAATGCACATACACAAGTAGAACACCGCAAGCACACAACATACTTAAAAGCACACCAATCCGGTTTATTATCTCTATTATTATTATTATTAAGTCGTATCCCGTTCTATTTCAACTTAGGTTGTGACACGAGAGTCACCAAAACTCGCCTCGGTCCCTACTTACCGGCATGGAATGGTACTGATGCATCTGACCGTCTACCAACACGGGATAGTCGCCGAGAACCTCCTAGCTCTCGCGGGAGCTAGACAAGTTGTCACCGCCCGTTATCATACACTTGAGCCAAAATAATATAAAGGTCGGTAATCCTATTTCCGGTTTAGTTGTTATAAACAATAACAATAAACACACACCACCAAACACACATCAATGCTAATACAAGGAATACGAGCTAAGTAAGTCCGGAGACTTACCTCGTCCCCAAAGATAATCCCGCTATATCCCGCTCTCAGCTTCCCGCAGGAAGACAATCAACGCCTGTAAAAAGGCACACGATCAACATCTCCCTCACATGCTAGAAGTCCTTATACAATTTCCACATATGGGTCATATTCAGTAATTAATTCCTTGAGCCATATTCCATAAATAAATTTGCAGGGATATATATTCAGATTTCTAAAACTTGGGTCAAATATGAAAATTAGAAATATGGGCCACATTTGCAATTATACAAAAAGGAGGGGGGATCCCGATTGGAAATAAAAGAGAAGGGTTTTGAACCCTCTTAATGGTTGTTGAGAGAAGACGTAGATAGGGACCTCTCAGGCGGCTTCGATGACGGCTAGTGGCGAGGAAAGGCGGCGCCGGTGTTGCTTCTGAAGTTCCGGCGGTGAGACGGAGAGGGGTGGCGTCGCCGACTTCCTTCCATGCAATTGCTGAAGCGAGGCGAGAGATAGGTTCAAGATATCTGCAATTGCTGATGCGAGGCAAGGGATAGGTTATGGGGACAAAGATGGATTGAGGCGGCCAAAGGTGGCTCCAGTCCGGCGGTTGCTTCCTGATTGGGATGAAGGCTGCGCAGGCTCCTCTCCAACGATGAAGGCGTATCGACTAGGCCAAAGAAGGAAGACAGAGGAGAACAGAGCTCTGGTGTCTTGGAGTGTCGATGAATTGCAGGTGAGGGAGGAGAGAAGGGGCTCCTAAGGTGGTTGCAGCTTCTTGGTTGCAGAAATAGGTGAGGAGCGTTATTGCTGCCAGTTCAGTGGTTGTAGAGAAGAAACAACGGACGAATATGTGAATGTCTGAGGAAAGGAGAACATCGAGAGGATGAGTGAAATTGGGACGAGGTGTAATAGCTAGGATTTCCGAATTCTAATTAATGTTGATTAACTTAATCAGTGATAGTAATTGACATATAACTCGCGAAGATTGCGTAAGTGTTGAGTATAAGTCCCACCGTTATGTTCCTGGCGTAAATTTGGGCTTATGGTGAAATTTTCACTTTTTCCCGCGGGTAATTATTTTTACCCTCCGGTATTATTTGGAGCATTTGGGAGCTCCAATTAATAAAAATGCAGTTGAGAGAAATGATCAGGACATCGGACATGTCCTAGATATGAAATAACATGGAAAGGCAAAACGGACAAAAGAGTCGTTATTTTGTTTCTTAACGGCTAAGAAAGACGGCTTAGGAATACACGTTTTCCGAGGCAATTGTGGAATAATTATCCCTACAATATTCAAGATCTATTATTCCAATTTCGAGAAGTTTGGAGAAGGGGGTTCAACCCGCCATTGGATCGATAAAAGGATAATTATCGACTTCGCTAAAGGATAATTATCGACTTCACTATAAATAGCGGAAAATCGTTTATTAATTCATTTCCTTTCACGTTTCCTCGTAAAAGCTCCTATTTATCTCAAACTTCAAACTCAGATCTACTCTCCGTTTCTAATCCGATTTCAATTCCGTTTGAGTTTTTGAATTCCTCTCTTCATTCTCTTCATATTTGTACCGAGTTTCTGCATTTCCGAGCAGATGAAGACCTGGTCGAGCATATATGTCACCAGGACAGTTCCGTCGCTAAGATTCCGGTGAATTTGATGTTGTACATGCGTATCCTGCGTCGCTGTGATTCCGAATCTTCTTTCAGATCGTCAATCGGGTTGGTAACGAATAAGTTATGAATTTATTCGTTTTCCGTACTGCGATTTGGCCTAAATCGACCTTAGGCTTTTTAAAATGGATAATTAGAAATTCCATTATGATCATTATATTATTCTGGTGTTTATGGGTTGTTTGTTGATGAAATCTGATGATAGGTGGGTTTAGAAATGGCCTGCGGGCAAAACGTTATTCTGGTGAAATTTAATTAATTAATTAAAGGTTAATTAATTAAATTAGGATTAAATTTGAGATTTAGGAATACTGATTAGATGCATGCTAGATGTCAGAATGATTTGAAGATCATGATGATGTTATGGATATCGGTTATGGCTTTAAGGATTAGTATGTGTACGAGTATGATGAGATGTTATGTTGAGGATATGCCTTAGGCATTTATGAATGTGTTGAGGATCTGAGGTTTAGATTTGAGATATAGGTTGGTTGTGGTTAGTGAGACGAGTCTCCTAACCTTTGCAGTATGTGATTGTGTGTGCCTTGCTATTGCAGACGTTGATTACTTCCCCAAGGGGAAGCTGTGACGTGGTACAGGTTACGAGTATATATATCAGGTAAGTCCATAGGACTTACTTAGCGTGCAGTTGTGGATTGTATGATTGTAATGGTTGTGTGTGTTCATATGATTGCGCATCTATAACCTAAACCGGACTAGGATGACCATTCATTACATTTATTTGGCCCAAGTGTATTATAACGGGCGGTAACCGCCGGTCTCCGCCTGCTGGTTAGGAGGAGGTGCCCTGAAGATGATCTCACAAGAGGGGACGAGTGAAGGTCACCCCCATGCAAAACTCCTATGTTACGTTGGATGGGACGGGGTTCTTGAGGCTCCTCGTGTTACAAAAGAAGTTGAATTAGTAATGGAATAACGTAATGAAAGATAATAAATGAATGTGTGTGGCATTGCATGTTTGAGATGTTGATGTGTGGTTGTGCTATTACCTTCATGCTTTTCATTGCTCTAGCTAACGGTTTCATACCGTGTTGTAGTGTTCTGCAGGTTAGGAATACTACAGAGTGAGCCAGATGGTGTGACAAGCCGAGGACTTTTGTACATTAGGATGCGTGAGATGTGGGATCTTTTGTGGTTGTGGTTTATGTTGTTGTTTTGTACTCGGCTATGAGTTTGTAAACTCTTTTGATGTATCATACTCAGCTTTTATGTATTTGATTTTAATCTACTTGTGTCTTGTTGTAAGATCCAGTGAACTTGTTGTCATGTTAGGTTCAGGATCCATTGTGAGATCCTACCCCAATGTGACACTCCAAGTCCCGCGGATTTGGGGTGTTACACGAGGAGATGGGGCTGAGTGAGCTGAGGGGTCAAAGAGAGGGAGTGTGGTGCAATGATGCTTGATGCTAGAAATAGAGAAGGGAGATCGAGGGGTTGAGGGAGGGTCGACGGGTCATTTCAGGCTGCAGGTTGCAGCTCATCAAGTGTAGGAAGAAAGGGGAAAAGAAAAAGGAGAAAGAGAATAAAGAATATAAAGAAAATAAGAAGGAAAATGAGTAATAGAATAAACACGATTAAAATAATCCGAATGAATTTTTCGGATCGGAAAATATTTTCGAACCTTCCCAAAAATAAAAACGGAATATATATATATATATATATATATATATATATATATATATATATATATATATATATATGTATGTATGTATATAAGTTCGAAAAAATTTAATTTACGATGTGAAAATAGTCGTAAAATATTTTAGCTAATAAAATATCGATAAAAGCCGGATAGAAATAAATATCGCAAACGCGCCAAATTTGGGGCGTTAAAATCTTGCTTGTTCTGTATATATTTCACTAAGATTGAAGTAGGAAATCAAGAATATTCACTTTGAATATCCACTTTGGATAAAAATTTAAAATATCTGAATAAAATATGAATCGGTTTCATAGAAATTTCAAATCGGATCGATCGGAATGCTAAGACCTATAAAATGTTGTGTGTTAAGTTTATCTTTTTTGGATATAATTTTTATTGTTTTAGTAAGAAGGCTTGGATCTAATTATGCAGCAAACTTACGTAGTTATATAAATGTTGAGGATTAACATTACTGAATGAGGTTATTTTGATTCTTCTAAGCATTTGAAATTTGGATCGATGGTATTCCTCGCCTGATTTCGTTTATTTACAAACTTATTGATAAACTATTACTACATGTCATCTCAATAACTCATAAGTTTCAAAGGTGTTCCATACACAAAGTACTTATAGTGTGTATCTTACACTGTAATGTATTTTTTTTTTTACATATAATTTCCGACATCAGGAAGATACCGGGTTCACTCTTAAAGCATTTATATAAATACGAGTGCTTTGTGATTTCTAGAGTATCAAACAAAAATTACCATATCAATGGAAGAAAGCACTCTCGACAAAGAGGAAGAAGCAAAAGAAGATAAAATTATTCTTCGATTATCATTTATAGAATTAACAATTTACCAAGTAAGTTTTTTTGTTTACTTTCAATCTTCTTAATTTCAGAAAATTATCTTTGTACTTGCAATTTATTATGTTATTATATATATATATATATATATATATATATGGATAAATTTGGGCAAAATGTGTGACTTAGTTAGCCCACCCTTCAAAATGGGGTTTATATCAGGTTTATTCTCTTAATTTGACGGCCCGATAAAAACAAATTGAAATCATTTGGTAAAGTTTCGATTCAATTCGATCTAAGTTATGATTTTTTACCTCTAAATCGGAAAAAAATAATTTGGAAATCAAATTCTGTCGAACCGAATTAGTTAGTAGATGTACAATTGGTTAACTAAAATATCATCAGATGGGTGGATATCATGTTTGTTCGACATAAGTGGTATATTTATTTCACTAAGATTGAAAGAGGATATCAAGAATATTCAATTTTTAAAGTTTGTCAAATATCCGAATAAAATATAAATTGGTTTTCATAAAAATTTCAAATCAGATCGATCGGATTAATGCTAAGACCTATAAAATGTTCTATGCTAGGTTTACTCGAGGTTTGGATCTAATTTTTTTTTTTGGTAAGAAGGATCTATTTATGCAGCAAACTTTTGTAGTGATGGTCTGAGAGTTATACAAATTTTGATAAGTTGTTGCTATAGGTCATCTTAATAACTTATAATTCTCAAAGGTGTTCCATACACAAATTTCATTAGTTTAGCAACTTTTATTTCTAGTCCGAAATAAACATTTCATTATCTTCATTGATTGCATCGATTGTAACACCCCGAATCCGCGGGACTCGGGGCGCTACAGGTTGGGACCTCACAATGGGTCCCGACCCTTAGCCTGACAACAATTTCACCGGATCTTACAACAAAACACAAATAAAGGCAAAATCGAAATACATTTTATGCAAATGATATGATCCCCATAAACAAATAAAAGACAACTTCAGCCGAGTTCTCAACTCCAAAGACTCGAACATAAAAAACATAACAATATACAAGAAACAATACCCAAATACAACTTCAACCAAACCCCTCCTAAAATGTACGGGACCCCGGCTGCCCACTCTTCCGGATCTCTCGACCGCATTCCTAACCTGCAAGACAATCTACAACAATCGGTATAAAACCGTTAGCTAATATTCGAGGCATTAGAATAAAGGTGAAAGGCACAAACACAAGTCAATCATCATAAACACCCAATGCACTCCAAAGCACACAAGTCCGGTTTATTATGTTATTATTATTAAGTCATATCCCGTTCTAATTTGTAGCACCCCGAATTCTCAAAAATCGGGACATTACTGGTTAGGACCTCACAATGGGTCCCGACCTTAGTTTGACAACAATTTTACTAGGATCTTGCAACAAGACACAAATAAGAAAAACCGAAATTCATAAAGTAGTATTTTCAAGAGATGAATGCAACAACGTCTAACAACCTATAGTAATTACACAACGGAAAAGACTAATAGTCTTGAACAAGAATAAAGAAACAACAAGGTAAACACACAACCCCACTCTAAGGAGTACGGAGACCCGACTGACCACTACTTCCGGATCACTCAACTGCTGCTCTAACCTGCGGTGAATCTAAAAACAGAACAGAACAACCATTATCTAGTTATCTAAACATTAGAAGAATAATAATAGCACACACACATATAGCAAAAGTAAACACTCATCATGCTTTCAAACAATTCATTTATTATCTTTACTTAGGTCATTCACTCTTATTAATGATACTTATTTTTGTGACACGAGGAATTTCCAAACCTCGCCTCCGCCCCCGTGTAACCATCAGGAATGGATCCGATGCATCTCACCTTGTACGTGTATAGTTTGGGTATAGAGAACCTCCCAGTCTCCTGGCAGAGCTGGGCAGTGATGTCACGGCCCGTTATACATACACTTGGGCCTTAAAATATAATAATAATAACAGTCGTCCTATCAAGCTATTATTATAAACACACATCACACACACCACTATTATCACTCAACCAACATCCAAAAACTAGCTAAGTAAGTCGCAAGGACTTACCTGAATCAAATCATAATTCTCAATTTCTCAACTCGGTCCGCAACCGTAGAAACTCAAACGCCTGTCACACAAGACACGTGGATCAAAATCACATCCCTAAACTCTTAGAAGTTATAAACTTCTAAGTTGTACAATCTCATAAAGAGCAATTTACGAAAAAGGTTCTCTTAAGTTAAAAAGATTATTTTGCCCCTGATCCCGAAACTCCGAGAAGTCTATCATTTAGTTCTAAAATTCTATTCTAGGACCTATGTCCTATGTCTAGTTCTCATAGAAATGTTTAGTGAGGATTTATAAGAGTTACACAAAATTCTAGATTTTCATAAAAAGTCGTTAAGGTCCGACTTCGGGTTAAGATCCAAGGCTCTAATGAAAGATAAAAATTCCGGAATAAAATTTCTAAATCTTCTATGATATGCATACTAGGCATAGGGCAAGGATCTCTCACCAATTCTCACCCAACACTCCTACATAAAATTCTAAAGTTGGGGTAAAAACTAACATTTCTATACTTAGTCATTTTTCTTCCTCTGTTGCAAAATCAGCCCAACTGTCCTACTTCAGAGCTTTGTAAATCCTAATCCGACCGTTAACTCTCTCCCAAAATTTTACACACTAAACTACATAATTCCATATACAACATATCAAAAATTCAATTGTGGATGTTCATTATAAGGTATCGAAACTTATTCTCCAAAATGGTTAGCTTATGAGTACAACTAAAATTCTGGAAATGGTTATATGCAGGAGATCTCTAGTTCGATACCCACTGTCAACAATTCTGGACCAAAAACTAAACCCACACATCCCCAGTTCGAGTCCCATGAGTTACAACTTGTTCCAATTAAACTAAACAACCTAGTCTACAGCTCTTGTAAACAATTCTCCCAAACACGCAGACAAGGAGTTGTTGTAAATGGTTCACACAGAAGTTCAGGCCACCTACCAGGCTGCAGCAAGGGGAGAGGGCACACTGTTGAGGGCGTTGATTGGCACCACCACCTCCGGGGTCGCTGGTTCAGTCCGGTTCCGCCGCTGCAGTGGTTGTAAGTCCCGGCTCCAATTCGATTTCCTTGCTGTCATCCCGATTAGGTCGAGATTGCGATAGAAGTAGCACAGACATGGGAAGGGGAGGATTTGGCTTACCTTGCCTACGAACTGTCGAGTCGTACGCTAGGATGGGTGGTTCGTCGCTGTGGTAGACACCCGGAAAAGCTCGAGTGGGTTGCGTCGACGCTGGCTCTAGTGGCTCTTCCAAGATGGCAGTCGTGGTTCGGTGGTAATTGCAGACAGGCGGCGCGTCTCTCGGGGATCTCCGGCGAAGACGAGACCTCGTCCCCAGCGGCAAGTTTGATGTGGCGGTGATGGTAGCTATTCAGCAGCAGGGTGCCGGTGAAGATCCTCCTGGTGCGAGTCGACTGCGACGGATTGGGAATTGGACAATCGATTAGGTAGTGTAATTAGATTAGGGGTAGAAATTAGGTTTAGAATTAAGTATGATTACGGAAGTTGATTAGGGTTTAGGTTAATTGGATTATGGGCTGGGCTGACCTGAAATTTGGACCGGGTCCATTGGGCCTGCTCATATAACTAAGATGGGCTAATAAATAGATCGTAACTCGCACGGAAGCGCTCTTCGATTTTATTTTAACTGTACGAAATTATTTCCGGTTAAGTACTTTATCATTTTATGTGAATCAAGATCACATAAAATAATAGAATTTAAGTATCGTTTTATTTTATTTAAAAGAATAAAAGTTGGCGGACCAAAATCCGGTTGGATCCGGATTTAAACGGAGTTTAAAATTTTCGGTTATTACATAATTCAACTTAGGTTGTGACACGAGAGTCACTGAAACTTGCCTCGGTCCCTACTTACCGGCATGAAATGGTACTGATGCATCTGACCGTCTACCAACACGGGATAGTCGCCGAGAACCTCCTAGCTCTCGCGGGAGCCAGACAAGTTGTCACCGCCCGTTATCATACACTTGGGCCAAAATAATATAAAGGTCGGTAATCCTAATTCCGGTTTAGTTGTTATAAGCAATAGACAATAAACACACATCAATGCTAATACAAGGAATACGAGCTAAGTAAGTCCGGAGACTTACCTCGTCCCAAAGATAATCCCGCTATATCCCGCTCTCAACTTCCCGTAGAAAGACACTCAACGCCTGTCAAAAGACACACGATCAACATCTCTCTCACATGCTAAAAGTCCTAAGACTTCTAGTCCCAATGATCTCGCAAGATCATAAATCATAACCATGATAGGATAACAACCTCCTAATCCTCACGATCTCACAAGGTCATAAGCATCACAACACATGCTAGGATACTATCGTCCTAATCACCATAATCTCAACAAACATATAACCATAATCTCAATCCTCATAAGCTCACGAGATCAACCAAACACTCAACGCCTTACAATCCTCACAAGATAATAACACCTCAAGCTTTATAACGATCATAAATCCTCAAAACTCACCTAAGGTTCATGTCCACTACTTGACATTCACTCTAAGTTATGCTAGATTATCCAACCTAGCATGATACTAATACTAAACATAACTAAATCGAGGAAGGAGGTACTTACACGACATCAAAAGACGGATGTCGAATCTTGGACTCGTTAGGCCTTTATCGGGGCGGTCTCGGACCTAAAACCAAAGCTACACAAATTTAGCTAATACGCTAAATTTGATTGTAATATATATACGATATATTATAATAAGGTAAACTTATTTTCAAAAGCAAACGCTAAAACCCGCAATTAAACCCTTCCTGAGAATATATAATACATATAACTCGAAATTAACCCAACGAGTGAGTAATATATAATATGTAGAAATCTAAGGTAACTCGTTTTCAAAACCAAGGTTAAAAATCACTAAAACGTTTTCCGGGGAAATTTATACAATTTATAAACATGGGTCAAAACCAAAACAGCTTTCCGGGCAATTAAGAAACTCTCGAAACTTGACCACTTTCCGAAATAAACTTTGGGTCATAAATCCGAAATTAATCCAACAAAGGCATAATATATATAGTATATATAATCATAAGAAATATCTCAATAATTAAAAACCCGAGGTTAGAAACCGTTAACACATTTTCGGGGCAAATTATACCGTCTCAAAAATATGGGTAATAATCCGTAATTAATTCTTTGGGCCATAATATGTAAATAAATTCTACAGGGTATAAATATTCAGATCTCTTAAACTTGGGTAAAATCTGTAATTATAAAGACAGGGCACATTTTGCAATTATACCAAAAATAGAGGGGCTCGATTTGAATTAGGAAATATGGTTGTCTTCAACCCTGTACATCCGTGACAAAAGGGAGGCGGCAGGGGTGAGAACATCAGGCCCAGGGCGGCGGGTCTGGCAGCTCCGGAAGCAAGGCGAGGCGGCCACTTCCCGGCGGGACTGGTAGCAGCGAGGCAACCGGACGCTAGGGCAGGGGGAAACAGATGCACAACGGCTGCAGGGGCAGGGTAACGCTGCGGCTAGGGCTCCAGCAAGGGGTGATGTGGCAACCGACGAGCTCTCCGGTGGGTCTGGGTGTCCGACGAGAAGGTGAGGCATGGCAGGACGATGGTGCTGGCGGCAGGCACTTACGGCAGCGCCTGTTGGGTACACAGGTTGCCCCCTGTCGGAGGTGGAGAGAAGAGAGGAGAAACGGCGAGGGGAGAGGCGGCCTACATCCGGCTCTTCACTGGTGGATCGACAGGAACCCCGAGCCCCCGGCGGCTTGCTTCCCGGTGTTTTCCTTGGAGGTCCGAGAGGTGCGGAAAGGAAAATATGTGGTTCGACAGGGGAAGCTCAATGGAGATGGTGATCTTCAAGCTGTCACCGGCTCAAGGTGGCTCGGAGGGTGGCCCTGTGGTGGTTCGGAGTGATGGTTGTTGCAGTTGTTGGGAAAGGGTTGCAGCAGAGGAGAGGGAAAAGAAAGAGAGACTGAGGAGTAGAGCAGGTTGCTTGTTGATTGTAAACGAGAGAGTGAATTGATGAGAGATTGAGGTTAACGAAGGGTCAGGTGCAGACTGCAAGGTAGCACGTCACGCTCATCAGCCAAGGGAAGTGAAGAGAAGGAAAAAGAAATAAATAAGAAAAAAGAAAATAGGAAAGGAAAAAGGATTACTATATAAACTCGATCAAACTAAAATCCGAACGGGATTTTTGGATCGGGAAATTTTCCGAATTCTTCCGTTAATGGTAATACGATATCAAAAATATAAATATACTCGGGGAAAGATATTTTAGGTCATAATAATACCTTTTTTTAAAAAAAATTATTTAAGGTAATAAAATATCGATAAAAGTCGGAACAAATAATATCGAAAACGCATCAAAAAAATTTTTGGGGCTTTACATCGATATGGTTGTATTTGTATAATCGTTGTACATATAGTCTGTACTATGGCATCGTTTTATTTCAAGAGAGAAAATTCGTTGAGAAAAGGTCTTAGATTATGTTTTGTGAAGTGGAATTGAGAGAAAGAAGATTTGTCATTGCCTTCTTAAGAAATTTATGATATACCTTTTATATGTTTTACCATGTGAAAGATGATTGTTTTGATTCTAAACTCTGTTATCCTTTGACGCAGCTTGTGTAGATGATGAAGGCCTTCGTGACTCCACTGCTGTGCGTAAAAGAAAAAAAGGTGTTATTTCGTTGCACGGTAAATTTTTACGAGGAGCCTTTCCTTTTGTAGACTTACGAGCGGTTTGCTTGATACGATCCATTTACTTACAAAACTGATCAAAAGGCTAAAACGCCTACCTTGTTATACATAATTTACTGTAGAGGATGAAATATAGATATCACACCTAAAACAAGATATTCCCAACCTCTTAAAAACATTTGAAGTGGTGGTGCTTCAATCTTTTGTGTTTTTCGCTCAGTGGTTAGCAGAATTATAAGAATGTAAGGAGGAGGATGGGCCTTTATATAGAAGAGGATGGACATGAACTCAAACTAGAGATGTTAAATAGGTGGGTCCGTGAGTTTGAGTCGGGGGGGTCAATTTTGTTTTGGGTCGAATTTGTGGTTAATGTCATGTCGGATTTTCTCGGGTCGGATTTAGTGGGGAACACTTGCACAATTGATAATTGGGATCTCGGGTTTAGGGTTGGACTCAACTCGATTCGGGTTTGGTCGTGTTGATTTGTACAATTTAAATTCTGTAGGTTTACATTCCTTCGATTCTTTCTATGACTTATATGTATCTTATTCTTTCACGTCTCTTTGTCATATTGATGTTGAAGGTGTTCCTTAATTTGGAACTCCTGCAAATCAGCAGGTCGATGCGCTTTCATTCCCGTACTATTTTGACGATGAAGGTATTACTCAAATTGGCACTCACCCTACGGACCTCATTAATGAACTTCCAATCCCTTCAACTGAGACAAAAAACAATGATCAGGTATATGCATGCCTGTGTAGGTTACTATAGCTTCCGAAAAGAGAAGGTTGTTGAAACAATTACTCATAGAAAAATTATCGTTAAACTTTCTTTTTGAATTTCTCTTTATTGTTTCAAATTCTTAACTCATCACACGGACCGGATCTATTGGCAAATATGCTAGGTTCTAGCTCATTGAAAGACAAGATTATTAGCCAAGAGAATGAGAACAAGGAAGCACACATAAACATGAAGAAGAAGAGGAGGTTATTTCACTGACAGGAGTATATTATAAATACCTGAGGTGCAAAAGGAGGATCAAGAGAGCTAAGAAGATGAATTGGAATGAGTTCATACAAAAGAACAAAACCAATTTATATGTTAGAGTACCGTGGATATTCTATTACAAATCTTTTCTTTTTATCACCTCTACTCATATCTGAATCTCTGAATGTGCTCTCAAATGAACCCTTTTTAGGAGAAAAGAAGAAGTGCAATGAAACGGGTCAAAGAGTCGAAGGCTTTGCTTGAAGATTGTATTTACATGCATCAAATGCACATTTATTCAGCTTTGACAACGGTAATGTTTTGATGTTTGATCGGTAATTTGCTTAAAAGTTTGAAAATACTCCTCTTGTTATGGTTCATCTTGCATTTTTACATAATTATTATGATTGTATATCTTCTTTCATGTCCTCCATTTTGTCTTTTGACGACTGTTTATGACTAACATTAGAACAATGTGTCATGCTAGCTAATCGCACAATGAAGAAATTGTTACTACCATGTAAATTGTTTTATAATATTTGTCGATCAGCGCTTGGAAAGGTTGATTTGTTGTCTTTCTTTTATTTTCTCTTTTACCATTCAGACTATGTCTACAAAGTGTTTCAGTTTAATCTTGTCCGTGTAATGTTTTCATGGCATGATGGGAGAATGTCTATCTTAGATTAGAAAAATGCCATTAAAAGTTATTAAGCTCATAACCTTTGTAGAACAGTTTCACAGAAGTTCACTGATATATCAATATTAATCTTGGAAAGGATGGCTTGTTGTCACATTGAGGTTTTGTTGTACTTTTCCAATTTATGATTGTTTCGCTCAACTTTGTTAATATTTGTTCACGTGGAGATCTAGGGGTGTACCCTGTTGGCACATTATATAATGTAATTGCCAATACCATTGAAGGAACAGTAGAATTATTAATGAAGCGGAAAAGGGATGCAAAAATTTTGCAAAACGATGTCGAAGCAAGTAATATTGACAGGAGTAGTGGTGTATCATACAATGATATTTCCTTTTCGGCAATCCTTATGGGAACAAATATACTTGTTAAGAACTTTATTTGGCTTCATAATCTCCCAAAAGTAAAGAGAATACCTCCTTATACTCATTTGGTGGTTTCCTACCTTGACTATTTTATACAAACGGTCGTAATTTAGATCTTAAAAACGAAAAGATTGTTATTGCTACGCATGATATTTATACTTGTGAGTTCGGTGAAATGTGTGTGCCAAATAGTTATAGTTTCGGTAGTGTAGTGGTAAGTGAGTTGGATGAAAGCTTCCTGACAAGACCTTTTCAGTCCTTATGCTTATCAAGGTATTATCCGGACTAAATTCACTAACACAAGTATAGCAAATAAGTAAGGGTCAAATCCAAGAGAAATTGAGCAATAAAAACAATATGTAATTAGAATTATCAAATTTAATTAAACTAAAGCGGGGTTTTGTGTTGCTAAAGTGACAATAAAAGAAAAGCAAGTAGAAAAACAAGTTGGAAAACAACTACACTTGATTGTATTCACTCTCAAATTGAAATGGTTCATCCTAGTTTCCTTTAAATTGTTTTTAAATTATATTTTCTCATCCCGATCATATGTAGATATTGCTTCAACCAACCCCAATATAATTTACAATTAAATCCAATCCATAAACCTACAAGACCGAATAGAATATTAACATTCAAGCAAGGATAACTGAGACACATATGAAAGAACAATCTGTTACTCTTAATATATTGTTAAATTTTCCTCACAAACGACACTTGCAACCCGCTTTGGCCAATCGTGTTTTGCTACATGGATGTAACAACCGATTTTGGCTGTCACCGGCCCTGCGGTGACAACGGCAGCCCCAACGGCAAGCTACGTCGGTAGCCGCACCTGCGGCCAGCCGCGGGTGCGGAGGACCCTAGATCGCAAGATTTGTTTTCTTTTTCCGTTTTATTTCTTTCCATAGATAGAAGATCCGATCTTCTATCTTATAGATCGGCTTTCCTTTGACCTTGTAACCCTAGAAACGTCCTTCCTCTTATCTTTCCGACCGTTTCCTATAAACTCCCACCTTCTCTTCCTTTTCCCGCTTCTTGCATACGTTTTTCTTCAACCTCGAGCAAAGCTGCAACCTTCTTCCTTGTGAATCCTGCTAAACGTGCAAGTCTTCATTCCTTTGATTCTTCTACACGTTCTTGAGCCTGTTGCTTTCTTCTTCTTTCTCTTTCTCTTTTCTTGTTCTTTTTCTTCAAGAATCAAGATCGAGTCTTGATTCTTGTCGGTCTTCCCGTTGTTGATATGTTGATGTTCACAGGCTCCCTGAGTTGAGTTGTGACGTGTGTGAAGAGTGAAAGAACAAAACTTTGGCCTTTGTGGAGTTCCTTGCTGTCTAAGGAGAAGACGCACCTTTTGTGCCAAAACCGCCTTCGCGCCTGCTCAGTGCCACCCCCGCGCCGTGTATAGCCGCCCTTGCGGTTTTCCTGCAGTTGCTCCCGTCTTTGGTGAGCTACTTTCTTCCCTTGTTTCCTCGTTCCTTCCTCGAGTTGTGTTGAATGTTGTTGACCCTTGGTGATTTGTAAGACTAGGGTTTGTGACCCTATCTTGAGGAGATCTCTTACAGATTATGGAGACTAGAAGTTATAGACTTCTAGTAATCATTTCGTTCCTAATTCGTTATGCCTTGTTTGACCAGACATTCCTTCCTTTCCTTCAGGAACTGAGTTGTAGCCGACCTTTGAGTTTACCTTCAAGTGAGGTAAGTCACTTGGGCTTACTTAGCTACATTCTGTATATTAGTTTCATTGTATTGGCTTGTTTGTGTTGTTGTTTTTGTTATAACGGATAACCGGACTAGGATTGACCTTTATAACCGTAATTGACCCAAGTGTATTATAACGGGCGGTGACCGCTTGTCCAGTTCAAAATAGGGAAACTGGAAGTTGCTCTTGCGACCAGTCTAGCAGGTGACAGAGGGATGCATCCGCTCTATTCATGTTGGGGAAAGGGGCCGGGACAGAGGCGAGATCGTAGAAATTCTTGTGTGACAGCATAAGTTGAAAGATAATAACCGGCTGAGTGCGAGCATGTTGTATGTTTACTATACCTTATGTGTGTTTGTGCCTCTACTGTCTTTTATGATATCTAGAATGTTAGTGAGGGTTTATACCGATGTTGTAGACGTTCCGCAAGTAAGAGATGTTGCTGAGTGATCGGGACAGTGTGGTCATTCGGGGTTCCCGTACATTATAGGACGGGATTGGGTTTATATTTTAGTTGTTGTTCTTTCAGTTTGTTTTGAACTCGGTTGTAAGTCTTTTATGTTTTCCCTTGTTATATAAGTTTTGGTTTTCATTTTTTTGTGTCTTAGTGTAAGATCCGCTGTGTCGTTGCTACTTTGAGGGTCGGGACCCATTGTGAGGTCCTAGCCCGTAACGCTTCCAGTTCCAGGAACTTGGGGTGTTACAATATGGTATCAGAGCAAGGTTGGCAACAATGGCACTCGTAATCTTTTGAAGGTCGAATAGATAAATAAACTCAACCCGCAAGGGGTCTACGTTTTAAAAAAGGGGGTTTTGTTTTTAAACTTGTCAGTCTGGGATAGATGTAGGAGCGACCACCACTACCTCCACGGATCTCAACAGTTAGTTTTTTCTGTATGTTGGCCTTTATGTGCTTTTTCTGGATTTTTACAATAGTTGATAGCGTGGCCGTATATATCTATTTATCCCTATCATAGATGACGCGTACTAGAGCTGCATCTGTTGTAGGGCGAGGAAGGAGTCGACCGCCTCTTCCACCTACCATTCATAGATGAGGAAGTGTAGGAAGACCTCCACTAGTTAGAGGTCGGGGCCAAGCCCCAATTGTTGATCCGCCTATCGTTGAGGCGTTCGTTGAAGAAGTTGCTGAGAGCGTTGTTCCCGAGGCTGGGAATGAGACCGCCACTAGGTATAGAGCACAAAGAGCACAGACAACCGAGTCCGGTCGAGTGTCCATTGGAGAATCTACATACCGCGACTATGTGCAAAGAGTCGAGAAGGCTATCAAGATTACTACACCAACAACGCCAATACCTGCGAGATTTGTTGAGGTTTTGCAGAGAGTGACGCAGGATGTTTCCCTGCCTACTGGAGTTACTGAGGTGGTTAGAGTTCCCAATGAGGCGAGAGAGCCGAGGCCAGACTACTGGTTGAAGGCTTTCAACCCTCTTAAGGTTCCTTCTTTCGTAGGAAAGACTGGATTAGAAGTGGATCTGTGGATAGGACATCTGAATTCTGCTATGGAGGCGATCTATTGCCCAAAGAGAAGTCGAGTCGACATAACACAAACGTTGCTGAAAGATCAGGCTCATTTTTGGTGGAGGACTTCCTGCATCTAGGTCACAAATTATGAGCAAATAAAGATCTGGTCGAGCATATATGCTACTGGTCCGGTTCTGTCGCTCAGATTCTGGTGAATTTGATAGTGCCCGAGCGTAGCCTACGTCGTTGTGATTCCGAATTTTCTTTCGAATCGTCAATCGGGTTAGTAATGAATAAGTTATGAATTTATTCATTTCTCGTTTTGCGATTTGGCCAAAATTGAACTTAGGCTTGACAAAATGGATGATTGGAAATTTCATTATACTCTTTATATTATTCTGGTGATTATGGGTTGTTTGTTTGATAAGATTTGATGACAGGTGGGTTCAGAAATTGCCTGTGGGCAAACGTTATTCTAGAGAAAATTAATTAATCAATTAAAGGTTGATTAGTTAAATTTGGATTAGAATTGTGATTGATGAATGTTGATGGGATGATACCTTGAGAAGTTTGAGGAATTGTGAGATGTTGAGTTTATGGATTGATAGTTATGATCTTTGAGGATCTATGAGGCTAGAAGTAGAGTCTTCTAGCATGTGTTCCGATGATTGATGTTTATGCCCCCTTATCAGGTGTGGTGATTATTCCTCCGGGAATTCGAGGTTGATCGATTGTTGTGGATATTTGGATTAAGGTAAGTCCGTAGGACTTACTTATCTACATTCCTATATTGGATGTATGCATGAGTGGTGATTGTTATGTGCTTTATAGCATGCGATATTAATTATTACCGAGGTATGATTGATCTCATGGAAGCGGGCGGTGATAACTTTTCTCATTTCTGTTGAGGGAGTCTGAGAGGTTCTTTGAGGTCAAACCAAAACTAGTATAAGGGGGACGGTGTTGCACCACTCTAAATGTATACGGGAGGTACTCTAAACTACTCCGGATGACTATAGTACTCAGAGGCGAGAACGATATACTTCTCGTGTCACAACCATAAATATGGTTTTGAGTGCATAACTTTATAAACATAATAAAACGGGAACTGTGTGATATCATGCTTGGTGTTTATTATGATTTTGTTCTGTGTATGTGCTTATGCATGATCTTATGTATAAATTGTTAGCTAACGGTTTCATACCGTGTTGTAGATACTTTACAAGATAGGAGGAATGTAGAGTGATTTGGAGGAGTGATCAGTCGGGGGCTTCTGTACATCTAGGATGTTATGGGTTTATGGGATGTATATATATACGGTGATGTTGTTTTACACTTGGTTGTGGGGTTTTGTATGTATTACGATACTTGATATTTCTTGTTTATAAAGGTTGTGTTATATTGGTTTGTGTCTTGCAATAAGATCCCGTGAACTTGTTGTTAGGCTAGGGTTAGGACCCATTGTGAGGTCTAGCCCCGTAGCACTCCGATTCCTATGGATTTGGGATGTTACAATAACTTTGAAGTTAGTGGCAATGGTTGGAGGGTAGGGTTTTTGAAAAAGAAGTAGGCATTCTTGGTAGAGAAGGATCCATTTGGGTTAGAGATAGAGTCAATGTGTCTTCTGGCATTGCTTGCATTGAGTAGCTCATCACAAACCTTGATGATCATATTCCGAATGTGGTTGTGATTATAGCTATTCCGGCAGTTCCATATGGTTTGTCTTTTGAGTATGTTCTTAGTGATCCATTCGCACCAGAGATTATATCTTAGTGATCCATTCGGAAAGAGATTTAAGATCAGATTTACTCTTTTAGTTTGACGGCTCGATCAAAACAAATTAAAATCATTTAATAAAATGTTGATTCAATTCGATCTAGGTTATGTTTTTTGACCTCTAGATCGGAAAACATAAATTTAAAAACATCAGTTATCCTTCGAGTCGAATCAACTAATAGATTTCCAATTGGTCTAATAAAAATATCAACTAGTAGATTGAAGTAATATGTCAAGAATATTAACTTTGAATATCTGGTTTGGATAAAAATTGTCCAATATATGAATAAATAGGAAATGATCTTCACAAAAATTTCAAATAAGATCGATCCAAATGCTAAAACTTATAAAATGTTGCGTGTTAAGTTTAACTGCAGTTTGGATATAATTTTTATTATTTTGGTAAGAAGGTTGGGATCTAATTATGCAGTAAACTTACACGGTTATACAACTAATACGTTAAAAATAACTCTATTTAATGAGTTTGTTCTTGTTCTTCTAAGCCTTTGACATTTGGATCGATGGTTTGAGAGTTATACAACTATTTCTAGCATGGTTTCGTTTATTTACAAGCTTATTGGTAAACTACTGCTCTATGCCATCACAAGAACTCATAATTCTCATTAGAGTAGCAATTTTTTTTCTAATCCGCTTTAGTAGAAACAAACATTTTAATTATCTACTTTGATTGCATCGGTATGGTTTTTATGTTTTACCATGTAAAAGATGAGTGTACTCATGTTGAACTCTTTTATCCTTTGACATGGCTTGTGCAGATGACGATGCGAGCGAAAATGATCCAAATGAGAAGAGAAAGTATAACCGTTATTGAATGTTAGAAGCAACATGTAGAAGCTGACCGCAACCTTTATATTAAGGTTAGGTTTTGCTCAATCTACGTTTGTATTTGTTGTGGTTCATTGGCTTGGCATGTGCTACGAATGTACATCTATCATACAAAATGCTTATTTTTTTCACCATTAGTTTGCTTTTTGACCTTAATTCTTTTGTTTGGAAGGTTAATGGTACCTTTAGTTTTTCTTTTTAATTTCCAAGAAAAATCTTTTCGGGCATCCTTAATGGACATCATTAGTAATATTTTGGATTATTTTCATGTTAGTGAACTTACACTTGTGAGTTGACTTTAACTGGTCTACTGAGATGGTTAGTTCATTTTCCCCACATAACTTAGTTGAAGAAAACATTTAAAAATAAAAAAATTGTCTAAAGATACTATAAATGAAAGAAGAAATGATATTGCTAACAAACTCCCATAGATCTTAGTTCATTTATTATGATCTATGTGTTCCAAATCCACGCTCGAGTTGATCCAATTCGAAATTGAGAGTGTTGGGCTCGTTGCTGTCATGGTGGGAAATTGGATCGAAGTTTTGGGCCTTCTCCGAAGAAGCCCACGAGTCCAATTCTCACACAACCCTAATGAGAAGACAATCCGGTTCAGTGAAGAGAAAGAAATATGAGCCGGTTCATGTCAGTTTAGTTGAAACACATTCCTTAATCGGAGCACAATGTTTTGGTTAAAACGCAACGTTCCGGCTCTTTCTGATATATATATATATATATATATATATATATATATATATATATTTATATATACACACACGGTTAGCTCTCTTGAGCTCAAAACCCTAATATCACTTGGCCGCTTCTCTCTTCGTCTCTTCTCTTTCCTTCTTTGAGAGAACTCCACATTCGAAAGCGAGATCAAGAGTTTCGATACGAAGCGTGAATTGGTTCCAACCAAAAACTGTGAGAATTTGACGAATTCTTTGTTGCTTGATTTGATGAATTATTTGATCGTTTTCCGACTCGACTAAGGGTAAGACCAAGGAACAAGATTAGAGTTTCTACTCAATCGGCGTGGACGGTCGAAGATGAGATCATCGGAGCTCAGTGCCGCCCAAACTCACCTTTCTATTTATTGTTGTTCTCTTACAACCACCGCAATAAGGTAATTCATAATCTGAATCTATAACTAATATCTCTTCATCTTTTTATAATTGTTTTGATTTGATGTCCTCAAATTATATGTAAATTGTTGAAGCTAATAAACAATTATTTCTATATTTTAGGTTTTTGCAGATTTGGTATCACAGACCTGCCATAATAATGAATAGAATCAAAGATTATTTGATTCTCAAAGTGAAGGTGTACTGCAGCAACTAAATTGTTCAAAAAAGAGGTAATATGCATCACTTACTGGCTTGTTTATGGTAAGTAGTTGCTACAAAATAAGTTACAATAGCGCATCTGAGATATACCTCATCACCTTCATCAATCAAGGATATATTCTCATGTATGGTTTAAGAATCAGTAGGTTGTTTGCCTACAACATTATTTGTTGTCATACTTTGGGCAGTAAGAAAACTCCTTGTTCAAATCCTATGACAACGTGAGTAAAATATATATTAATTAGCACTGACTCTCAAAATCCAAAATGAGGTAATACATTATCTAGAACTCATAATTCTCAAAACTCCTTATTTATATTTGATCCTTCAGGTATTAGAGAAGGTGTGTGGTTTGTATGTCACCGTACCAACAAGTTGCATTGGTATATGTCGCCAACAACAAACTCAGTTTAACAAACTTGGTGGCTGAAGCTAATAAATCTGTTGAGGATGCCGAGGAAGAGGAAAGCGTGATCATGGGTTTTACCTTTGATGTTTGTGCTATGAGGCTTTTATTGATTTTATTTGAAGGATATATATGCGAAGTTTCTACCGGATTTTCTATGGTGTATTGCCCTAGAGTTTCTTGACTCTTTGTAATGCAGTATTGTTGTTTTAGTATGGTGACAATGTCCAGACTAGAAATATTTAGTCGTATGCACCTATAGTCATATATTTCATGTACGCCTTTTAGAGTATTAATTATCGAATTAACAATTTACCAAGTAAGTTTATTGTTTACTTTCAATCTTTTTTTATTTTATAAAATCATCTTTACATATGCAATTTATTGAGTTGTTATATATGCACAAACTCGGGCAGAATGTATGTGCTAGTTTGCTCACCCTTAAGGATGGAATCTTAGATTGGATTCAATCCCTTAATCTGACGGTTTGACCAAAACAAATCCGAAATTATTCAGTCAAGTATTGACTCAATCAGATCTTGGCTATGTTTTTTTACCTCTAGATCATTTTTTTTACATGGACGTCCATCACGCCGAATTGTTTGTAGAATTACAATCGGTCTATTTAAAATATCATCAGCGATGGACAACTTCCTTATTCGACATAAGAAGTATGTTTATTTTACTAACATTGAAGTAGGATATCAACACAATGAGTTTTACACTATTTCGGGTTATAACCTTTTACCATTCATAAATAAACATTTATTAACATTTTCAAAAAATAAAAAGATAAGTTATTCATTCAAGAAATTATCTATACCTATAAAATGACTATTAACAATAGCTAGCAAACACATAATTATCTTTTTTTGCCTCAACATATTAATTTAGAAATGGTAGAAGGTATAAACCGAAAAAGTGTAAAACTCAAGGGCATCATCCGAAAATTGAAAAACCCTGGGGCATAATATCCGAAAAAGTTAAAAGTAATTTTCTATTAATTTTTAGTATTTCTAGAGTGTTGATAGTATGATGACATTAAAATTTCCAAAAAGTCTATCAATTAAGCATATGATGGACCGTTGAGTCCCTATTCAAAGAGGTGATAATTATGAATGCCGAAATAAGAATAAAAGTTATTCATTCAAAAAAATAAATAATAAAACCTAAGGTTAGAAAATACATGTTATACGCATTAACCAATTGATATAAGTTAACACAATATGACTATTTAGTTGATAAATTTAGACAATTAGATAACAAATCAAATCAGAAATACATCAGATGTTTTGACTGTAGTAGCAAAAGTCAACTAGATGGAAACCAATTGACTAGTTTCAAATTTTATTCATGAACTTCAACAATTGATGTAATTTAAGGTTAGAAAATACATGTTAGACACATTAACCACAAAGCAAACAGAATCCTAAGAACACACCAGTATAAGTATATTAGCATTCAAGTAAGGATAATTGAGACACATATAAAAGAACAACCTGTTACTCTAAATATATGGTTAAATTTTTCTCACAAAAGACACTAGCAACTCGCTTTTTCCAATCCTGTTTTGCTACATGGAAGAGTGACCCGAACCCAAAACTGACAATTCCTATCACTTTGTAAAAGACCGAACTACTTAGGTGATCAAACTAGGTAGAAGGTGAGAAGCAAACAAACGTTAGAAATAAGGAAAATCAAATCAGAGATACATAAGTCGTTTTGACTGTAGTAGCAAAAGTCAATTAGATGGAAATCATTGACTAGTTTTAAATTTTATTTGTAAACTCTCAACAATTGATGTAAACTAAGGTTAGAAAATACATGTTGTACACATGAACCACAAAGAAAAAAAAATCTATGTATATCCCTTCCCCTTACCAGACTGTCACGGAGACACCTCCATACCCCTATCCTACCGTCACCGAGCAAACCCTTCCTCCCCAACCCCAAACCACCTTGCTTCTCTCTGACGGCGTTCAAAGCCACCCAAGCACCCCTATTCTACAAATTCTCTCAGTGACTACCTCTCTTTCTGCAAGTAACAAGGTTGCCTGCATGAATAACGAAGCTGTCAATGAATCTTAACCTATGTGCATGGAATGTGCGGGGCTTAAACCACCACAACAAGCAACATGTTGTTCGTGAAATGGTTAGAATGCATAATCTTGATGTCCTCGCCATCCTAGAAATAAAACTCTCGGATGAAAAGATGAGAAGTCTCATTGATCTTATCCCTAGTTGGAACCAAATCTCCAACTACTCCCCATTGTTCAAGTGTCGCGTAAGGATTTGGTGGAACCCTAATACCACCTCCATCACTCCCATCATCTCAAACGACCAGATCATCCACTGTAGTATAGCCTAGGCTCACCAAGAGAGTACCATCACCAACCCAAATGACTCTTTTGAATGCTCATTTGTGTATGCCCATAACAGGCCTAAAGACCGTCCTCCTTTATGGGATGCTATCACCACTATCAAGCTCATCATCCTAAATGCACCTTGGGTTCTAATCGGTGATTTCAATACCCTTCTGAGCATGGATGAAAAGATTACTGATAGGCCTTATGCTCCCTCTACTCTGTCGACGGAGCTCACCGACTGCTTTAGAGAAAAATAAATATCAAAAGCGCGCCTAAAAATGGGGCGTTTCATCAGTACACCAGTTAAACTAAACTCACAAGTGTATGTTCACTAACATGAACCACCTCATCTTCCAACTCGACACCACAAAGCAAAAAGAGCCCACCCTGGAACCCTGTTTTCGGCAGCCTTCAACAACTTAGCCTATTTCCCTTCACTACTTCACCCTCTGACTCAACTCACGAACCACCTCTTCTTCCAACTCGAGACCACCAGGGGAAACCCTGTGCTCTTCTATGTTGCAACCAAAGAGCCCAACAGGGAACCCTACTGCCTGCATCGATTCGCAGGAGAGCCACGCCGTCGGAGCACCTCTGCCTTCAACCACTGTTGCACGCCACTAGAGGGCCACCCTTCGCATCCGCCAACTTCTTGCTCCTTGCCATCGACGCCGCCGGAGCAACCCAGCTTCGATTTCCCTTCGTCTTGCCTCTCTACTTCTCTAGCCTTTTTTGTGCAACTCGAAGAGCTCGCCTTGCCGCCACACCACCGGGAAGAGACACCCAGTCTCGCCGGGACTGCCAACAAGACCGCCAGAGAGGGGCCCTGCTTGCCCTGATTTCCCACCGCCGGCCTTGCGCTCTTCTTTCCCAGCAAACCCTTATATCCGGTGTGAAGGAATTTTGGTGAAGTTATAAAAGAGAACCCATATTTAAATTTTGCATTTATGGCCCATAGTTTTTAAAATTTAATGTTATGCCCCTGCATGCCTAATTAGAAATTAGGCCCTTATTTGTAACACCCCAAATCCGCGGGACTCGGGATGCTACGGGCTGGAACCTCACAATGGGTCCCGACCTTGAGCTTTACAACAATTTTACCGGATCTTGCAACAAGGCACAAATAAAGGCCAAAACCGAAATACATTTTTATGCAATGAAAGAAAACCCGAAAGAATACAAACACCGGAGTTCAGCCGAAAACAACTCCAAAGACCAAACGTCATACACGCGGCATACAATATATACAAAACATACAATACTCCAACACGACTTCACCCAAAAACCCCTCCTAAAATATATGACACCCCAGCTGCCCACTCTTCCGGATCTCTCGGCCGCATTCCTAACCTGCAAGGCAATCTACAACAATCGGTATAAGGCCGTTAGCTCATATTCTAAACATTAGAATCAATGGGAATGGCACATACACAAGTAATCTCATCACAAACATACAACATACATAAAAGCACACCAATCCGGTTTATTATATTTGTTATTATTAGGTCGTATCCCGTTCTAATTCAACTTAGGTTTGTGACACAAGACCACCGTGGTCCCACCTCGGTCCCTACTTACCGGCAAGGAATGTTACCGATGCATCCGACTGTCTAGACGCACGGGCTAGTCGCCGAGAACCTCCTAGACTCTCACAAGAGCTAGGCAGATGATGTTACCGTCCGTTATCATACACTTGGGCCAAAATAATATAAAGTCGGTGGTCCTATTACCGGTTTAGTTGTTTATAACATAAACAATAACATACACATACACCACCAAAAACGAATCAATGCTAATATGTAAAATACGAGCTAAGTAAGTCCGGAGACTTACCTCGTCCCAAAGCTAAACCGATCAACAATATCTCTCAACTTCCCGCAGGAAGATGGTCAACTCCTGACCAAAACAAGGCACACGATCAATATCTATTTCTCATGCTAGAAGTCCTTAGACTTCAATCCCAAATGACCTCTATATGGTCATACAACTCACATGTTAGGATAAAACGTTCCTAGTCTCGATGCTCTCACAACATGTAATCCCAAACCCCAAGCCTAATGATTCTCACAAGATCAAACCATATACTCGAATTCTTATAACAACCTCACTAGAACGCAATACCACCTCAAGCTTAGAATCAACATCAATCCATCAAACAATATCAAATCCTCAAAACTCACATAAGGTTCAAAGTCACTACTTGACATTAACTCTAAGTTATGCTAGATTCATCCTAGCATGATACTATTACTACTACTACTACTACTACTACTACTACTACTACTACTACTAAACATAACTAGGTCGAGAAAGGTACTCACATGAGGTCGAAGACAGAAGACGATCTACGAATGTCGATATGGATTTGTTGGCCTTTATCGGGACGCTTCCGAACCTAAAACCAAAGTCAAGCAAATTTAGCTTATACGCTAAATTTGATAGGAAGATAACTTATATAAATCTAAGGTAAAAACTCGTTTTCAAAACCAATGTTAAAACAAAACCGCTCAACCATGTTTCGGGCCAAAATACACTAATATGAACATGGGTCATAATCCACAATTAGAAGTTTGAGTCATAAACCGAACGTAAACCAACAAGGGCATAATATGTGGTATATAATTATTAGTATGCTCCCCGTAATTAAAAACCAAGGTTAAAACGGTAACACATTTCTCGGGCAAATTATCCAATTTTATAAATATGGTTTATCATCCTTAATTAAACCTTGGGGCATTTTTTCAAAATAACCCAACAAAAGGCATAAATGCAACAATCCAAAAATATGTGTCAAAACTGCAAATATAAATATCAACAGGGGAATATTTGGATAAAACATAAATCTGGGCCATTAAATGTAATTACAAAAGATGGGTTACAATTGTAATTATACCAAAAGTGAGGGGGCACGATTTGAAATAATGAAAAAGGGTTTATCTGTAACTCATCCCGCTGGCTGCGAGAGTGAACAATGGAGGCGGCGGCCTTGGCCTTCGGTGCCTCCGGCAAGGCGAGGCAAAGGCGGCTCCACTGGTGGCGGCGTCTGGCAAGCTCCGGTGGTCTCGGGAGGAAGAGAAGAGAGGAGGCGGTTGGCGAGGCAGGGGAGAAATGTTCTCCTTCGCTTCCGGCAATAGGGGCAAGTGAGGGCGAGGTAGTGCAGACGGAGAGGGTAGGTGGGCCCGGGTCCGGATCTTTCCGGCGACTGGCGGCGGTTGGTTGCTCCCTCCGGCGACATAGAGAAGAACAAGAGGGATGAGGAGACGAAATAGGGGGAGATAGGGCGCTGGTGTCTGTGAGGTGAAGCATGGAGGAGGAAACCAAAATAGGAAGGGCCGAAGTGTTTGTCGCTTGCTCCAGGTTTGTTCGAGGGTGAGGTCGAGTCAAAGAGATAGATGGGTTGTAGAGCTGCGAGTGCAGGGGAGCCACTAGTTGCTCTCTCTTGGGGGGCAGGGATTTGTTGAATGTAGCAGTGAATGGTGACGTGAGAAGCAGAGGGAGGAGAGGGAAGATAGCGTGAGAAGGCAAAAGGGGAAGAGGGTGCACTGATGGGGCGGGTAGGTCTGTAGTGCAGGACTGCACATACATTTCTCTCACGCAAAGAAGGAGGGGAAAAGTTAGAAAAGAAAAAAAAAGAATAAAATAAAAAGGAAAAGAACTCAATCGAAACACTCGGATCGGGATTTTCGAACCGGAAAGACTTACCGACTTTTTCCGAAAAATATAAAACAGATATAAGTAAATGTATCCAAAATTTAAATACACTCGGGAAAAATATTTTATGTTCTAAAAATACCCTTCTAAAAATATTTAAGCATAAAGATATCGATAAAAGCCGAAAAATATATATCGCACACGCGCCTAAAATTTGGGGCGTTACATTATTTACATTTTCAGAATATGAAATTGCTCACATTTGCCCTAAAAATGTATTTGTCAATTTTAAACTCGGATTTGAATTATGGGGGTTATTCTTATAGTTTATATATTATGTAGTATGTCCAAATTTAGCGTATAAGCTATATTTGCTTAGCTTTGGTTTAGGTCCCGAAGCGCCCCGGTAAAGGCCAACGAAATTCTCGACATCCGTAGATCGTCTTCTGCCTTTGACCTCGTGTGAGTACCTTCTTCCTCGTTCTAGTTATGTTTAGTAGTATCATGCTAGGTTGGATCTAGCATAACTTAGAAGTGAATACCAAGTAGTGGTTATGGACCTTTAGGTGAGTTTTGAGGTTTGATTGTGCTAAGACTTGAGGTGCTTGCTTATCTTGTGAGGTTGTTATAAAGCTTAAGTTATATGGTTGATCTTGTGAGAGTTTTGAGGCTCGAGGTTGGGGTTTTATGATATTGTGGAATTTTGGAGTTTAGGTTTGGCTTATCCTATTATGTTGTTATGAGTTACGATCTTGCGAGATCCTTGGGAGGGTAGATGTTCCTATGTTATTATAATTTATCATCTTGCGAGATCATTGCACTAGAAGTCTAAGGACTTCTAGCATGTGAGAGAGATGTTGATCGTGTGGCTTGTTTTGACTAGGCGTTGAGTGCGTTCCTACGGGAAGTTGAGAGCGGTGGTTATCGGGTTTATCTTTGGGAAGAGATAAGTCTCCGGACTTACTTAGCTCGTATTCTCCGTATTAGTTTCGATGTGTGTTTGGTGGTGTGTGTTTATTGTTTATGTTATAACAACTAAACTGGTAATAGGACCACCGACGTTATATTATTTTATTCCAAGTGTATGATAACGGGTTGTGACATCATCTGCCTAGCTCTTGCGAGAGTCTAGAAGGTTCTCGGCGACTAGCCCGTGCGGGTAGACGGTCGGATGCGTCCGTACCATTCCTTTCCGGTAAGTAGGGACCGAGGCGAGTTTCGGGAGATTCTCGTGTCACAAAAGAAGTTGAATTAGAATAGGATATGACTTAATAATAAAAAGATAATAAACCGGATTTGTGTGCTTTGGAGTTTGTTGTGTGTTCATGATGACTTACGTGTGTTTGTGTCATCACCTTGATTTTAAAGCTTGAATATTAGCTAAACGGTTTTATACCGATGTTGAGGTTGCCTTGCAGGTTAGGAATGCGGTCGAGAGATCCGGAATAGTGGGCAGCCGGAGTTCCGTACATTTTAGGAGCTGGTTTTGGTTGGAGTTGAGTTGTGTATTTTTCTTCGGTTATTGTGTTTTGTATGCCGCGTGTATGGCGTTTGGTCTTTGGAGTTGTATCTCGGCTGAAGTCTTTTGTCTGTATGCTTTCGGGTTTCATTACATTGCATAAATTTGTATATCGTGTTGACCTTTATTTGTGCCTTGTTGCAAGTTCCGGTGAAATTGTTGTCAGGTTAAGAGTCGGGACCCATTGTAAGGTCTCTGCCCGTAGCATCCTGAGTCCCGTGGATTCGGGGTGTTACAACTGACATGGTTCGTTCATTTTTTCCCATAGAACTTAGTTAAAGAAAACATGTAAAAAAAATGTCCAAAGATACTATATCAAAGGAGAGAAGAAATAATATTGCTAACAAACTCCCATAGAACTTAGTTAATTAATTATTGAAGGGGCAACATTACGTAATAAATTGGCAAAAATGTGTAGAAGTGAGTAATATATAAATCGGCCTCATAAACTCCCAAAAGTAAAGCGATTACCTCTTTATACTTGTATTAACGGTTTCTTACATTTGGTGTTTCACAAAGGGTAGTAATGTGAATACTAAAAACGCAAAGATTGAATTGTGATCGCTGCTTATGATCTATGTATTCCGAATCCATGCTCGAGTTGATCCAATTAGAAATGGAGAGTGTTGGGCTCGTTGCTGTCATGGTGGGAAATTGGATCCAAGTTTTTGGGCGTTGTCCGAAGAAGCCCACGAGTCCAATTCTCACACAAGCCAAATGAGAAGACAATCCGGTTAGTGAAGAGAAAGAAATATGAGCCGGTTCATGTCGGTTTAGTTGACACGCATTCCTTAATCGGAGCACAATGTTTTTGTTAAAACGCAACGTTTTGGCTCATTGTGAGATATATATATGGTTAGCTGCCCTTGAGCTCAAAACCCTAATATCAATTGGCCGCTTCTCTCTTCGTCTCTTCTCTTTCCTTCTTTGAGAGAACTCCACAATTGAAAGTGAGATCGAGAGTTTCGATACGAAGCGTGAATTGGTTCCAACCAAAAATTGTGAGAATTTGACGAATTCTTTGTTGCTTGATTTGATAAATCATTTGATCCTTTTCCGACTCGACTAAGGGGAATACCAAGGAGCAAGATTAGAGTTTCTACTCAATCATCGTGGACGGTCGAAGATGAGATCATCGGAGCTCAGTGCCGCCCAAATTCACCTTCTATCTATTGTTGTTCTCTTACCACCACCGCAATAAGGTAATTCATAGTCTGAATCTATAACTAATATCTCTTCATCTTTTTATAATTGTTTTGATTTGATGTCCTCAAATTATATGTAAATTGTTGAAGCTAATACACAATTATTTCTATATTTTAGGCTTTTGCAGATTTGATATCACAGATAATAATGAATAGAATCAAAGATTATTTGATTATCAAAGTGAAGGTTTACTGTAGCAACTGGATTGTTCAAAAATGAGGTAATACATCATCACTTACCGGCTTGTTTAGGTTAAGTAGTTGCTACAAAATAAGTTACAATAGTGCATCTAAGCTATACCTCATCACCTTCATCAGCCTTGGATATATCCTCATGTATGGTTTAAGAATGAGTAGGTTGTTGTGCTACAACATTATTTGTTGTCATGCTTTGGGCAGTAAGAAAACTCCTTGTTCAAATCCTATGTGAAGTTTCTACCGGACTTGCTATGGTGTATTGCCCTATAGTTTCTAGACTCATTGTAATACAACATTGTTGTTTTAGTATGTTTGAGTAAAATCTTGACAATGTCCAGACTAAAAACATTTAGTCGTATACCCCTATAGTCATATATTTCTTGTATGCCTATTAGAGTATTAATTATTGAATTATCAATTAACTAAGTAAGTTTCTTGTTTACTTCCAATCTTTTTTATTCTATAAAATCATCTTTATATGTGCAATTTATTGAGTTGTTATATATGCACAAGCTGGGGCAGAATGTATGTGCTAGTTTGCTCACCCTTAAAGATAGGATCTTAGATCGGATTCAATCTCTTAATTTGACGGTTTGACCAAAACAAATCCGAAATTATTCAGTAAAGTGTTGACTTAGTCCGATCATGGTTATCTATACCTTTAAAAATGATTATTAACAATAACTAGCAAACACATAATTATCTTTTTTTTGCCTCAAAATATTAATTTATAAATGGTAGAAGGTATAAACCAAAAAAGTGTAAGATTTAGGGGCATTATTCGAAAAACTGAAAATTCCTTGGGCATAATAAGAAAACGTTAAAAGTACAAAGACACTATCCAGAATTTCCTATTAATTTTTTATATTTCTAGACTGTTGATAGTACGATGACATTAGAATTTTCAAAAAGGCTATTAACTAAGCACATGATGGATTGTTGAGTCCCTATTCAAAGAGGTGATAATTATGAATGCCGAAATAAGAAGCACTTTTATAGATTATCATTCAAAGAATTAATCATTAAATCTTATTGTATGTGTTGTGATAGGTATAAATTCAATTGTGTTTAGTGTTAATGTTGTCCCATTTACTTATTCCTCCTTTGCAGGTTTTACTTGAAAGATCAGACGTGTCTGGCTAGGGAGCACTTGTTGTTCTTCTAGTGTTAAAGTTGTCCAATTTACTTATTCTATTGCATCCCCGGAATTGCAACCTATGAAGAAGGAAAAAGTGGAGATTGAGATTTGGGAAAGAGCAGCCACGTATATACACAAAAGTAAACCCTAATTTATGTAATCACTGAATGACAAATATAACCCTATAACCCTAGATGTAACATATATAAGTACATAACCCAATCCTCTCTCTTCATTCACCAATCTTTCTTCAGCCTACTCATTCATCAATCTTCGATCGACTCTTTCTTCAGTCGACTCTTCATTCTCTCTTTCTTCGATCGACTCTTCATTTCCATCTAGATCTGCTGCACTTTTTCAGTCCGCTCGTCTCCACCGCCAAGTAGTACAAAAATGGTGAGTTTTCTATTTCTCTTACTTCGGGTTTCTATTACTACGGTTTTCATTGACTCTGCTGAATTTAATATTTTGAGTAGTATGATTTGCTGATGTCCGCAGCCACATATATACACAAAAGTAAACCCTAATTTAGGTTTTGTTTGAATTCAATTAGGCTTTCTATACAATTAGTATGTTGCTCATCTAAGAGAATGCTTATTAATAAAAATAAATTGGAGGGACAATTTCATTTATAATCCGTGAAAAGCACTTTTTTAGGGATAAAATGCATGGAATGTTTGAATTCAATTAGGTTTTGTTTGAATTAGTGCTGAATGGTATGTCACTATCCATCTTTTATGCTATACTGATTTCAAATTAGTGCTTTAATGTCAATGTATTTGTGTATTCTTTAGTTCCTTTTGTTTTAATTTTGTGAACACTAATGATTTGTCCTTTATATAGTCTACAACTTCATCTTGCTGTGCAAATTTATCCCTACTTCTGTACCCGGTTTCTAAAAATTTAAAGTCGTGATTTGTCCTTTTTCTCGATCACTCATCTACATTGTCGTAGTTTAGTTCTAAATTTGTTGATATGTATGTTGCCCATCTAAGAGACAATTTCTTATGAAAATAAATTGAAGGAACAATTTAATTTATAATCTGTGAAAATAACTTTGTTAGGATAAAATGCATGATTGTTATATTTTACATTAATAACATATTATTTTCTCTCTTACAATTCTTTTCCACATCGGAGATATCTTTTCGCCCGCAAAGGATTTGTATAAGTGTGTGTTGTACGTGCTTGTATAGAGATTCACATATATATTAAACACAACTTACCATATTAATGCAGGAAATCTATAATGGCGCCGAAGAAGAAGCAAAAGATAACAACAAAACTCTTCAATTAGCAATTATCGAGTTAACAATTTACCAAGTAACGTTCTTGTTTACTTTCAATCTTCTTTACTTTATAAAATTATGTTTATATACGTAATTTATTACGAAATTATATATGTATAAACTTGGGTAGAAGATCTGGCCTAGTTTGTCGACCCTTTAGAATGAGATAATAGATCAAATCCGGTCTCTTAACTCGACTGTCGAATCAAAACAATTCCGAAATTGAAATATTGATTTGTTCTAGTTATGTTTTCTGGCCTCTAGATCAAAAAAAATATATAACAGATATTCATCATGAATCACACATATATGTACAAAACTTTTGAACTCATCTGTATGATTGTCGGAAATGAACTATTAAAGCTAAGACTAATTGTTATGGGATCTATTTTCATAAAGAATAGTCTTTTTTCACAATACGATTACAATAATAGGAAACAATATTTTATTATAAAGAAAAGATAATGGTACAGAGTATAAATTTTAGTTAATAAGGGAGCAGACATCAAAACTATTGTTTAGTAATATTTAAGTGGCTATATGTCGACAACATAGGATTACTTATTGGTTAGATTAGGTTAATTCGTTTATGTGTAGTCTCTAAATCTTATTGTTTTGTACTTTGAATTACAAACGTAGTGAAATAATGTTTTGGACATTTGTTTTTGGATTGACGATTATGACAAATTTGACGGCATCCAAATGTAGACAAAGTTAAAAATGAATGCGGTTTTAATTGTTTCTTCACATTAATATGATATTATTTTCTCTCTTACTATTATTTTCCACATCAGGAGGATAACGTGTTCGCTCTCAGATAAGCTTCAATGAGTTGGTGGATAAAATCTTCTCAATCACTGGATGGAACAAAGATAGTATAGAGTTGAAGATTATTGACAGCCTATGTATGCATTCTAGTCCAACACTTTTCGGTGAAACTTCAATTTTTAATGATGAAATATTATTGGGGTTACTTGATTCGTTTTAGGATGGAAAAGTACATCGCATCGAGCTCTACATGAGATTTGCAATGATTGAAAATAAGACTAGTGAAAAGCCAATTGTGTAGTACGCTCTGTCTTCAAATACTTGTTTCTGCTTACCACCAGATGAAGTTGCTTTAAACCCTAAATGAGAGAAACATTATCAAAAAGGGCTTACTAAACGCTACATGAGCCCCATCCAAAATATTTTTTCTCATAAGTTTGCTATAGCCTTTAGGGAAATGAATCCCCAACTGAAATATACCAAACATGCCCTAAACTTCATAAAGACTAATTGTCATCTTCACCATAAAGAGACTGTGCTTCATGCATGAAGCATATCAAGAATCGGATAGTAATGAAGGTGAAGTATATGAGATCTGATAATGAGATAATTTATATTGATTCAGAGTTTTATTGATTTCGTGAGGAACATGGTCAAAGACGCTAAATAATATAGAAGACACCGCATCAAAATGGCGTGAGCGAGAGGATGGATCTTTCTATTGTTAAGAAAGTCAGGTGTTTGAGATTGAATGCAGATGTTCAGTCGTAGATACACATAAAAGTTGATGTGGTTTTAATTACTTTTCCACATTACTATAAAGTTATTTGTTCTTACACTATTATATATCGCATCTTTATATATGCAATTTTTTAGGTTGTTTTTTATGCATAAACTCGGCAGAAGGTATGATCTGAATTTCTCACTTCTAAAATGGGATACTTGAGCAAGTTTATTCTTTTGATTTGACGGTCCAATCAAAACAAATCCGAAATTATTCTGTAATGTGTTGATTCAATCAAATTTAGGTCAGGTATTCTCGCCTCCAGATCAAAACAAATCAAAATGTATGACGACACATGATATTGACCCCAATTTATGATATGTGTTTAACACTTTTTTTTGTTGCAAACTGTAAATTGGATGTTGTCACTTCTGATATACTGATCTTGAAAATTCTTGCAACTTGAACTTGATCCTTGTCGGAAAGGCGAAAAATTGAAATTTGTGCATTATTACTCCAATCCAAAGTGCTACCATAAGATAAAAATCTATGGTTTGAGTGAGTAGTTTAGGTTTACAATATTGTGTATCTGTTAGATACTAAGCATTATTACTTCCAAGTTAAAGACTCTTTCGTTTTCTCTCTTATGTCATCTTGAAAAGTTGTAAGGTTTTGTATGTGACTGAGCAGCACTTGGTGATGCACACGTTATAATGGTAGATGGGGATCACAGGCCGGGTAGCATATTTTTCAAGGAGCCTGTCGATGCGAGAGGAGTGGTTCTACGATTATCCCTTTCAAGTAGCAAAACAAACAAACAAGAATAATATTGTGTAAGTGTAAACAAGGTAATCTTTTATTTACCCGATTACAATTCGTACAACACGTGCTATACGTACCACATTTACTCTTACGCATCCCGGACGCGGAGCGTTAAGGTCAATTATAGGTACGCGTCTTACATGCGTAAGCATAAACGCTTGTTTTTTTTTAAAAAAAATATTTATTTGAGCGCCGGCTCTTGACGCCTGCGCTCAAAACCTAAATCGCGTTAAAACGCAGGTGTTTTTCAAGTATATGGTGGTAATCTCGTTGAAAAATAGAGTTTTGGGAAAATTAAAAAAACTTTATAAAAAAAATAAATTACTACGGCTCCGTAGTGCGTAATCAGACAAGTGATATGAATAACATGTTTCATGTGGTACGAATAACAATAACCCATGAAAGATCTAGACAATATATTGTTTACTCACAATTGACCTTCCTAGACAAGATCTATGGTAAAGTGTCCACTTATAAGAAATCTTATTGTCTTTAGAAGCTCCATTAATTAAAACAGAACACCTTAAGTAGACTCTTTATAGTTTTGTTTAATACTGATAGTATTATGTTGTGTAGTAGAAACTACACGAGTCTAACTACAGCACGGTCTGCAAACTAAAATTCACCTTCCAACCAGAGGTCATTTGCATTCTGAATTGCTCATCTGCATTTTGAAAATATTCGTATATAAAATTAAATAGAGGGAGAATTTACATGAAATGGTCGACTCGACCCAGTAGAAACCAACATTACCACACGAGCAAAAGAGAGAGGGAGAGAGTACACGTGACTACACTAGGTGGATCCCGAGCAAGTTTGCCCACATAAGTGAGTCGGAGGAGCGGTCCCTCCAATGGTGGGTAGTGAAGTTTTTTATGGAAAGAATGGCATTGTTGGCGCACATAGAAGCCGAAGTATAGTTGTTGTATACGATCTTGCTCATGACCTTCTAGGTGAAATATATGTAGGTAGGCAGTGATCGAGGAGGTTCTAATGTTAGAGATGAGAGAACGCTTGGTATGGGGTTGGGTGTTGAGCCAAGTCCAGAGGTTGAGGGATAAGGGTAGGGATATGGCAGTCTCGTCTAACGGGAGATAATGTCAAGCACAAGGCTAGTGTAGTTGCACTTGTTCCAGAGTTGATCCTCATCCTCAGGGTGGTTCCTACAAAGCTTACGGGTGTCATCGGCAACAATGTCCCATTTGAGGAGCTTGGTGAGCATGTGAGTCTCTGGTTGCTTGAAAATACACTTAGGGATATGGAGGTCACACTAGATTGAGAAGATCGGGGTGGTGTTTGGCGGAAGCGAAGCGATCTGAAGAAGGTATAGGTAGTCGAGGTAGAGAAGGATCCGTTAGGACGGGAAAAAAGTTGTAGATGGTTAGTTTCAAGCCTGAAGGAGAGGATATCATCATGATCCTTGACAAAAGAGTTCCATTTGTAGCTATGATAGAGGTTTGCTTGAAAGTTCCAAATCGAGCTTCTCATGAGAATGATTTTGTTAATCCATTCACACCAGAGGTTATTCTCCATCTTCGGCAGATCAAATATGAGCTTGGAGAGGCATGCTTTATTCCAGGAGAGGAGCTCCTTCAAGCCAAGTCCACAATGACTTTTGGGCATACAAACAATGTTCCAAGAAATCAGAGAACGTCTACTAGAATCCTTACCAAACCACAAGAAGGACCAAATGAGACTCTGGATCTTGTTGGGAATAGATGGTGGAATAAAAACATTGAGCACCAATATTGGTGCATGTCCATAAGAATAGAGGACATAATATACATTCTGCCACCATAGGAAAGGGTCTTGGCGTTCCAGGTTTGAATCTTGGAAGTGATATTAGAGATGAGAGGTTGGTATTCCGGAAGATTAAGCCTCTTGCTACCCATAGGGACCCCCAAGTAGTGGAAAGAAAGGGAGCAAGGAGTGAAGCCAGTGGAGTCGGGGATGTGGGTACGGTTCTGGGGTGAAACTCCCCCAAGAAAAGTAGCATATTTAGTAATGTTTACTTTGAGACCGGTGAGATTCTCAAACGAGTCCAGGGTATGCTTCAATGTTTGTATGGAGGTGAGATCCCCTCTACAAAAGAGCATTAGGCATTACGAAAAATAATTCAATTAGCCACGGATTTTGGCGACGACAGAAAGCTATTTGTCGTCGATAATCATCAACGACGACGGTAGAAAAGGGCGAAGCCCGTCGCTAATTGTTTTTGCGACGATATGCAACGGCTAGTTACCGTCGCAAATATAGCGCGGTCAGCAAAAGCCGGCGCCATCTAGTATGTCGCAATTTTAAAAATTGGTGCGAAATTTAAACATTGCGTTGGCAATTGCCGTCGCAAAATTTAAATTTTGTTGGGAAATGTTTTATTTTTGGCAACGGAAAGGAGCCGTCGAAAATTTTTATATTTGGTGTTAAAATTTGTATTTTTGGAGACGGAAATTGTTAAAATGTGTTTAAAATATTATTGGCATGCCGTGACAAACTGTGAATTTGGTGGGAAATTCTACCACAGCTTGTAAAACTATACAACCTGTACTATTTGAAAACATCTAAAATGACTGTATCAAGCTGCAACAATTTTTATAAACCAAAAGAGTGTATTTGAAATTTAAAATAGCACAATTCGAAGTGTAAAGAAGTTCACAACCTGAAAGTACAAAACCTAGATGTACTTCATCTTTAACAAAGTGGTAATGAAGTTCACAATCACACACTTCCACGATCTAAACATCTTCTACTTGGAAAATTTTTTCATCACTTGGAGTGAGAAACTCACACATGTGCCGTGGTCTAAGGAAATAATAACCGTTGGCAGTGTATGATGTGAGCCTAGATGCTGAAGGAGGATTAGACAAAGCGATGATATCTTCAGATAAAAACACGTTTTCAGTCTATTGCAAACTTTCAACCTACTGTACATAGATGGAAAAAATTAGCATAACATAATAAAATTTATAAATGTTAATAATCGAACTTAGTTTACATAAACCTTGGAGTCGAGTACTCACGTATTGAGATAATGACTGTGATTGTGACATAGAAGGATGTTCCCACCTTGAGACATGTGTAGCCGTATTGTAGTAGTATTTCTGTCATGTTAATATGAGAAAAAAAGTATCCTTAATAAAACAAGGAACATCCAAAAGTTTCATGCATGAAAATAAGCTATGAAGCAGCCTACTAGCCCCTATACATGCACCAATGGAGTGTTATGGCATTAACGCAGTGAATGCATACATCATACCAGTTGATTCATCCAATGTTTCCATCCAATCTTGAGGAAGAGGTAAAACAGAGGGTATATGTGGATTAGAAGAAACCTCATCAGGCCTTTCCCACTGACTTGTTCCTGTACTTCCATTAAAATAATATAAAACACGACTGAAACTTAGCTTCAACCTGTAATATATTAAAAAGGTAAAAATATGAAAAGCAAATGTTAAATCTAGCGAAATAAGAAAGTTTAGGTTCAACCTATGTTGCACCCATACGCTGAATGGGGCTCGTATCCGGTATTGAACACGGACACGAGGACACGCAATAATACGGTCGGACACGCGTGCCCTGATTTGGACACTTGGTGGACACGCGAGTGTCCGGATTGGACGCGTAAATTGGTTAAATACGCAGGGGTAAAATTGGATTTTGATCTTTTTAACCCAATAAAAAGGAAAAAAAGGCTGCTAGGGTTTTTTTTAGCGGATTTTCCATTCCTCTCTCTTTCCTCTTGGCGACTACGAACTCGAAGCCCCTACGTCAAACCCTTCTCTTCCGTTCAATCTTCATCTTCCTCCATTGCTAGTAATCAATTGTTCATCTACTTATTTTTTATTTACTATGTCATTTGATCTTTTGTATGAACACATATCAACTATGTTTTTAAATTGTTGAATTATATTTTTAATTAAAATTTTAATTATCGTATTCGTCACGTGTCCAAGTCCAATACTTAAGATTTGCCGTGTCCACGTATCGTATCGTGTCGAATACGGACACACGTGTCGAATACGGACACACGTGTCGAATACGGACACACGTGTCCGTAT
Source organism: Fagopyrum esculentum (assembly GCA_033239045.1). Lineage (NCBI taxonomy): Eukaryota > Viridiplantae > Streptophyta > Magnoliopsida > Caryophyllales > Polygonaceae > Fagopyrum > Fagopyrum esculentum. The sequence goes on from BSUD01000005.1 coordinate 113,486,150, forward strand.
TGGTGCAACATAGGGTTCAACAGATAGAAGAAAAAAATTCATTAAAGTAGAGGTGTATGTCCATGCAACGACTCCAAAATGGAGTCATGTCTGAAAACTGAGAACATAGGCAGACATCTCTATCCCCACAAAACCATTGATAGTCTAATAAGCTCCTCTGGATCACCCTTAAGGCTTAAATCTACACTTTAAAACAAGCATAACAACCTCTACATCTGAGGTGCAAAGCAAATTAACTGATCCATCCCGCTGATACAATGTTTCATCACATGCCATGGCCCAAAATTCAAGATCCAACCAGGGGCCAGGGTTAAGGGAGTTCTTTTCGGGATGCATGTATAGTTTCCTTCAATAGAACATTATGGAATACTAAATCTTATGAAATGCAACAACTTCAATCGATGTGACTTGTGAGTTATGGCCAAACAAAAACATAGCTACCGGTGTTCATTTTATATTCTTAAATTCTCCTAAAAGGCATCAAGGAAAAGGGAAAAGCCATTTGTACTCACCCATCCAAGGGACAGGGGTGGCGATGGAGTTTGTTGAGCCTCTACTTTATGAAATTCAATTATCAAACATCGATGTTACATTATGTGGATACAATCATATGATGTAGAGCTCAAAAATCTCAGTAAATACAGTACCGAATCATTTCCATGAAAGAGAGTGCGAGTATAGAATGACAGCAAAACACAGGTCCACAAGAAGAGCACAACAAGCCATCACTTACATTGCCACCACAAACTTATAAAGGAAACTATAGATCGTCTTTCTTCAATTAGTCAAAACTTACATTGCCACCACAAACTTACCATCACTTAATCAAAGCAAGAATCGCAAAATTACACATACATTTACACAATCAAAACTCAATTCACAAAAAATCCCAAATTCTACACTTCACACTGAATTACTAATCACAATATAACAATCAATTATCACACAAAATTAACATTCCACCATGTAATTACTTACAATCACACTAGTAAATATGTAATTATACCAAAATTAAACACCAATCAAACTTAACTCCGTAAAAGCCCCAAATCAGAAAATCTAGGGTTAGTCCAACGAGAATTCTCACCCAAATGTGTTCAAAAACGGATCTGCACAAGAAGGGAAATCGGATCCGCACAAGAAGGTAGATCTGACGGTGGTTGTTAGTGTAGGGAGTGTCGCCGACGTCGGGAATGGTGGCAGTGGTGGCGGAAGAGAGATTCGGCAGCAGCGGCGTCAACCACGACAGCAACTAGCGGCCTCCTCTGGTGCCAGAACCGGTGACCGAGGATTCTTGGTGGCAAAACGGTCGGACTGTCACAACTGCGACGATGGACTACGAGCCGTTGCAAATCGCAATTGTGTGCTCGCGCGGGCTAGTACACTTGTGGTTCGTGGGTGCGGTTGCTTGCAGTAGTTCCCTAGTGGCGAGGCGTTGCTCTGGGTGGCCGGAATAGTGGAGGTGGCTCCGTTCATTTGTAGCAAGTCCGAAGAAGAAGAAAACCATGGGAAGCGTCTTTCTTGGAAACAGCTTGTGAGGTTAGGGTTAGGAAAGAAACTTGGAGGGAGGAAACAAGTGAGAAAGAGGAACAAAAAATCTGAATTAAAGGGCGGAAAATGAGATTGAGACTTTACGCGATTTTTTACAGATCCGCTTTTCCGAATCACAATAAAAATAAATTATAATCATCTAACAATCGGAATCAAAGGGTTAGAAAAGAAATTGGGACGACGAAGGCGAAGACGGAGTCTGAGAGTCAAGACGAGATTTGTGGCCGGCGACTAAGAAGTGACTCGAGCGAGGACGAGATTTGAAAGATGAGATCTAGAGTGAGTCTGAAACTCTGAAAATGTGAAGAATAAGAGACGATGAAGAGAAAATTCACTCACACCTTATAATTTGTAAATGGAAACTAAAGACTCAGATGATGGAAATTGAAGACGACGAAGAAACTTGTAAATTGAAGCCGGCCGCCCTTGCGAATTGTGAGTTTGAAGGCTGAACTACCGAGATGACGAAAAGACCTTGCGATTTGCGAATGGAAACTGAAGACTCAGTCCTTGCGAGTTGAAGGCTTGAAGCCGACCTTGCACGAGTTTGAAGGTTGAACTGTTGGTGGCGCAAGTTGATACGAATCATACTTTACAAAGTTAGGTTAGGGAGATTAGGGATCTGAAATTTTTTTTTAGGGTTTTGTTAAAATAAATAAAATTATTAAATAATTTATAACGGGTGGAGCAGGTCGGGTGGGTGGATGGATGATGGATCGGATGCCGGGTGGAAGAAAAGTCTGCTCGAATCCTACCCGATTCATCACCCGCCACCCATTTTCACCCGCTTTATATTGGGTTCTCACCCTTTTACTATGGATCAGGTAGAATTGCTCTGTGAACACATTGTTGACGTCTTAACTCGGTGGCGAGGGGTAGAATTGCTCTGCGAACACACGTGTTATTTGAAAACACTACTGTGTCGAACAAGGCAGATATAGATGATATGAAGAAATTAGAAAGCAAAGAACCAAGTTAGGTTAGACATCAACAGTGGAAATACTAGCACGGCTCACAAAGGCACCAAATAGTGCCAACGACACCGACGTAGCAGATCCTATAGCAAAACCATGCAATCATTACATATAAATAAAATTACCATGAAAGGTCCACCCGAATCCTACTTGATCCATCACGCGTTTCATCCACCACCCGCTTTCACCCACTGCATATTGAGTTTTCACCCTTTTACTATGGATCGGGTGTCCGTCGGGCTCGGATGAAATTGTGATCACTAACACCAATTAAACTTTGAATTTTAGTTTTTTGAAGAATATTTTTTATTTGCATAATTTTGTTAAAAATTTACCGTAATATTTTAACATGGCACCAAATAATTTGTTTGTTGGCGTCAGCAATATAAGCGGTCGCCAAAGTGCATCATAAGTCACATCCCCAACTTGGATGGGAATGCAAAATGAACCGGGATCTCTTAACTTAGGCGTCATGTTTTCCTTCATGATTTGAATGTGCTCCGAAGATCTAGAGGTCATCCGTACTTCTCCAAAGTCTTCTAGCTTTTGCTTCCTTGACAAGATCTGTTTTAGAAACTTCCCATAGGTGGGCATTCCTAGGATAGCATCAATTAAAGGGATGTTAATATGTAGCTTATTTATAAGGTCAAGAAACTTACCAAAGTGCTTGTCTAGATGTGCCCGCGCCCTAGACTGAGGGAACGAGAGTGGAGGTTCATAAGAAGGTGGTGGAACATAAACATCAACTTCTTCTTTCGCTTTCTTGGGCTCCATCTCGGTTGGCACCTCGACCGAGGTGTTCCTCGTCTGATCGTGATCTGACCGAGGTACTGGATCTGCAGTCGTAAATCCACTGCGCGTGGTGATCGCCATGACCTGCCCTTTTGGGTTGTTCTCAGTTGATGTGCCCTTGACCCCTATGTCCCAAGACGAGGAAGACGAGGCACTCCGGGTTCGCTCCGATGGACTGCTCACCCGTTCCCGTGCTAAAGCAATCGCTCAAGCTACCGGCTCCATCATTAGCCGCACCGTTGCTTGTCACGGACCCATTGGTTGCAAACCGTGTCTCTACGCCACCATGACTTGAAGCTTGTCAAGGCGGCACCGTTCCGGCGCATTTTCCGCATTTTTCATAATTTAGCGTTTTGTAATAATAAGTCTTTTTATTTTCGAAATATTAATTTCCGGGACTTTATTTCCGGGTATTAATTTTCCGAATTTAAGATTAGACTTTTGGTTTCGGAATTTAATTCGGAAACTTAATTCCGAACTTAAATTCTCAACCTTTCATATTTTTAGGTGTTTCATTTCCGGAACTTAAATTCCGACTTTATTTCCGTCATTTAATTTCCGACTCTTTGTATAGCCTTCATCCACTATATAAGGGGATGCTTGGCTCATTTGTAAAACATGTTCAATTTGATTAGGTAATGAGAAGTATTTTCCTCCTACTTACTTGAGCATCAATCTCTCTTCCAATCCTCTCAAAGTTCTTCTTTTGGATCTTCGATCCAAACTCAACCATATTCGAGGGTTCTTCAAGAACCAACTCAACCGACCCACTTCAAGGTTTGATCGATCAATCTAGATCGACTCAATCATACAACTTCCGCCTCCATCTCTAAGCTTCCGCAACTCATCTTCAATTGCATTCGCACTTCAACTAAGGAGTAGTTGAGCTTCACCTAGATCTAGATCCGGAATACTTCATTGACGTGTCCAAGGACGCATCAAATTGGCATCAGAGCAAAGGGATCTAAGCTAAGTTATCTTTACTCTTGTTTTTGTGCGTTATTATACTCATCCTTTTTGCCTTTTGTTCATCACCATCTTCATCTTGTTCTTCGCATCTTCATCCACATTCTTGAAATTTTTTTTTTCTCGATCCATTTTACAAAGCAAATTTAGGAGATTTTTGGTTTGCCATCAAACCATTAATCAACAAAATATTTTTCCTTACCCAATCCGACATTTTTGTTAATCAATTTCACCATTTTCTTGGGATTTTTTTGTTGACAAAATCGGATATCACGCCTTTTGATATTCCAAAAACCAAAAACAAAACAAAAACTCTTCAAAAAAAAAACGGATTTGTTTCAAAGAAAAGTGGATTCATCTCTTGCATTCCAAAGGTTGCATTCAAAAGCTTCAAAAAGAAACAATTCCACAAAAACGAAAGTAAAAGACGTCCGGCAAACCGGTCCATCCGAAAAATCGGATTTTTGAAAAGGTCAAAGACCAAAGCAAGTAAAACTTGCCGATAAACGATCCGTCCATTTCCTATCTCTCCATTTTCTTACAAGTTGCAAATTTTCTCTTGAATTTGTGTGCATTTTGGTTCAAATTTGTTGGATTTGCCTTAGGCATCCTTGCCTAACCGCCAAACGGCTTTCCCAAAGGTAGAACCTTAACGCACTTGAACTTGGGTAACGTGACTTATCTTGTCACCTTGCTCATTTGATTGCTTGCAATTTTGTGTCAAATCTTGGAGTTATGACTAACGTCACAATGGAAAATTCTCAGGAATCTAGTGAAAGGCATGAGCTCACTACTTTGACCGAAGAAAATGCCTCACTTTGGCAAGAAATTGAAGCTTTGAAGGCCCAAATGCTTACTCTTACGACCGCCCCACCGAATCTAAATGGAACCTTGGTTGATGCTTCCACATCCGATGGACGTCGCAAAGGCAAAGCTATATTAGGAGCCGAACCATCTAACGGTCGACGGCTTGCCTCCGTCATTGAAAACCACGGGCCCTCCCAAAATGACGGTCATGAGTCCCACAATGAAGGTGACGAGAATCCTGACCCTTCTCCAAATGATTTGTTATATGTTGACACGGAGAATCGGCACAAACGCTATGAGTACAACCGACGTAAGTATGGCACTTCCCCTCCTCCATCTAGTGCCCAACGCACCAACCGTCCCTCCCGGATTGATGACCGGTACCATCATCAAACAAATGACCGCTCTCAACGTCCCAAGAATGATCGGTCCGGACAATGCCGCCAACGGCATAGCCGGCAACCGATGTATCATGATTATGAAGAGTATGATGAACGAGATGACTTTGACGAGTTCTCCGATGATGAGTCGGACTTGGAACGGGTGGTACATGTCCGTCCATGGCACCCACCCATCCGAGAGCCTTTTGAGAACCAAGATCGAGGAGAAGAATGGTTGCCTCCTCCTAACCCACCAAGGCGTGCCCCACCTAATCATGGGCGCCAACGGCATAACGATGGCCACCGGCGAGCCCATCACGAAGAGGCATACATGGCACCGCCTCGACCGGATCCCTACCGAGCTCGTAGGGAAGGTAAGGTTAAATTTCCGGTATTTTATGGTGAATATGATCTTTGTGCGTTTCTTGATTGGGCACAAGATATGAAAAGAGCTCTCAAGCATTGCCATTATGAAGAGTACGAGAAAATCGAAGCGGCGACACTTTACTTTGAAGGTGATGCAAAATCTTGGTGGAACCGGTACGAGACCAACCGTGAGAACCGAGGATGGGCACCGGTTGCGACATTTGATCAATTGATCTATGTCATGACTAAGAAGTACGTGCCCGACGACTTAAAAAACGACATGCGGTTGCAAATTGCCGAATTCCAACAAGGAAGCCTTACTCCGGTGGCTTACTTAGCCAAGCTGGAGGACATGCATATGAAGGCCGGCATCTCGGCCTCCGCCTCCGCCCTTCGAACCAAATTCACGAGCGGCCTTAATCCATCAATTCGGCGTCCCCTCGAGATTGTCCCATATAAGGACTTAGGAGCCTTATGCCATGCCGCCATGAAACTTCACAAGCAACAATTCGAAACGCCTCGATACTCAAGGTATAATTCTTCCAATAGTCAATACTCTTATACCACTAATTCTCGTTCTCGAGATGTTTCTAGTCCCCAAGATTCCGGAGCCGCTAAAGGATCACCACGGATGAGTCCACCCACCCGGCAAGCGGCTACCGAGAAACCACCATACCGTGGCACCTTTGCTCCACCACAAACGCCTCCGGGCCGACCCCAACAAGGATCGCAAACGGTGGCCCGCCCAAGAGAACCCGTGTGTTTCAAATGTAGCGGGTTTGGTCATGTCCAACGTGATTGCCCGAACACCAAGCGGGTGATGTTTGCCAACCCATCATATGACGATGGCGAAGAGGATTATAATGGTGATATCCTCTTGGAAGATGACCAAGATGCCGATCCCTACTATGGCATGGATCCATGCGACGACCAACTTGCTTGCGGTCCGGCACAACCAGGTAAGTTTGCTCTTGTCTCTCGTCGCATTCTTGCTATAAAAGAGCATCTCCCTATTGACCAACGCGAGAATCTCTTCCACTCTCGTTGCTTGGTCAATGACACTAGTCTCTCACTTATCATCGATGGGGGTTCATGTTGTAATATTATCAACGAAAAAGTGGTGAAACACTTTAAGTTGCCTACAACCCCCCACCCACAACCTTACGGACTCCAATGGATTTCCGATAAGGCAAGTGACACCGTCACACAACAAGCGTGGGTGATGTTTTCTATTGGCGCCTATGTTGATAAGGTCCTTTGTGATGTTATCAAAATGGACGCCACACATGTATTGTTGGGACAACCATGGCAATTTGACCGTAAAACTTTTCATGATTGTTATCTCAACCGTTACATGTTCCAATACAATGGAAAACGGATCACACTTTTGCCTATGACTCCACAGGAAATTTTAGTTGATTATGCAGAACGAAAGAGGCAACAAGTGATCGATGACACCACTAAAACGCGGACAACATCGGACCCTCCTCGCCTCCCTCCCGATGTTGTGGATGTTCATACTTCCGGGTCCCGTAATTCCGGCCCTAAGGTTCATGGTACTGAAGCACGAGGTAGTAAGAATGTTGTCCCTTCAAATGCACCTCCGGTTCCTACCATTCAAGGGCGATGTGAGCCCCGAATCCTTTTGGCCCGACGACATGACTTGACACCGGTCATGGAAGGTAAGTTTCCTTGTTTCTTACTTGTTCCTTTTTGTTTATCTATTTCCCATGACCCAAGTAATGTGCCACACGAGGTGTCCTTGTTGTTGTCTGAATTTCAGGACATCTTGACCGACAAACTACCACCCGGCTTGCCACCAATCCGAGGAATTGAGCACCAAATCGATTTGGTGCCCGACGCGTCTTTGCCTAACCGTGCCGCTTACCGTGCAAGTCCGGAAGAGACCAAGGAGCTACAACGCCAAGTCCAAGAGCTCCTACGAGTGGCTTGTCATGCCATTTGGCCTCTCCAACGCACCATCCACCTTCATGCGCCTCATGAATCACGTCTTGTGCAAATTTTTGGGTATTTTCGTTGTTGTCTATTTCGATGATATCTTAGTCTTTAGCAAGTCTTTGGATGCCCACATCGAGCAGCTTCGCCAAGTGCTCGAGTGCCTTAGAAAAGAGCAATTATATGTCAATTTGGAGAAATGTGTCTTTTGCTCGGACACCACAGTTTTTCTTGGCTATGTCGTGTCTAAGGACGGACTACGAGTGGACGAATCAAAAGTTCGCGCCATTCGGGAGTGACCTACTCCTACTACGGCCACCATGGTTCGAGCCTTTCTCGGCTTAGCGGGTTTCTATCGACGCTTTGTCAAGGACTTTAGCTCGATAGCGGCACCGCTACACGAGCTCACTAATAAAGGTGTCACGTTTGAGTGGCGTGACACCCATGCTCGAGCGTTTGAGTCGCTCAAAGACCGTCTTTGTAATGCGCCACTACTCCAACTCCCAAACTTTTCGAAAACCTTCGAGGTGGAGTGTGACGCATCTAATGTAGGCATTGGGGGGGTTCTCCTACAAGAGAATCGGCCCATTGCTTATTTTTTGCGAAAACTTTCCGGTCCCTCACTCAACTATCCAACTTATGACAAGGAACTATATGCTTTAGTTCGTTGTCTTAAAACATGGCAACACTACTTATGGCCGAAGGAGTTCGTGATTCATTCGGATCATGCGGCTCTTTCGTATCTCAAGGGTCAAACTACCTTGAGTCGGCGCCATGCGAGTTGGGTAGAGTTTCTTGAGACCTTTCCTTATGTCATTCGACATAAGAAAGGTAAAGAGAATGTGGTAGCCGACGCCCTTTCTCGCCGATATATCCTTCTTGTGCATATGGACGCCAAGATCCATGGCTTTGCTCTTATCAAAGAGTTATATGCCACGGATCTTGACTTCAAGGATATATTTGCTCAATGCCTTGACCTCCGAGAGCATGAGTCTTTCTTTATTAACGATGGCTACTTATTCCGTGCGGGCAAACTTTGTATCCCGCGCTCGAGTATTCGTCATTTGTTAATAAAGGAGGCCCATGAGGGTCGTGGTCACTTCGGTGCTACCAAGACTCTCGCCGCTCTACAAGAGCACTTCTTTTGGCCCCGCATGCGCAAGCATGTGACACGGTTTTGCACAAGTTGCATCACATGTCACCATGCAAAATCGCGCCAAGGTCCGGATGGATTGTATTCTCCTTTGCCTATACCAATGGGACCTTGAGAGGATCTTTCTATGGACTTTGTGGTTGGCCTACCCATGTCAAAATGAGGCAAAGACTCCATTTTCGTGGTAGTCGATCGTTTTTCAAAAATGGCACATTTTATTGCATGTAAGAGCACACAAAATGCTAGTGAAGTAGCTACCCTTTTCTTTGACAATGTTGTGCGCTTACATGGAATACCGCGTTCCATCCTTAGTGATCGGGACGTAAAGTTTGTGAGCCATTTTTGGAGAACCTTATGGGGGAAACTTGGAACCAACTTGTTATTCTCAAGTAGCTATCATCCCCAAACCGATGGTCCAACGGAGGTGACCAATCGGACTCTCGGCGCTCTACTTAGAGCGACCCTTAGGAACAACCCACGCAAGTGGGAGGACTTACTTTCTATTGTGGAGTTTTCTTATAACAGGTCTCGACACTCGGCTACAAAGCTTTCACCCTTTGAAGTTGTCTATGGCCTTAATCCATACACCCCGATGGATTTCACTCCGCGTCCACTCAAAGACGGAGAACATATCACCGGAGCAAGTCGTGCCGCTCACATCATTGAGCTTCATGAGCGGACTAGGACACAACTCCAACGGCGTGCCGATCAACTTGCCACACAACGCAACAAAGGGCGCCGTCCAATGTCATTCGAGCCCGGTGATCTTGTTTGGCTCCACTTAAGGAAGGAGCGTTTTCCATCCCGCCGCAAAGGCAAGCTCTCGGACCGCGGTGATGGACCATTCCGTATCTTATCCCGCCATGGCCCGAATGCTTACAAGTTGGAGCTTCCGGACGACTATGGCGTGCACCCGACGTTCAATGTCAAGGACCTTGCACCATACATTGAGCCCCTATTTGACGAAGGTGAAACGGGGACGTTTCACATCCAAGATGCGGGGACTGATGCGCCCTTGACCCCTATGTCCCAAGACGAGGAAGACGAGGCACTCCGGGTTCGCTCCGATGGACCACTCACCCGTTCCCGTGCTAAAGCAATCGCTCAAGCTACCGGCTCCATCATTAGCCGCACCGTTGCTTGTCATGGACCCATTGGTTGCAAACCGTGTCTCTACGCCACCATGACTTGAAGCTTGTCAAGCCGGCACCGTTCCGGCACATTTTCCGCATTTTCCATAATTTAGCGTTTTGTAATAATAAGTCTTTTTATTTTCGGAATATTAATTTCCGAGACTTTATTTCCGGGTATTAATTTTCGGAATTTAAGATTAGACTTTTGGTTTCGGAATTTAATTCGGAAACTTAATTCCAAACTTAAATTCTCAACCTTTCATATTTTTAGGTGTTTCATTTCCGGAACTTAAATTCCGACTTTATTTCCGTCATTTAATTTCCGACTCTTTGTATAGCCTTCATCCACTATATAAGGGGATGCTTGGCTCATTTGTAAAGCATGTTCAATTTGATTAAGTAATGAGAAGTATTTTCCTCCTACTTACTTGAGCATCAATCTCTCTTCCAATCCTCTCAAAGTTCTTCTTTTGGATCTTCGATCCAAACTCAACCATATTCGAGGGTTCTTCAAGAACCAACTCAACCGACCCACTTCAAGGTTTGATCGATCAATCTAGATCGACTCAATCATACAACTTCCGCCTCCATCTCTAAGCTTCCGCAACTCATCTTCAATTGCATTCGCACTTCAACGAAGGAGTAGTTGAGCTTCAGCTTGATCTAGATCCGGAATACTTCATTGACGTGTCCAAGGACGCATCATCTGTCCTTCTTGGAAGTTTACTAGGATCTCTTGATGCTTCATTAGCCTTGTTGAAAACTTGTTGTTCTATGGCTTTTTGTGCCTTCGAAAACGAGTTCATAGAAGTCTCCACAGCGTTGAGCTTTATCAAAATAGCCTCCAATACAACGTCCGGCTTCTCCTTGGGCTGCAGGGACGAGCTTGATGACGGCTCATGGATCCTCAATGGAGTAGAAGAAGAAGAAGAAGGGGGTTAAGAGCATTTTTAGCATGAGAATAAGGGTTACCGGGATTTTGTTGATTTGATCTGCAATTGTTGTTGAAATTTCTATTGTTATTGTTGTTGTAATTGTTGTTGTTCCCCGGTCCTTGATAGTTTCCTCTTCCTACATATCCAACATCTTGCTCCTTTTTAGTTTGAGCTAACAAAAGCTTCTTCAATGCCTTGACTTCATTGTTGAGCGTGGTGAGTTGAGTAACACTTGAATTTGTAAGACTTGTATCCGGAAAGCTAACTCGACTTGCTCCATCTTCAACTCTTCGATGAGAGTATTTCTTCATGTGTAAAGCTTGCTTCTCAATAAACTCCCAAGCTTCATCAACTAGCTTATCCATAAAAGCTCCAGCAGAAAGTGATTGGAGTTTGAATTGAGTTTCCTCATCCAACCCCTTGAAATAAATATCTAGCAACTCAATCTTCGGAATCCCATGGTGAGGGCGCGGAATCCAATAGAAGCCCCTTGAACCTTTCCCATGACTTGAACAAACTTTCTTTATCCTTCATAACAAAAGCATTGATCTTACCCCTCAATTCAGCGGTCTTTGATGGGGGAAAGAACTTAGTAAAAAACTCCGTAGTCATCTCTTCCCATGTGTTAACTCTTCCAGCTGGAAGGGATTGATACCAAGCTGGCGCCTTGTCTTTCAAAGAGAAGTAGAAAGGCCTTAGCTTATAGTTGTTGTTCTCCACTCTTGATGGTCTCAAAGTCTCCATAAGAATCTCATAGTTTTAAATGTGTTGATGTGGAGATTCTCTTTCCATGCCTCCAAATTAACATTGTCGAATCATAGTTAGAACTTGAGGTCTAAGCTCATAATCATGCTCAGTTGGATCTCCTAGATTAACTCCTGGACGCCACACTTGCTGATTCAGGTCTATCCTTTGACCTAGGGTTTGTGGAGCTCCAACAAAAAGGTCACCTCGGTCAACCATAGCCGACAACAGAGTTGGTGGGTGTATCCCAGCTGGTGCAAGTAGGGCTGGATCCTGCCTCGGTCGAGCAATTGGGACCGGTCGAGGTTGAATTTGAGCTTGTAGAGCAGCCATATCAGCTTGAATCTCTTCAGTTCTTGCACGAGTCTCATCTTTCTCTCTCTGCAATTCTTCTTTACTGAGGCGAAGTTGTTCCAATGCCTCCTTCAATTCGGCTTCAAGATCTCGATTATCTTGATCAACCATCTTAGCTTCTTTCAATCTCCTTTTGTATGTCTTTTCTGGTTCGAGATCGTAAGGAACTATTTCCTTTCCAACACGAGTTCTTCGCATAGACCTAAAGAAAGATCCTGCCAAATCACTCAAGTAAAATAATCAATAGCAACAAGGCAACCAAAACCATCTTGGTCTTGACCAAGTCCCCGGCAACGGCGCCAAAAACTTGTTCGCTCTCAGACGTGTGTGTATGGTGAACGATATAGCTTTAATTTTATAACCTAAACCATAATCCTGAAATAATATGCGAACCCACAGTGTACGGATAAATTGTAATAACAGCAAATACTTCAGGGTCGAACACATGGACTATGGTGAAACAAAGATCGGCAATTCAGGTTGTCAATAAAAAACAAGCAACAAAGCAAAGGTATCAAAGATGATGTAATAATCAGATAAAGAGAATGCAAATTCTAGTGGTCAAAGCATCCAATTGTGGTTCCGACTCAAGATCTCAAAGGATAACATGGACAAAGTTGAGGTTTGCAAAGTGAAGGTGTTTCTAAGGTGGGAATAGATCACCAGGTAAGTCTCACTACTCACTATCCCAAACCAAAGATCCTCTCACCGAGTAAGTCTCAAGGTACTAAGGAAAGGAACTATAGTCTCAAACCAACACACCACCCAAGGGGATAGAACTAACATTTACCGGGTAAGTCTTAGGCTAACTCTCAAAGATGGGATGAAGGCATACTCAAACCCTAATAAAGGATTGACCGAAAGTATTTCCATGGTCGTCTATACCCAATCAAAAGTAAATCCCAACTTAGCACTAAGAACAACTATAGTGATTAAGTAAGGGTCGAACCAAAGAGAGTTAAGGTGTTTTAGATGCAATTATCGATTATAGTAACAAGTAACAGAAGGGGGGAGGGCTTTGGTTGAATTGATGCACAAAAACTTAAGAAAACGATTAACGCGACAAGTAAGACAATGATGGGTGAATCTACACTAGGTTGATTCTAAGCATGCGATTGCTACTTTGGTGCGTTCCTTTTTCAAGTTTTTAAGTAATCTCCCGTCTCGATCATATATATGTGTTGAGCCAACCGACATCAACACAACTTAACATGTTAGTGTTCCGTAAACCTACAAGAACAAATAACAAGTTAGCTTTCAAACAAAGACTAAGGGATATAAAGAGAAGATTAAAACCGTTAAACTTATCTTTATATTTGTGTTCCTTTTCTTTAAGTAATTACAACCCGTTATTACTTAAAGTTACTACTAGATTAAAGACCCGAACCCGGAACCTATTAATCCTAGTTGTTTACATGCACTTTAGAACCTAAGGTGATCAATCTCAAGCAATAGTAAACATGCAATTAGACAATGAAGATCAAGGAAACACAAAGTATTACTGAATAAAAACTTATATTAAAAAGAACTTACACCTAAAGTAACAACGCAGCTTCAAACCAACCCAATGTAGCAAGGGAGTTAGCAACTCATTACAATGGAAAACTTAATTCCAAAATGGATTTTTGTGGGGAAAAACATGGATAAGTTGGATCATTCTAGCAATCAACTAAGGACTATTTATACTACAAAAGACACTAAATAGGAGTAAATGGCCGGCCCAAAACAACCACCTTTAATGCCATAAAGGTGGTATCAACAGCCGGAGTAAAGCTTCTGACGTTAAGCCGCAGGGTCGGCCTTCAGCTCCGCAAGGGCAGTGAAGGCAAAAACGCTTGATCTTCTTCATGGCCGCAGGGGCGGCTAGGTAATTCCGCTGGGGCGGATCTTCAATGCTCTTCAAACGTCTGACCCTTTGACTTCCTGACGTTTCTGATGCCACGCCGCCGGGGCGTCCCTATGTCAACGCAGGGGCGGTGACACAGCCTCTTCGTCTTCCAGCTCCCATGTTGAGGCACAAGCAGGGGCGCAGTGGGAGGCGCAGGGGAGCTGGTCTTCGTCTATTCAGGGCAGGTCACCGCAGGGGCGCCAAGGAGTGGCGCAGGGGCGGTGACACACTTTCTGGCCGGTGCTGGTGAAGGCGCAGGGAGCCTCCGGTGTAAGGTGTCACCCGCAGGGGCGGTGGCAAGGCTCCGCTGGGGCGGTGAGGCAACAAAAGCCTTGCTTCGTGATCGATCTTCACTCCTAAGTGCTTATAACTCCTTCCTTAGCTTCTTTTAGTCTTCTTCTTCTGGACCAAGGAATTAGTAGCATAAACAGACACTAATACAATAAAAAGACTCTAAAAACTATCCTAAATGATAGTTATTCCATCACCTATCAAACTCCACCATACTTAGACCTTTTACTCGTCCCGAGTAAAACAAATGATAGTAACTAGACTCAAAGGCCTTAGGAAGCATGGGTAAGAAAGAAAAGACAATGAAAAAAAGAGAAAAGCCAAGAAGGAAAGAAGGAAAAGAGAATGAATGTGAGAAACTACCATCCTTATTGCTCCAAGAGTGGCCTACCAGGACAACCTCCTTATGACTCCCCTTCTTATGTCGCCAAAACGCCGGAAGGAAAACCTACACTCGGTGTCGCTCATTTTGCCAAGGCCGTGGCAGTGTAGCTGATACCAAAGGAACTCATGCACAGGTGTTTGAGCTGAGGAGTGCTGATCAGCCAGAGACACCGACTGCCACAGGTATGATCCAGATCCATGACTTATCCGTACGAGTTTTATTTGATATGGGTGCTACACACTCCTTCATATCTGATGCATGCGTAGATAGGTTATCCTTAGCTACTCTAGAGGGGATACCTTTTATGATAGGCTTACCTGATGGGAGTAAGGTAAGAGGGACTAGAGAGATCTATGGATGTCCCATTCGTATGGGAATCGAGATTGGCTAGTAGACTTTCTAGTTATGCCCTTAGCTCATGAGGATGTGATTTTAGGGATAGATTGGATGAATAGACATGGAGCAGTCTTAGACATTGGTAGGAGGACAGTGACTGTTTCCACTGAGGAGGTTCATAGAGTGATATTTCAAGGTTGGGACCTCGGAAAGGCCGGCACGGTTATCAGTGCAGTGAGAGCAGCGAGACTAATAGCACAGGGTTGTGAGGCCTTCTGGTGTTATGCCATGAAGGAACGCAAGAGCTTGACAGTGGAAGAGATACAAGTTGCATGTGAGTTTGCAGAGGTGTTCAGTGATGACCTGCCAGGACTACCCCCATATAGGAGCGTTGACTTCAGCATTGAGCTAGAGCCGGGCACGAGACCGATCTCGAAGGCTCCATACCGTATGGCACCGATAGAGTTGCTTGAGTTGAAGAAGCAGTTAAGGAGTTAGCAGAGAAGGGCTTCATATGCCCTAGTGTGTCACCTTGAGGCGCGCCAGTATTATTTGTGAGGAAAAAGGACAGATCGATGAGGCTGTGCATAGACTACAGAGAGTTGAATAAAGTCACCATCAAGAACAAGTATCCACTACCACGCATAGATGATCTGTTGGACCAGTTGCATGGAGCGTCCGTGTTCTCGAGGATAGACTTGAGGTCGGGTTTTCACCAGCTGAGGGTGAGGGATCAGGACATACCTAAGACTGCATTCCGGACTAGTATGGTCATTATGAGTTTGTAGTGATGCCATTTGGGCTCACTAATGCACCAGCAGTATTCATGGAGTTGATGAATGGGATATTCATCGACTTTTTAGACCAATTTGTAGTGGTCTTCATAGACGACATCCTAGTTTACTCTAGGAGTCGAGAGGAGCATGCCGGACACTTGAGGACAGTATTGCAGATTCTGCAGGATAGCCAGTTGTATGCTAAGCTATCCAAGTGTGAGTTTCGGATGTCAGAGGTGGCTTTCCTAGGCCACGTGGTGACTACTGAGGGTATTAAAGTCGATCCGGCGAAGATCGAGTCAGTGTCATCTTGGCAACCTCCTAAGAATGTTAAGGAGGTTCGCAGCTTTCTAGGTTTGGCAGGTTACTACCGCCGGTTTGTGGAAGGGTTCTCCCTGATTGCCCGACCACTTACCTATCTTCTGAGGAACACTACTCGGTTTGTCTGGTCTGAGCCGTGTCAGCAGAGTTTTGAGGAGCTGAAGAGGAGATTGACGTCTGCTCCGATTTTAGCACAACCTGAGGGTACGGATGACTTTGTGGTATACAGTGACGCATCCAAGCTAGGCTTGGGGTGTGTTTTAATGTAGAGGGGTAAGGTCATTCCCTATGCGTCTCGGTAGTTGAAGACGTATGAGGAGAACTACTCCACACATGATCTAGAGGTGGCTGGAGTAGTCCATGCTCTTAAGATCTGGCGTCACTATCTCTATGGGGCGACATGTCAGATCTTCACAGACCATAAGAGTCTGAAGTATATATTCACTCAGCGGGAGTTGAATAACCGCCAGAGGCGGTGGTTAGAGTTGATCAAGGACTTCGACCTTGAGATTCTCTACCACCCCGGAAAGGCGAATGTAGTAGTTGATGCTTTGAGCCGGAATATGCCTAGGGAGAGGGCGATAGCCCGATTGACGGTACAACCACAATTGTAGAGAGATTTGGCTTGAATAGAGATAGAGATTCAGTTTCCTGATTCAGATCACCAGTTGGCTACCTTGGAGTTACTTCCTGATCTGTTGGATGAGATCCGAGAGAAGCAGGAGACTTGCCCGACTTTGACCAGGATCCGAGAAAGGATGTCTCGAGATGAGGCCCCACAGTTCACTATTGTTGTGGACGGAGTGATGAGACGTCAGGACCGCGTTTGTGTGTCGTCAGACAGTGAGTTGAGACAGAGGATACTAGGTGAGGCTCATGCTACCCCATACTCAATACATCTTGGAGCGAGTAAGATGTACAAGGATGTGAGACGGTCCTTCTGGTGGGGTGGTTTGAAGCCCGACGTGGCTCGGTATGTAGCTCAGTGTGCGACCTGCCAGCAGGTCAAGATTGAGCATCGTAGGTCCGGAGGAGAGCTCCACCCACTTCTAGTACCACAGTGGAAGTGGGAGGAAATGTCTATGGATTTTGTCACAGGATTGAGACTCAGCAGAGGTTTTAATGCTATTTGGGTAGTGGTAGACCGTCTGACGAAGACCGCACGTTTCATTCCGATTAAGGAAACATGGCCGGTAAGTCGTCTAGCTGAGGAGTTCACCAGGCACATTGTGAGATTTCATGGAGTACATAGGACTATCGTCTCTGATAGAGATGGGCGTTTCACCTCGAGGTTTTGGCAGCAGGTACATACCGCTTTGGGGACAAGTCTCCACTTTACCACCGCATATCACCCACAGACAGACGGTCAGTCTGAGAGGACCATCCAGACATTAGAGGACATGATGCGGGCTTGTGTCCTAGATTGGGGACAGATATGGCCAGATCATCTTCAACTGGTAGAGTTTTCGTATAATAACAGCTGGCACGCATCAATTGGGATGACCCCTTATGAGGCTTTGTACGGGCGGAGATGTCGCACGCCATTATGCTGGGATGAGCCTAGCCGAGCGGATGGAGTAGCTCCAGATCAGATACAGGATGACATCGCTCGGATTTCCCTAGTCCGGGAGCGGATGTTAGCATCCCATAGTCGTCAAAAGTCATACGCCGACAAAAGGCGTCGACCTTTGGAGTTTAGGGTGGGTGCTCAAGTGTGGTTGAGAGTGTCACCTACGAGAGGAGTCAGGCGTTTCGGCATTAAGGGGAAGCTGAGTCCCCGATATATCGGACCTTTTGAGATCTTGGAGAGAGTTGGAGAGGTGGCCTACAGATTAACACTACCGCCGAGACTAGAGGGTGTCCATCCGGTCTTCCATGTATCTCAGTTGAGAGAGTACATCCCGGATCCAAGACACGTCATCAACCATGAGGATCTGATAGTTGAGCCCGATCATACTTTTGTAGAGTACCTAGTAGCTGTCTTGGAGCGCAGTACTAGACGTCTGCGGTCCAAGGAGATACCTATGTTGAGGATCCAGTGGTCTAGACGAGGAGCTGATGAGGCCACTTGGGAGACCGAGGAGAGTATTAGACGTAATTATCCTGAATTCTTTGCGGGGTTAGATGTCACTTTTGTATCGACGAGTTAGTACTCGGATATTGTGTTGTTTGACCATTCATGTTTTATATTGGATTGAGTAGTTATGTTTTAATGTGATGCGTGTCTGAGTATGATGATTGAGTAGTTGCATGGTAGAAAACGGAAATTTTGAAAACTAAGTTATACTAAGAAAATCATGTGATTAGGTATATTATCCTAAGTTTCGGAACGAAACTTCTTTTAAGAGGGCACTGATGTAATATCCGAAAATTTTAAACCTCATTTAATACCGGATCAAACCGATTTCCGATCCGCCAACCCAAATTCTTCTAATGAAGAAATAAACGATTTTAAATTTTATCATTTTATGTGACCCGGATTTACATAAAATGATAACTTTTTCTAAATCAATAACTTTAATATTTCAGTAAATAATCCCATAAATAATTCCATAATTAAATTCCGTATTCGTAACGGTCCCGGAAAAATATTGCCAAAGCTTTCAGACTTAGTTTGAGTGAGGAGTTGGCCCACTGGATCCGGCCCAACAACACATACAGCCAGCCCACTTACCCTAACTCTTACCTTAAACCTAATTAATTCTAACCTAATCCTTAACCCTAAACTATCGTCTAAACGATGCGTTACCTTCCCCCGGTGAGACGTACTGCCGCTCAACAACAACCCTCCGCAGCATCTCACGAAGCCTGAACCAATACCAATCACGAGCCGGAAGCAACACCACACCACCAGGATTGCCGCCTGCCAGTTCTGCCGACCACCAGGTGAGTCGCTGGTCTACCATCTCGTCTACCATCTCTCTCCCTTCTGCACAACTGCATTCTAACCTTTCTGCCGACCACCAGACCTCCGGAAGAGACGAGCCTCGCGACCACTAGCCGACGCCCACCATCGCTTCCCTACCGCCCTCATTCAGACCGCCTGGAACCCTAGTAACCCGCCTCTGCGCTTGACGAACAACCGCTGCACGCCTCACCGAAGGGTTGGGCTCCTTTCTATACCCTTTGTAATCTAGGTAAACAGCTTCCTAGTGCACCCCTCTCTCTTCCTGCTGTTTTTGTGTGACTAACAAACTGAAGCCGGTCCTTCTCGGATCCTGCAGTGACTAGCCAAGACGTGCGGGAGTCCTTTCGAGCCAACATACGAACCCCGGTCCAGGACGCTCCAACAGCCGTAAAATCGGACCATCGGCAGCCTGTGTAGGTACACTTACTCTCGTGCACTGCGGTATGTATCGAGATAGAATTATGAGTTATAGTGTGCTGAGTATGTATATGTGTATATACGTAAGTTGTAGTGTGTTGAGTATGTATATGTGTATATACGTAAGTGTAGTGTGCTGAGTATGTATATAGGTACATGCGTATAGGGACATGTTAGGCATACAGTAGTTACACAATGGAATAAGTAAAGATAGGTATGTTTAGGTAGGAGTAGTGTCGTGTATATATGGATGTATAGGTATTTATAGGAGTATAGTATGCCGAGTGTATATATAAGTATATATATAGGTATATATCTAGGTGTATATACAAGTATGTATATAGGTTTATATATAGATAGATATATGGGTATATATATAGAAGTGCGAGTTTGGGAATCCAACCTCGTAATCTCTAGTTTCTATCCTCAAAAACCGATTTAAGAGAATAAGATTAAAAAAGAAGATATGAAAACTTGATGTTGACATTTGAGAGTTCTGGGATCAGGAGTATAATAAACTTTTACCTTAAGAGAGGTTATTTTCGTAATTCTCCTCATGAAATAGTATTTCTTAGAAGTGGTAACTTCTCAGAGTTTGGGACACGATTTTGATCCACATGCCCTGTGTAACAGGCATTTGAGTTTCTATGGTGGCAAACTGAGTCTGGACATTTGAGAGTTGTGATTTGATTCAGGTAAGTCCTTGCGACTTACTTTGCTAGTTTCTGGATATTAGTTGAGTGATAATGGTTGTGTGTGTGTAATGTGTGTGAAAATAACAATAACAACTTGTTAGGACGACCGTTGTTATTATGGTTTAAGGCCCAAGTGTATTATAACGGGCCGTGACATCACTGCCCAGCTCTGCCAGGAGAGTGGGAGGTTCTCTATACCCAGACCATACATGTACAAGGTGAGATGCATCGGATCCATTCCTGATGGTTACACGGGGGCGGAGGCGAGGTTTGGGAATCCCTCGTGTCACAAAATAAGTATCATTAGTAAGAGTAAATAACTTAAATGAAGATGATAAATGGACTTGCTTGAAAGCATGATGGGTGTTTAATATTGCTATGTGTGTGTGTGCTATTATTATTATTCTCCTAATGTTTAGATAACTAGCTAATGGTTGTTTTGTTGTGTTTTTAGATTTACCGCAGGTTAGAACATCAGCTGAGTGATCCGGAAGTAGTGGTCAGCCGGGTCTCCGTACTCCTTAGAGTGGGGGTTTGGGTTGTTACCTTGTCGTTCTTTCCTTTTGTTAAGATAGTTAGTCTTTTCCCTTTGTTTAAGAACTATAGGCTGCTAGACCTTGTTGCATTCATGCCTTTAAAAATACTATTTCATAAATTTCGGTTTTTCTTATTTGTGTCTTGTTGCAAGATCCTAGTAATATTGTTGTCAAACTGAGGTCAGGACCCATTGTGAGGTCCTAACCAGTAATGTCCCGAGTTCTGAGAATTCGGGGTGTTACACCTTCATAGGTTTAACCGCTCTTCATGATGTTTTGTAAAGCCACTTCTTAAATATTCTATCATTAATTAGCATCCACTAACATTCTTCTAGGTCGGTAACTTTAAGTCTTTTGATCTAAGCTCCTTGTTTCGTCTTTCATCTTTCGGAGATCATCATCCTCACACACTTCCTCCTTAGCGTTGCTCTGTCTCATCTCAATGACGGAAAACGATTGACTCAACAAGGTAATTCTACTATGTGAACGTCCTCCATGTGTACTCCTCGTAACCCTCGTATTTTTGACTGTTCACTTCTTGGTACCTCACAAGTTTAACTTACGGTATTTAAATCCTTCCCACATGTTTTGTTCACTTCTCTCATCTTAACTCCAAGGCTTAGGAACGTCTAAGGAAAGCTTTGCATCTTAATAGAACACCACCTTAACCTTTCTAGAACGTACTCATCTCCTCCCCGGTTTACATCTTTAGTTGTCCACGCTTCTTCTCGGAGAACTTAAGTTCGTTCTCTCCCTTGTTCTCGTCGTCGTTTGCTCATGGCCTCTTTAGAACTGCTTCTACACTTTAATGTGGCTCCTTTTTCTTGTATTAATCCCATCTTGATCCCCCTTAAGTCATCTCGAGTTTTCTTTTACTTAGTTGCCCTTTGTTTACATCATCTCTACTCCTCCTCTTCGACATCCTCTTAAAGGAGTACAAGAACTCCAAGGTGTTCGCCTGAACGTAGCTCTCAACTCGATACTTGATCATATTCTTCCTTGTATGTACACTATCCTATGTAAAACGACGTCGTCCAAGGACGATGATATCATAATAGCATCTCAACTAAAATGTCCTATATCTCCATATGCTACTATATATAATAGGAATACATATCCATAACTATATAAGTCCTAAGTCCATATTACTACTAATATCACGTATTCAACATTCCATTACAACAATACAAGGTTCAAAACATATAATCATTCACATATACAACTATACACATAAATCATGTCCATCATGCAACTACAATCCACATACAATAATAGTCCAAAAACACCCTAAGTCCACGATACATATCTACATATATACATATATATATATATATATATATATATATATATATATATATATATATATATATATATATATATACATATATATACTAAAAATCCAATAAACTATGCTGCCGAGATCCACGGAAGGAGTGGTGGTCCGTACATTCTACCCCGACTCATACATGTGATTTTGAAAACGAAACTCAGAATCCGTGGTGTTCTGTTTATTCCTTATTCGACATTTAGAAGATTCCGAGTGCCATTGTTGCCAACCTAGGGCTCTAATACCACTTTTGTAACACCCCGAATCTGCGCAACTCGAGATGCTACGGGTTGGGACCTCACGATGGGTCCCAACCCTTAGCTTGACAACAATTTCACCGGATCTTTCCAACATGACACAAATAAAGGCAAAACCAAAATTCCTTTTATAATGCAAATGATAAGAAACCCGAAGGAAAACAAAAATAGACTTCAG
This sequence comes from Fagopyrum esculentum, assembly GCA_033239045.1. Taxonomy (NCBI): domain Eukaryota; kingdom Viridiplantae; phylum Streptophyta; class Magnoliopsida; order Caryophyllales; family Polygonaceae; genus Fagopyrum; species Fagopyrum esculentum. Next base: position 113,508,576 of record BSUD01000005.1, read on the forward strand.
CCGAGATACAACACAAAAACCGAACGCCAAATACACGGCATACAAAACACAACAATCGAAGGACAAAACACAACTCAACTCCATACAAAAACCCTTCCTAAAATTTACGGACCCCGGATGCCCACTCTTTCGGATATCTCGGCCGCATTCCTAACATGCAAGGCAATCTACAACAATCAGTATAAAACCGTTAGCTAATATTCGAGGCATTAGAATCAAGGTGAAAGGCACAACCACAAGTCAATCATCATAAACACCCAATATACTTCAAAGCACACAAGTCCGGTTTATTATCTTATTATTATTAAGGCATATCCCGTTCTAATTCAACTTAGTTTTGTGACAGGAGACCACCGTGGTCCCGCCTCGGTCCCTACTTACCGGCATGGAACGGTACGGATGCCTCCTACCGTCTAACCAACACGGGCTAGTCGCCAAGAACCTCCTAGACTCTCACAAGAGCTAGGCAGATGATGACACCACCCGTTATCATACACTTGGGCAAAAATAATATAAGGTTGGTGGTCCTATTACCGGTTTAGTTGTTATAAAAATAAAGAATAATCACACACCACCAGGCACACATCAATGCAAATACAAGGAATATGAGCTAAGTCTGGAGACTTACCTCGTCCCAAAGCTAAACCAATCAACAATATCTCTCAACTTCCCGCAGGAAGATACTCAACTCTTGGACAAAACAAGGCACACGATCAACATCTATCTCTCACGCTAGAAGTCCTTAGACTTCTAGCCCAAATGACCTCTATTAGGTCATACAACTCACATGTTAAGATAACACGTTCCTAGTCTCGATGCTCCCACAACAACATGTAACCCCAATCCTCAAGCCTAAAGATTCTCACAAGATCAAACCGTATACTCGAACCCTTATAACAACCTCACTAGACCGCAATACCACCTCAAGCTTAGAATCAACATCAATCCATCAAACAATATCATATCCTCAAAACTCACCAAAGGTTCAAAGCCACTACTTGGCATTCTCACTAGGTTATGCTAGATCCAACCTAGCATGATACTAATACTAAACATAACAAGATCAAGGAAGGAGATACTCACACGAGGTCAAAGGCGGAAGACGATCTATGAATGTCGAGAAAGGATTTGTTGGTCTTTATTGGGGCGCTTCTGAACCTAGCACCAATCTAAACAAATTTAGCGTGACGCTAAATTTGAACGGAATAATTAACATATATAATTCTAAGGGAAACCTCATTTTTAAAACCCAAGTTAAAACCGTAAATATATATTCTGGGCAAATTGTATAACATCACAAACTCAAGGTAAAACTCGTTTTCAAAGCCAACGTTAAAATCCCGTAATTTAATTTTCGAGTTATAACCCGGAATTAATCCAACAATTGACATAATATATAATATATAAATATAAGATAAGCTCGAAGTAAAATCCATGTTTAAAACTCGTAAATACATTTTCTCGGCAGTTTTGTTAAGTTCACAATTCTGGGTCATAAACTGTAAATTTAAACCTTAGGCCATTTTCTGTAAATATACAAACAGGGCATCTTTTGAAATTTTTCAAAAGTTGGGTCATAATTTTAAGAACAAATTTTAGGATAGATTTTGTAATTACACAAAAGTATATACATAAACCCAATAGGGTTTCCTTCAGATGGACAAGGAGAGAAGTGGGGCGGCGCAGGGTCCTGTGGGAGCGGCGGGAAGAGCAGCACTAGCAGGCCCCTTGGCGGCGCTGCAGAGCTCCGGCAATGCCTTCGACGAGGAAAGGTAGGGCAGATATGACGGCTCGATTTGCTCTTCGGCCTCGACAGAAGAAAACAGAGAAGGGGAAAAAAGAGGAAGGCTGCTGGAATGAGCAAGGCGTAAATGCTGGCCGACGGCGAGACAAGGGTGAAAGCTGGCCCGCCCGGTGGGCTGGTTTGTGCCCTTATTCGAATGGTTGTGCTTAGCCAACTGGATGAGTGAGGGACTTGAAGGTTAAGAAAGAGAGCAGGGCTAAGGCGAGGAGAAGAGAGTCTCAGGCTGGAGAAGTGAGATGGAGAGAGGGAGATAGGGTTGTGAGGTTGCCGAGAAGCAAAGGTCGGGTAGGGAGGTCGAGAGGTCGAGCAGTAGCCACAAGCTAGACTGAGTTGGGGTTGGGTACACGCAAGGAGCGTACTCAACATGCATGGACAGGAACGTCATCCTGGTGTAGAGGACAAAGAAAGAACAAAAAGAGTCAGGAATTAAAATAATCCCGACCAAAACAAACGGAACGGGATTGTCGGATCGAAAACTTTTCCGAAATTTTCCGCAAAATAATATACTGAAAATATAAACAAAAATATATACTCGTATAAATATTGTTTTACGATATATAAATTACATCCATAAAATTTTCTTGATAATAATATAATGATATAAAAATAAGGATAATATATATATATATATATATATATATATATATATATATATATATATATATATATATATATATATATATATATATATATATATATATATATATATATATATATATATATATATATATATATATCAAAACTCGTAAAATTCAAAGTACGACGTAAAATACTCGAAAAATATATTTAGGCTATTAAAATATCAATAAATATACGGAAAGATACTTATCGAGAACACACCTAAAATATGGGCGTTACAATACGCCTTTTACAATATTAATTATCGAATTAACAATTTACCAAGTAAGTTTCTTGTTTACTTTCATTATTCTTTATTCAATAAAATCATCTATATATATATGCAATTTATTGAGTTGTTATATATGCACAAACTCGGGCAGAATGTATGAGCTAGTTTGTTCACCCTTAAGGATGGGATCTTAGATTGTGATAATTCCACCTTGATGATGAATTGGTTAATGAAAATGATGGAAGACTTAACATATAAATGCGATTTTATAAACTAACAAATATCGATTATATTTCTAGATTGAATGTTTAAGTTTGTTTTTCAAATGTGTGTAGGCCTTAAAAAGCATTACAGGGGAAGGGCTCGAGCCTTGAAAAGCATAACAAAGGAAGGACTCGGCTAAGGGATTCATTACAATGTTCGCTCGAAAGTGTGTGCGTCAGAGTCTTAATATTTATATCTAGAACTCAAAGCAAAGCGAACCCGCAGTGTACGGATCGACGTAGTAAAGCAAGAATTCCAGAGTGTCGAACTCAGGGATTTGGGGGGAACAAATTCAGTTGTAAAGTGGTCAAACAAGTAAAAGGGTAAAGCTTTGCAAATATATTGGGAAAACAGCAACCCTAGAGATCCAGGTATCTAATTGTGGCAATCGATTCAAGATATACTAAAGAACTAAGGACAGAGTTAAGAGTTGCAATGGTATGCTAAGGTAAAGCAATGTACGGTGAAGTTCCAAGGCTTTATATGACTTATCTAGAAATACTCTCTATAAAGGTTGTTGAGGCTTCAATATAGAAAGGATCTAAAGACAAGAATTAATTCAAATACCCAAACTTGTAACCCAAGGATTAAGACTGACTAAACAGATTAAGGTTGTGACACTCGAAATCGAAGTAGAGGTTGTTGAGGCTTCACTACTACCTAGAAAAGGGTAGACCTAGACTAGATTAAAGCTAATCTTTAACCTTGGATCAAAGTAAAAGCAAAGTTCGTAAACTGGTGTAAATTACGGGCAGATCTTGAGTTCCACGGCCGTGGAATCTCGAAAACAAACCGTAATTTTGGTTTGTCGGCGAAATCTCTCTAACTCTCAAGGTCCAATTTGTTTATGATCGATCTATCATCATCTAAGCCACAACTATCAACCCTTCACCTTAGAATTGCTAAAGGGTTTTAGCCAATAACTGTCATTATAATATCAAAATCAAGTTTAAGAAGAATGAAAGATGAAAACCTTCGAAAACCCTCAATAAAACTCAACTCAATCTCAAATCCACATACAAAAGGAATAATGCATATCGGATTCGGAAACAAACACAAACTAATAACAATCCTTGATAAGAACGAAGAACGGGATGTCAATCCGTCTTCTAATCAAACCTAAGGACAAAAGGTGTAACTTCCACCACAAGCAACTCCCATATCTTCAAACCCTCGCGAATCACGTTTACAAGCACAAATCTCCGGACGTCCAATGCAACCCTAAGAACGTGTCCCAAATTCTCTCCTCTCCAGCCTTTTTATAACGAATGATAAAATAACCGTCCGGGCCATGTGCGTAAATGATGTGGCAATAATTAATTCGACAAAAGATCGCCTAAATCACGGTCTCATGGACTTCCACGACCGTGGTTTAGAGCGTGGAAGTGGATTACGGTTCCATATGATTTCCACGACCGTACATTATACCGTGTAACTCTCTGGAATACTCCACGTTCATGATGCCAAGATCCACGGCCGGGGTTTTGGGCGTGGACTTCTCTACGACCGTATTTTAGAGCGTGGAAGTGTAAATTGCTTGTGGTTTCCTTTGTGTCGTGCCATTCCTCATCCTAGCATGTCCTTTGACTTCTTTGATGTGTCCTTAATCCTTGGATGTGCTCAAATCTTCTCCTATCTCTCTCAATTGGTTCGGTTTTAGCTCTTATTCACCTATAATCAACACAAAGCTAATGTAGACCTCCATATCGAAAATATAGACAAACTAGCTAACAAATGCTTCAATGCCTTATCAATAAACACTATAATGGACGAAAAACAACTAGAAAAAGTGCCTAGAAAATCGCAATATTTCATGCTAACAAAATGCCCCATACTTGCCACTTGCTTGTCCCCAAGCAAGGTCTTTTGAAAGCTTTAGAACATAAGTTAGGATGAAATATGCATGCAAACTCAAAAACAAAACATCTTTTAGGTAAATGTGCTTCTAGTCAATAGATCAACCTCAAACCTTGCTTCAATCATCCTTGAAAACGCTCACATACACAAACTAAAGTATGTAAAATAAAGAAACATCACAAGCTGCTTAATCCTCAAAACAAACATCATAAGCTTCAAATACCATCAAAATCAAGAATAAGAAACTTCAATTTAGATCACTAAGTCATATAACACTCTTTTGATCTTAAGGACTTTCAAATAAGGTCTAGAATGTGGAAAGGAAGGGAAAACTTATAAGGAGCGTGGTGCACGAATCCGGGAAAGTGGACAACTAACTCTGTTCTTTTTATTTCAATTTGCAACATCATCAACTTTTGAGCTTTGCTCTCTTCATTTCACATCATTTTTCGACTTTACTTTTGGAGTTATGGACAGAGGTGCACCAAAACCGAAGCCTAGGAGATTGGCGTTTCTCAATTTCGAGATGCCTCAAACCCTTGATGCACATACCATAATCCGTTAGGAATATCGTTCAATCCGACTTTGGCAAGACACAAACACCCGGCTATGTGAATGGTGCCGAGTTACTCATCGTCATGATTGACTTCCCCAAATCTACAATTTCTTTCTATTCTTTGAATGCAAAATTTTGCTTTCATGGTCCTCCCACATCAAACATGCCAAAACTCAACTCCTCCAAATTCCCGGATAGGTAAGGGAGGCTATTATTTCAATGAGGGGCTAAATGAACAAAGAAAGGAGAAAAAAAAAGGTCGAATTGCCTTAATCATTTCATAAAAAAGCATAAGAACTTATTATGTAATTTCAACTTCAGTTTCTCAAATTGATTTAGATGAAGTTCTCACATTACGAAATTTGCAAGCAAAGACAAACAACTCATTCAAACTCTTTCCAATCCATAATTCTGTTCAAGCATGCAATTATCATCAAGGATTCATTCCGCAAGTAAGATTTATCATAGGAATCATCTCAATTCTTAGAAGCACAAAATTTTCAAAATTTTTCAAATTTTTATGGTTTCTCAAAAGCTTTTTTTTTCATGCAATGCAATAATGAAACGTGTGACAATAAAATGAAACATGCAAAGTGTTCTCAATCAAGGCAAGCAAAAGTGAGTAGAGTTATTACAAACGATAGTCACACCCCACCCCATACTTGAGACAAACATTGTCCCTAATGTTCAAAAAGAAATAAAGAAAAGAAAGAAAGAAAATGAACTCACAAGACGGCGGTGGAGCGGCTAATGCTAGCAATCATGCATGATCATCATTGTGGTGCTGGTGGTGGTGGAAACGGGAAGAAGCTGGAGTCAAAGTTCCGCCCAAACTGCTAGCGGTAGATGTCTCTCATCATCCTGTCATGCTCGTCAGCTCGGACATCTCTAGCGTCCTGCCGGACCTCTAAAGCTCCTACTCTCCTGGAGAGGTCGGTAGCCCAATCCGGTGCTCGTACCACCTCGGTGCCTGGCTGTACCAAGCTGGTGCATCCTGTGGTGCTGGTGCAGACGGCGGTTGTGCATACCATGTTGATGGAGCTCCCATCCACTCTGGATGTGATCTATACCAATCAGGAGGGGCATCCATCCATGTCGGCCTCTCACTCACGCTAGCACGGTGAGAGGAGGAGGTTGCTGAAGGTCCAGCTAGTCGTGGTGAGCGTTTGGGAGGGTCAAGGAAATGCGCCGGCTGATCCGGGAAAGTGCCAAAGTCATGCTCCTCACCTCCTCCCTCAAAACCATCACCTACTCTCATCTCCTCCTAATCTGCAGCTGGTACCTCAAGAGGGACATAAGGAGGGGCTACTAACCTATTCGCATGCATAGCAGCGAATGTCTGCTTCTAATTATGGCGTCCAGCCATAATGGAATACTCGGGGAGCCATGCAACACCTCTACCTCATCTATCCTCCCAAGGCATGGCAGTGGTGGGTGGACCTCTATGCCTAGGAAAGATCAAACCTCTAGTCATGAGGCTCTAAAGTCCCAATGCTCTAGCTGCTATCCTAGTACAAGCAGAAAAATCAATCCTCAACTGTCTAGCAATGTGGGTGACCATCCCACCATATCCAATATTCCCAGCCCTCTTGTTCTTGAGCTTACTCATGGTGGAAGCTAAGAGGGTAGCACAGTCAGCAAGTCTACCGTGCAGCATACAATAAAAAAGAAACAACGCATCCGTCTTTATCTTCTGAGGAGTCTCGGTCCTAGGGAAAAGACACTCAGAAAGTACTCTATGGGCTATCTTCAAGGTTAAGTGATAGATAAGCTTAGCCTTGGTATCAGCAGGTTGCCAGCGGTCCTCGCTAGCATAGATCATAGCAATGTCCTCCCAGAAATCCTTAGCGTATACACCGCTAGGAAAACGACCATTGAAGGTCTCTTGGAACCCAAAGAAGGCTCCGAACTCTAAGATCGAGAACTCGTACTTCTCCTCCATCAGCCTAAAAGAAATTGTCCTCTCTACATGGCTATGCTCAAAAGAGATCACAAACTCTCTAGTAATCTCCTCATATGCGTCTTCCCTAATAGCGGAGAAGACGATCAAGCCTTCTCTATCTAGCAACCAAGTAAGGTCATTCACCACATTCAGTGGCTGTAACCCCTCAAGAAGCAAACAGCGTGATCCTATGACCGGCCTCTTCTCGATCCTTTCTAAGGCATCGAGGTAATCTTCATGGATCTTTGGAATTCTAGGGAGTGGGGGTGATGGTGGCTCACTAGGAGGTACCTGGGAGGAGGAGGAAGCATCACCTTTCCTCTTCTTATTTCTAGTGGACATTCTCCTAATCAAATCCATTTCAGTCAGAAAATTACGGCCTATTCTTCAATTCCACGGCCGTGGTTTACCCAGAGACCGTGGTTCGGCTCTGAATTTCTCAAAACTCAATCAATCAACACCAAATTCACCAGACAACAGCCCTAGACTAATTCCAATCCAATTCCAATCAGTTCTCCTAAAAATTCTTGCAAAAATTTAGCCAAATCGACAAAGTAAAGAAAGAGGGAAAAACCTAGGTTTTGGATTTCTAAAATCCAAATTCCGTCTTCTTCAGTGATTGTCCACTCGATTTGTTGATTGGATCTTGTAGATGGTTTAATTTTCTTCACTTTGGGCTCAAGAATCGTTCGAAACGATTAACGAACAAAGATTTGAGAGAGGGTGGCAATTTACGGCTGTTGGGTCGTGGAAGAGAAGGTTTGTGGTGTTCTTTGTAAAGGAATGTGGTTTATATAGTGGCCGTAAAAATTTTTGAAAATCACGGTCACTAGGGGGTTTCCACGGCCGTGGAAATGTACGGAACCGTGGTTTTGGTGATTTTTCTCAGGCTTTTGCAAATTACGGTCTCAAAGGGTTCTACGACCGTGGTTTAGGGCGTGGAACTCTCTGTAATGTGCCAAAGTCCAAGTTTCGTCAATTTCCTTCAACTTTTTCCTCTCCCTTGCTTATTCCATTGCTCCTACATCCAAAAACATGAACATACCGGAAGGTATCGAAGGCAAAACAAAACAAAATCGTCTAAGCTAGTCTAATCTACGAATGAAAAACAAAAACATAAGTGCAATACCTTGGGTTGCCTCCCAAGAAGTGCTTGTTTACGGTCCGTAGCTAGACCGTACTTGCACTTATTCGAGTGCGGTAGACGCGAACTCTTCAGCTTGGAGTTCCGGTGAGTACTTCTTGAGTCGTTGACCGTTCACCTTGAAGCTTCCGCCCTTTTCACCCCATACTTCAACTGCACCATGGGGAAAGACACGCTTGATTAAATAAGGTCCGGTCCAACGAGATTTAAGCTTACTTGGAAAGAGACGAAGTCTTGAATTGAAGAGAAGAACTTGATCTCCTTCTTTGAGGTCTTTTGGAATGATATGCTTATCATCCCAACGCTTCGCTCTTTCTTTATAGATCTTGGCGTTTTCGTAGGCGTTTAAGCGAAGTTCTTCAAGCTCGTTAAGGTCCAAGAGGCGCTTCTCACCCTCTTCCTTTATGCTGAAGTTCAACCACTTTATTGCCCAATACGCCTTATGTTCTAGCTCTACCGGCAAGTGACAAGACTTCCCATACACAAGGTTGTATGGTGTTGTTCCTATGGGAGTCTTATATGCAGTCCGGTATGCCAACAATGCATCATCGAGTTTCAAAGACCAATCCTTCCTTGTCCTTGAAACCGTCTTCTCTAGGATTCCTTTAATCTCCCGGTTTGAAATCTCTACTTGTCCACTTGTTTGTGGATGGTAAGGGGTGGCGATCTTGTGAGTCACCCCATACTTAGCTAGTAGAGCTTCGAATCGTCGGGCAATGAAGTGAGAGCCTCCATCACTAATGATAGTCCGTGGTGTCCCAAATCGTGGGAAAATGGTCTTGTTAAAGAACTTAACCACAACCATGACATCATTAGTAGGAGAGGCAATTGCTTCAACCCATCTCGAAACATCATCTACAGCTAGAAGTATGTATTGGTTTCCACAAGATGATGGGAAAGGTCCCATGAAGTCTACTCCCCAAACGTCAAAGATCTCTACCTCTTGAATGTTGTTAAGAGGCATCTCGTTTCTCCTAGATATGTTCCCTGTTCTTTGACAAGCATCGCAGCAGGAAACAAAGGTTTGCACATCATTAAATAAAGTAGGCCAAAAGAATCCAGATTGCAATACCTTAGCGCTAGTCTTGTTCGAGCTAGCGTGTCCTCCACAAGGTAGTGAATGACAATGACGGATGACACTTTGCATCTCGTCTTCCGGCACACATCGTCAAATGATGCCGTCAGGACCTCTCTTAAAGAGGAGAGGTTCATTCCAAAAGTATTCCCGAACATCCTTAGAGAACTTCTTTCTTTGTGCATAGGATAATCCGGGTGTTAATTCCTGGCAAACCAAATAGTTAACAAAATCAGCAAACCATGGCTCATTACCTTTACTAATCTTGTCGATGCACTCCTCTATGATATGTAAATGCTCGTCCGGAAAGGAGTCATCTATGGGAAGATTGTCGTCCTCTAGATGTCGTAGACGACTCAAATGATCCGCAACAGAATTTTCCGAACCCTTCTTTTCACGGATCTCTAGATCGAATTCTTGCAGGAGAAGAATCCATCTAATCAGTCTTAGTTTCGCATCCTTCTTTGCAAGTGGATACCGGATCGCAGCATGATCCATGTATACAATCACCTTTGCACCTACAAGATAAGAACGAAACTTTTCAAATGCATAAACAATTGCTAGAAATTCTTTTTCGGTAGTGACGTAGTTGAGCTGCACTTCATCTAGCGTCTTGCTAGCGTAGTAGATAGCATGGGTTCGTCCTTCCTTCTTTTGCCCAAGCACAGTTCCTATAGCTACGTCACTTGCATCACACATAACCTCAAATGGAAGATTCCAATCCGGAGGTTGGATGATCGGGGCTGAGATTAGAGCTTCCCGAATCTTAAGAAACGCATCTAAACATTCTTGCGAAAAATCAAAAATTGCATCCTTCATAAATAGATTAGTAAGCAACTTTGATATCTTAGAGAAATCCTTTATAAAGCGTCTATAAAATCCAGCATGTCCTAGAAATCTCCTTATCCCTTTCACCGAAGATGGAGGAGGAAGCTTTTCTATAGTCTCTATCTTAGCCTTATCTACTTCAATCCCTCTACTAGAGATCAAGTGTCCTAATACAATGCCTTCTTTCACCATAAATTGACACTTCTCCCAATTAAGAACCAGGTTAGTGTCTTCACACCTTTGTAGCACAAGAGCAAGGTTAGAAAGACAATTATCGAAAGAGGAACCATAAACAGAAAAGTCATCCATAAAAACCTCCATGATTTCCTCTATATACTCCAAGAAGATAGCCATCATGCATCTTTGAAAGGTGGTTGGGGCGTTGCAAAGCCCAAACGGCATTCTCCTATAAGCAAACGTACCCCACAAGCACGTGAATGTGGTCTTCTCTTGATCGTCCGGATGTATCGGGATCTGAAAGAAACCACTATAACCGTCAAGATAGCAAAATTGTGAGTGTTGTGCTAATCTCTCAAGCATTTGGTCAATGAATGGTAGTGGGAAGTGATCCTTCTTCGTTGCGTTGTTTAGCTTGCGGTAGTTTATGCACATCCTCCATCCCGTCACGGTTCGTGTAGGAGTGAGTTCATTGTTCTTGTCGGTGATGACCGTCATTCCTCCTTTCTTTGGAACCACCTGTACGGGACTCACCCACTTGCTATCACAGATAGGGTAGATGATACCTGCATCAAGTAGTTTAAGAATTTCCTTCTTAACAACCTCCTTCATGGTCGGATTTAACCGTCTTTGAGGTTATCGCGAAGTTCTAAAATCTTCTTCCATTAGGATCTTATGCATGCATAGTGAGGGCTTGATTCCTACTAGATCCTCTATGGTGTAACCTAAGGCTTTCCTATGTTTCTTAAGAACAACCATAAGCTTACTATGTTCATCTATACTCAAATCGGAACTAACAATTACCGGAAAGGTAGAATTAGGTCCTAGAAATGCGTACCTTAGATGTGCGGGAAGTGGCTTCAATTCCATCACTATAGGACTCTCTAATGGCTCTTGAGGATTGTCCAATGCTTCCTTAGAAGTCTCTAAGAGTGTAGAAGTTGTTGGAGAAGAATCAAAAGAAGTGGTAGAAAGAACACAATTGTCTTCAGATTCACCCAAAATTACGGCTCCCCTGTTTCCTCCACGGCCGTGGTTTTGGGCGTGGAAGTCAATTACGGTGCCTCTGCTTGTTCCACGGCCGTGGTTTTGACCGTGTAACTTACTAGAGTCCTTTGAATAGCTGATTACGGTCATGTTGGTGGAAACTACGGCCGTGGAATAGCACGACTGGCCGTGATTCCTCACGTTCTTTGATCCATCGTAGAGTTTCTCAAATTCTTCTTCATACACTTCCTTTTGCTTCTCTAAAGCTTCAATTTCCTCATTGCATTCCTCTTCTTCCCCTACGTCCATAATGCTCATAGTGATCACCTTTTGCAAGGGATCTTTGAAGAGAATCGAACTTACTTCCTCTCTAGATAGCTCTTCTTCATGGATGTTGAATATATCCTCTTCAAAAGCTGGTTTCTTCACGAAAGTGGAAAGAACGAATTCTACCTAGCTTCTCTTCTCCTATGTCAAAGGCGAGTCTATCATTCTTGCAATCAACCATACAACCGGAAGTTGCAAGAAACGGTCTTCCGAGTATGATCGGGACCGGACTATTTGCAGGAATGTCAAGCACCACAAAATTTATGGGAACATAAAACTTACCAAGCTTGACCGGGACGTCTTCAACTATGCCGACGGGACGAGTTATGGATCGATCCGCCATGTATAACGTCATCTTTACCGGTTTAAGTTCGCCTAAACCGATTTTCCTGCATAAGGCAAGTGGAATGATGCTAACGCTTGCTCCTAAATCACATAATGCATCATATGTGACATCTCCCACTCCTATGGGAACACAAACTGACCCCGGATCCTTCAGCTTTGGGGGCATCTTTTCCTTCATTGTCTTAATGAGATCCGATGAATCCGAACTCATCTTGACCTCTCCAAAATCCTCTAATTTCCTCTTGTTAGAGAGGATCTCCTTTAGGAACTTTCCATAAGCTGGCATACCTACAATTGCATCAATGAAAGGTATATTAATATGCAGTTTGCTCATGAGTTCAATAAACTTACCGAATTGCTTGTCTAGACACGCTCTTACTCTAGACTACGGGAATGGTAGGGGAGGTTTGTAAGATGGAGGAGGAATGTAGATGTCTTCCTTCTCCTTCCCCTTCTCTTTCTCTTTCTCGACGGGAACTTCCACAAACTTAGGCTGTGGGTCGGTGGTTGTTGCTCCGCTCCTAGTTGTGATAGCCCACCCTTCTTTTCGGGTTATCCTCCGTCTTTCCTGGAAGTTTTCCTTGATTTCTAGGAACTTCCTCAACATTGCTAAACATTTGGTTTTCTAAAACCTTTTGGGCTTTATCAACCTTAGTAATGTGATTATCAACCTTAGTGATGTGACTCTCCAATCCTTGAAGCTTTCCCAAAATTGTTTCCAACATGGGATCGGGCTTCTCTTTCCCCGAAGTACTTCCACTATTAGATGCTTGTTCTTGACTTTTTAAAGAAATGGAAGAAGAAGAAGAAGGTGGAGTTAGTGAATTTCTTGAATTGGGATAAGAATTACCGGAATTTTGTTGTTGGTTGGAACGCCAATTGTTGTGTTTGAACCCCTATTGTTGTTCCAATGGTTATTCCGGTTGTTGTTGTTGTTCCAATTGTTCTGATTGTTGCGATTTGTGTTCTCATTCCCATTGTGGTTATCGTTGTTTCCTAAATAACCAACATCTTGCTCCTTTTGATTTGGAAAGCTAGCCTTGATGACTTCCTTCAATTCTTTAATCTCGGAGTTGAGAGAAAAGATTTGAGTTTGAGCGGCTTGTGTTAGCTTTGCTCCTTGCTCCACTCGTTTTGCTTCTACTTTCCGGTGAGAATACTTCTCAATGACTCGGGCTTGCTTCTCAATGAAGTCCCAAGCGTCATCTTCCCTCATGTCCATGAATGTACCACATGAAAGGGATTGGTGCTTGAATTGTGTTTCCATATCCAGCCCCTTATAGTATATCTCCAATAGCTCCAATTTAGAAATGACATGATGTGGGCAATCCAATAGTAAATCCTGAAATCTTTCCCAAGATTGAAATAAACTTTCGTTAGATCTCATAGAAAATGCATTAATCTTACCTATCAACTCCGCCGTCTTAGATGGCGGAAAGAATTTGGTGAGGAACTCCGAAGAAAGATTCTCCCATGTGTTGAGTCTTCCATTTGGAAGAGCTTGGTACCAAGATAAAGCTTTCCCTTTCAAAGAGAAGAAGAATGGCTTGATCTTGTAGTTGTTGGTGTTGCATTCTTTGGCTTCATTGTCTCCATCAAGATCTCAAAATTCTGTAAATGTTGATGTGGAGATTCGCTACTCGTTTCTCCAAACTGACTTTGGAAAACGATGGTAATGACTGGTGGGTTGAAGCTAAACCCCTGCATATCGTCAGCATCAAAGTTCACACCTAGACGGCATGGTTGCTGAATTGGATCCATCCTTTGGCCAAGAGTTCTTGGCTCTTCATGTACACGAGTGGCTCTCGCACCCCCAGCCGGGACACGATATTTGGCAGCCGGTCTTGGATTATATTGATTCATGTTGATCGTCGGATTAATGTCTTCTAGCGGTGGCATGGAAGAGTCGCTATCCTCATCGGATGAGTTGGTTCTAACCGATCTTGCCGGCTTTCTCCTCTTCTTCTTCTTGGAATCGCTTATCTCCAGCCTCATTTGAAACATCGCGTCCCTTAGCTCATCAATTTGCAATTGATGACGTTCCGATTCTTCTTTGCGAGTCTTCTCGCTCCATCTAAGTTGAGCTTCGGATTCCGTCAATTCTGCTTGAAGATCCCGCTCCTTGTCTTCAGCCATCTTTCTTTCCTTGAGCTTCTTCCTCAAAGTCTTCTCAAGTTCTTGATCAAGAGGTAAGAGGTCCTTGTTGTTTCTAGACCTGTGCATATACCTAAGGTAACCTGCAATTATCACTCAAAAGAAATATTAAATAACAAGAGCAAAGCTCCCAAGTTTGACAACCGATAACCGAATTCGGCCTAAACCAAATCCCCGGCAACGACGCCAAAAACTCGTTCGCTCGAAAGTGTGTGTGTCAAAGTCTTAATATTTATATCTAGAACTCAAAGCAAAGCGAACCCGCAGTGTACGGATCGACGTAGTAAAGCAAGAATTCCAGAATGTTGAACTCAGGGATTTGGGGGGAACAAATTCAGTTGTAAAGTTGTTAAACAAGTAAAAGGGTAAAGCTTTGCAAATATATTGGGAAAACACCAACCCTAAAGATCCATGTATGTAATTGTGGCAATCGATTCAAGATATACTAAAGAACTAAGAACAGAGAGAAGAGTTGCAAAGGTATGTTAAGGTAAAGCAATGTACGGTGAAGTTCCATGGCTTTATATGACTTATCTAGAAATACTCTCTATAAAGGTTGTTGAGGCTTCAATATAGAAAGGATCTAAAGACAAGAATTAATTCAAATACCCAAACTTGTAACCCAAGGATCAAGACTAACTAAACCGATTAAGGTTGTGACACTCGAAATCGAAGTAGAGGTTGTTGAGGCTTCACTACTACCTAGAAAAGGGTAGACCTAGACTAGATTAAAGCTAATCTTTAACCTTGGATCAAAGTAAAAGCAAAGTTCATAAACTGATGTAAATTACGGGCAGATCTTGAGTTCCACGGCCGTGGAATCTCAAGAACAAACCGTAATTTTGGTTTGTCGGCGAAATCTCTCTAACTCTCAGGGTCCAATCTGTTTGTGATCGATCTATCATCATCTAAGCCACAACTATCAACCCTTCACCTTAGAATTGCTATAGGGTTTTGGCCAATAACTGTCATTATAATATCAAAATCAAGTTTAAGAAGAATGAAAGATGAAAACCTTCGAAAACACTCAATAAAACTCAACTCAATCTTAAATCCACACACACTAGGAATAATGTATATTGGATTCGGAAACAAACACAAACTAATAACAATCCTTGATAAGAACGAAGAACGGGATGTCAATCCGTCTTCTAATCAAACCTAAGGACAAAAGGTGTAACTTCTGCCACAAGCAACTCCCAAATCTTCAAACCCTCGAAGATCACGTTTGCAAGCGCAAATCTCCGGACGTCCAATGCAACCCTAAGCACGTGTCCCAAATTCTCTCCTCTCCAGCCTTTTTATAAGGAAGGATAAAATAACCGTCCGGCCCACGTGTTCCACGACCGTGGTTTAGAGCGTGGAAGTGGATTACGGTTCCATATGATTTCCACGACCGTACTTTATACCGTGTAACTCTCTGGAATACTCCACGTTCATGATGCCAAGATCCACGGCCGTGGTTTTGGGCGTGGACTTCTCTACGACCGTATTTTAGAGCGTGGAAGTGTAAATTGCTTGTGGTTTCCTTTGTGTCGTGCCATTCCTCATCCTAGCATCTCCTTTGACTTCTTTGATGTGTCCTTAATCCTTGGATGTGCTCAAATCTTCTCCTATCTCTCTCAATTGGTTCGGTTTTAGCTCTTATTCACCTATAATCAACACAAAGCTAATGTAGACCTCCATATCGAAAATATAGACAAACTAGCTAACAAATGCTTCAATACCTTATCAATAAACACTATAATGGATGAAAAACAACTAGAAAAAGTGCCTAGAATATCGCAATATTTCATGCTAACAAACAACACACGCACATCTACAACAACCAAAAGACAAATGTAGGAGAAGATCTTCAAAGGCTAGGTAATACAACAAGAAGATCTCAACGGCAAAGAAGATCTTGGTTCAAGTGAAGATTTCCAACGGCCTTTTAAATTGAGAAGATCTCGGCTAGATTGAAAATCCTCAACGATCTTTCAAGAGAAGATCATGGTTGTATTCAAGATTCTCAACAGCTTGAAAAGAAGATAAGAGAAGATCTTCAAAAGACTTAACAAGAAGATACGGTGAAGATCCTCAATGACTATCAAGAGAAGATCTAGGGCTTGAGTTTGAAGATGAAGATCTTACAAAGGCTACTTTACAACAAAGATCTCGTTCAACCAAGCATCGTATACTATGGAGAAATAGAAATGTTACAACCGTTATGTTACAACGGCTAAGAAGAACTCCATAGAAGACTATAAATGAAGATGGCGAGTGCAGAAGAAGTACAAGAACTTACACGGATAAGAAACCAAGTCTTCAAGCGATCATACGAGAACATCGTCATCGATCTAAAAGATTATCTTCCTCTTTAGCTTAGATAAGTTTACATCCTTAGAGTGAGATAAACACAAAGATCTTCATTGGCATATCTAGAGTGTGTTATACTCGAGTGTGTTACTTTGTGAAGTAACTAGGCTATTATTGCTAGAATAGAATTGATAGATCGTAACATTGAGGCTACATAAAGAGAAGAAGGAAAGTTCTTCTAGGTTGTATCTATGACTCACAAAAAGCAAATAATAGATAGTTAGAATCCTAGGGTCGGAAACCCTAGGCGGAGAGTAGGCTGTTTGGGCTGAACTTCGTAAACATATCGTCGCGTCGATCTTGTATATTTCGCAATCTATTGCTTTAATTGTGACTAGCAATCTTTTGCAGGTTTCGAAGTCAAGGCCTTGATAAACAGTTTTGTCACTAAGCGCGCAGATCAACTTCAAGGCCTTGAGGCTAGTTTCAAAGCCTTGATATACGATATTGCGAAAAGTTCTCATACTCTATTCAACTCCCCTTCTAGAGTATTTATATCCCTATTATTCATCTATTCGGTTCTTCGGATCTGATTCAATCTCTTAATTTGACGGTTTGACCAAAACAAATCCGAAATTATTCAGTAAAGTGTTGACTCAATCCGATCTTGGTTATGTTTTTTTACCTCTAGATCAATTTTTTTTCATGGACGTCCATCACGCTGAATCTTTTTCCTCTAGAAACAAACATTTCAATTATCTGCTTTGATTTCATCAGTATGGTTTTTATGTTTTATCATGTAAAAGATGATTGTGCTCATGTTGAACTCTTTAACCTTTGACATGGCTTGGATTTGTTGTGGTCTTTTATTGAGGTTCATTGGCTTGGCTTGTGCTACAAATGTACATCTATCATACATAATGCTTATTTTTTCACCCTTAGTTTGCTTTTTGATCTTGATGTTCTTTTGTTTGGGTGGTTAATGGTACCTTTTGTGTTTTTTTTAAAATTTTCAAATTAAAGCAAAATCTTTTCGGGCATTCTTAATGGACATCATGAGTAGTATTTTGGATTATTTTCATGTTAGTGAACTTACACTTGAGAGTTCAGTCTAACTGGTCTAATGACATGGTTAGTTCATTTTTCCCATAGAACTTAGTTGAAGAAAACATGTAAAAAATATGTCTAAAGATACTATATCAAAGGAAAGAATAAATGATATTGCTAACAAACTCCCATAGAACTTAGTTCATTGATTAATGAAGGGGCAAAGTGACCTAATAAATAGGAAAAAAGGTGTCGAAGTGAGTAATATATAAATTGGCCTCATAAACTCCCAAAAGTAAATCGATTACCTCTTTATACTTGTATTAACGGTTTCATACATTGGGTGTTTCACAAAGGGTAGTAATGTGAATACTACAAACGCAAAGATTGCGATCGCTGCTTATGAACTATGTATTCCGAATCCATGCTCGAGTTGATCCAATTTCAAATTGAGAGGGTTGGGCTCGTTGCTGTCATGGTGGGAAGTTGGATCCAAGTTTTGGGCCTTGTCCAAAGAAGCCCACGAGTCCAATTATCATACAAGCCTGATAAGTAAACAATCCGGGTTTAATGAAGAGAAAAAGATATGAGATGGTTCATGGCGGTTTAGTTGAAGTGCATTCCTTAATCGGAGCACAATGTTTTGGTTAAAACGCAACGCTCTGACTCTTTGTGAGATATATATGTATATATATATGGTTAGGTGTCCTTGTGCACAAAACCCTAATATCACTTGGCCGCTTCTCTCTTCGTCTCTTCTCTTTCCTTCTTTGAGAGAACTCCACATTCGAAAGCGAGATCGAGAGTTTCGATACGAAGCGTGAATTGGTTCCAACCAAAAATTGTGAGAATTTGACGAATTCTTTGTTGCTTGATTTGATGAATCATTTTCTCCTTTTCCGACTCAAGTAAGGGGAAGACCAAGGAGCAAGATTAGAGTTTCTACTCAATCGTCGTGGATGGTCGAAGATGAGATCATCGGAGCTCAGCGCCGCCCAAATTCACCTTTCTATCTATTGTTGTTCTCTTGCCACCACCGCAATAAGGTAATTCATAGCCTGAATCAATAATTAATATCTCTTCA
Source organism: Fagopyrum esculentum (assembly GCA_033239045.1). Taxonomy (NCBI): domain Eukaryota; kingdom Viridiplantae; phylum Streptophyta; class Magnoliopsida; order Caryophyllales; family Polygonaceae; genus Fagopyrum; species Fagopyrum esculentum. The sequence continues at coordinate 113,527,315 of BSUD01000005.1, forward strand.
TCTTTTTATAATTGTTTTGATTTGATGTCCTCAAATTATATGTAAATTGTTGAAGCTAATACACTATTATTTCTATATTTTAGGTTTTTGCAGATTTGGTATCACAAATCTGCCATAATAATGAATAGAATAAAAAATTATTTGATTCTCAAAGTGAAGGTTTACTGCAGCAACTGGATTGTTAAAAAAATGAGGTAATACACATCACTTATTGGCTTGTTTATGCTAAGTAGTTGCTACAAAATTAGTTACAATAGTGCATATGAGATATACCTCATCACCTTCATCAGCCTAGGATATATTCTCATGTATGGTTTAAGAATTAGTAGGTTGTTTGGCTACAACATTATTTGTTGTCATGCTTTGGGCAGTAAGAAAACTCATTGTAATACAGCATTGTTGTTTTAGTATTTTTGAGTTAATTCATGACAATGTCCAGACTAGAATAATTTAGTCGTATACCCATATAGTCATATATTTCTTGTACCCCTTTTAGATTATTAATTATCGAATTAACAATTTATCAAATAAATTTCTTGTTTACTTTCAATCTTTTTTATTATATAAAATCATCTTCATATATGTAATTTATTGAGTTGTTATATATGCACAAATCCGGGCTGAATGTATGTGCTAGTTTGCTCACCCTTAAGGATGGGATCTTAGATCGGATTCAATCTCTTAATTTGACGGTTTGACCAAAACAAATCCGAAATTATTCAGTAAAGTGTTGACTCAATCCGATCATGGTTATGTTCTTGTACCTCTAGATCATTTTGTTTTACATAGACGTCCATCACGCCGAATTGGTATGTAGAATTACAATTGGTTTATTTAAAATATCATCAAACCGATGGACAACTTGCTTATTCGACATAAGAAGTATGTGTATTTCACTAACATTGAAGTAGGGTATCAACACAATGAGTTTTACACTATTCCGGGTTATAACCTTTAACCTCCATTAATTAACATTTATTAAAATTTTCAAAAAATAAAAAGATAAGTTATTCATTCAAGAAATTATCTATACCTTTAATATGACTATTAACAATAACTAGCAAACACATAATTATTTTTTTTGCTTCAAAATATTAATTTATAAATGGTAGAAGGTATAAACCGAAAAAGTGTAAAACTCAGGGGCATCATCCGAAAACTGAAAAACTCTTAGGCATAATAAAAAAAAAAGTTAAAAGTGCAAGGACACCATCTAGAGTTTTCCATTAATATTTAATATTTCAAGACTTTTGATACTATGATGACATTAGAATTTTCGAAAAGGCCATCAATTAAGCACATGATGGACTGTTCAGTTCCTATTCAAAGAGGTGATAATAATGAATGCCGAAATAAGAAGCACTTTCATAGATTATTCATTCAAAAAATTAATCAATAAATCTTATTGTATGTGTTGTGATAGGTATAAACTCAATTGTGTTTTGTGTTAAAGTTATCCCATATACTTATTCCTCCTTTGCAGGTTCTACTTAGAAGATCAGATGTGTATGGCTAGGGAATCCCTATTCCAAGAGGTGACAATATTTTTCGATTAGCAATTATCGAATTAACAATTTACCAAGTAATGTTCTTGTTTAACTTCCTTTCAATCTTCTTTATATGCGCAATTTATTACGTTATTACGTATGTATAAACGTGGCTGGAAGGTCTAACCTAGTTTATCACCCTTCGAAATGAGATAACAGATCAAGTTTGGTCTCTTAATTCGACTGTATGATCAAAACAAATATAAAATTGAAGTGTTGATTTGTTCTAGTTTTTTCTGGCCTCTTGATAAAATTTGATTTATCGAATATTCATCATGAATCACACGTACGTACAAATCTTTGAACTGATTATTTTTAAGGTTGTCGGAAATGAACTATTAAGGCTAAAGACTAATTGCTATGACACCTATATTCATAAAGAATTTTCTTTTTTTATAATTACGATTAGAATAATAGAAAACAATGAAGAAAAGGTAATGGGACAAAGTATAAATTTTATTTAATAAGGGAGTAGACATCAAAACTATTGTTTAGTTAATATTAGATTCATTAGTCATATGTTATTTCCTTCAATCATAAGTCAATCTTTGATACATGGATAGTTTCATCAAGTTGGAATTATCATTCATGAAACTAAATTATTTGGAGTATAACAATAGGGTTTAAGTACAACAAATGACATTTATTAAATTTAGAGAATATATACATTGGGTTACTTATTGGTTAGAATGTGTTAATTTGTATATGGGTATCTCTAAATATCATTGTTTTGTACTTTAAATAATTACTGACCTAGTGAAATAATGTCGTGGAAACTTATTTTTCGATTGACGATTGTGACAAATTTGACGCGGAGTCAAAATTTAGAAAAAATAAAAATGGATACGGTTTTAATTGTTTCTTCACATTAATGATATTATTTCTCTCTTACTATTATTTCCCACATCAGGAGTATATGAACGAAGAAGGGGGAAGAACGGGATGAAGAAAATAAGACTAGTGAAAAGCCAGCTGGACATTACACTCTATCTTCAAGTACTTGTGGTTGCTTACCACCAGATGAAGTTGGTTTAAACCCTATAAGAGAGATACACAATCAGAAAGGGCTTACTAAACGCTACATGAGTCTCATCCAAAATGTTTTTCCTCTGAAGTTTGATGCAATGTTGAGGGAAATGAATATCCACCATATGAATTTGGTTTGAACCTAGATGAGTGATACACAATCAAAAAGGGCTTACCAAACGCTACATGAGCCCCATCCAAAATGTTTTTCCTCACAGGTTTGTTGCAGCATTGAGGGAAAATGAATTCCTATCTGATATGTACCAAACAAGACTAATTGTGATCTTCACCATAAAGAGACTTCAAGTTTGTGCTTCATGCATGAAGCGTATAAATCTGAATTTTTTAAAAGTTCAAGATTTTAAAGGTAGTGGTAAAGAATCCGATGGTAATGAAGGTGAAGTATATGAGATCTAATAATGAGACAATGTATATTGGTTCAAAGTTTCAGGGATTTCATGAGGAACATGATATTTAGTGGTAAAGAATCGGATGGTAATGAAGGTGAAGTATATGAGAATGAGATAATTTATATTGGTTCAGATTTTCAGGGATTTCATGAGGAATATGGTATTCAAAGACACTAAACGATATAGAAGACACCGCAACAAAATGGCGCAACAGAATGCGTGAGCGTGAGGATGAATCGTTCTATTGCTAAGAAAGTCAGGTGCTTGAGATTGAATGCGTGCGTTGAGACGTAGATCCAAATAAAAAGTGGATGTGGTTTTAATTGTTTTTCCACATTAATGTTATATTATTTTCTCTCATACTATTATATCTCACAACGGAAGGATATCATGTTCACTCTAAAAGGAGTAGTATAAATACGAGTGATTCGTGATTTCTATATGCATTCACATATCAAACACAAATTACCGTATCAATGAAAAAAAAAATCTCGTGATGGAAAAGAAGAATCAAAACAAGAAAATTTATCAAGTTTCTAGTTTACTTTCAATCTTCTTTATTTGACAAAGCATCTTTATATATGCAATTTATTAGGTTATATATATGCATAAACTCGGGCAGAATGTATGACCTAGTTTTTATACTTTCGGAATGGGATACTAACTTGGATTTTTAGTATAAGGTTTATTCTTATATTATATACTATGCCCAAATTTAGCGTCATGCTAAATTTGTTTAGTTTGGCTATGTTCGGAAGCGCCCCGATAAAGGCCAACAAATCCATACTCTCACATCCGTAGACCGTCTTCTGCCTTGGACCTTGCGTGATTACCTTCTCCCTTGTTTAGTTATGTTAGTGATAGTATATCATACTAGGTGAAGCTAGCATAACTTAGAATGAATGTCAAGTAGTGGCTTTGAACCTTATGTGAGTACTTGAGGATTAAGGTTTGTTCTTAAGCATGATGTGTTGTTATATCTTGTGAGGTTGTTTATGGCTTTGAGTGTATGGTTGATCCTGTGAGAATCTGAGACGTGAGATTGTATGATTGCTGAGATTGTAGCGACTAGAACGTGAGTATCCTAGCGTGGCTTTACGATCGTTGAGATCATCGAGACTAGGAACGGGTTGTCCTAACATGTGATTTGTATGACCTTGTAGAGGTCATTTGGGCTAGAAGTCTAAGGACTTCTAGCATGAGATATAGACGTTGATCGTGTCCCTTGTTTGGACAGGCTTAGAGTATCTTCCTGCGGGAAGAGGAGTGCGGTTTATTTCGGGTTGAGCTTTTGAGACAGGTAAGTCCTCGGACTTATTTATCTAGCTTCTGCGTATTAGTTTGACCATGATGGTTGTGTGTGTTTAATTATGTTTATAACAACAAAACCGGACTAGGACGACCCATATATATATAGGGTGTGGTTCCCATGAGAACACCCCTAACGTGAGAACATGATAACAATCGTACACCGTTGGATGGTGAGTATTAAGGGTTGAGATTTAGAGTAGCTATCATAATTAATAATAACTAAGAATAATAATAATTAGGAATCCAACAATAACTACGAATAATCCACTCAACCAACAATAACTACGAATAATACATTAAACGATATGACACCTTCGTAACAAAACTAATAATAATTACGAATCTGTTCTCATGTTCTCACGTTAGAGGGTGTTCTCATAGGATCTATACTCTCTCTCTCTCTCTCTCTCTCTCTCTCTCTCTCTCTCTCTCTATATATATATATATATATATATATATATATATATATATATATATATATATTAATTGACTCAAGTGTATTATAACCGGGCAATGACCACTTGTCAAGTTCATAAAAGGGAAACTGGGAGGTGCTCTACGACTAGTCTGAAATGTAATAGAGGGGTGCATCGCCTCTATTCTTGTCGAGGAAAGGGGACAAAGGCGAGATCACGGTGATTCTCGTGTGACAACATAAGTTGAATTAGTAAAATGAATAACATAAATAAAGATAATAACCGGATTGTGTCCAAGCATTTATGTGTTTTACTTTATCTTATGTGTGTATGTGTCGTTATCGTTATTCTAATATTTGGAATATTAGCTAACGGTTTTAAAACCAAATTTGTAGATGTCTTGCAAGTAGGGATGTTGCCGAGTGACTCGGAGGAGTAGGCATCTGGGGTTTGTTACATCCGGAATTTTTATTCCGGGTGTTGAGCGGCTTATCGACCTTCCCGTAGGCGCGACTCAGTTTTCCCGCATGCACGAAGTGTTGAGCGTTGGGTTTATTCCAAAAATCTCATTCCGACCTCTCGTGTGTCACCTTTGCTCTGGACCCCTCGGTTCCTTGCGTAAATTTGGAAGATGGGTCAGCTGACCCTTGAGCTTCCCCTTTTGTGGCAGCCTTGTTCCTTCTCTCTCTCTCTCTCTCTCTCTCCTCTCATTTCACTCTTACGTGAAAAGGTTTCCTCCTCCACACTCTCTCTTTGGCTTGGATGCTCTTGGGAACTTCCTAGATGACCTCCCTCCTCTTTCTCTTGTTTGATATCCAGCAATCAGTTGAGCTACAGATCCGGACTGGTGATGGTAAGCCCTTCCCTCCATCTTCATTCCTTCATCTTCTTCTTCTTCTTCCTCAAGCTCCAATGGTTGAAGCCATAGCTTCAACCATTGGGGAAGCCATCGCTGAGCACCCTTTGTTGTTCAACCGCGGGGGCGGATCTTCAAAGCCGCAGGGGCGGCCAATACCCTAAGCCGCAGGGGTGGCCAGAAGGATCCGCAAGGGCGTCCACCAGGAGCCGCAGGGGCGGACCTCTGGGCCGCAGGGGCGGCCACTGGCTCAGCCAACACGCCCTTGCGGTCTTCTTCTCCCTTTTGCGGCTGTTCTTCCTCCTTTCGACCCCGTGCCTTTTCTTGGTGAGTTCCCTACCTTGAGTATAGGTTCATTGATGACCTTAGAGAGTGGTGATGACTAGAAGCATGCTAGGTTGGACCTAGGATAGTTGGAATGCCATGTAGTGGCTTGTGGACCTTAAGCGAGTTTGTTAGGTTTTCGGAGTGATCTTTTGCTTGATGGCTGAATGTTTTTGAGTTAGTTCATGGGATGAGGGCATGGCTGCATTTTGAGGGTTTATATGGTTAGTACATGGATGTGAGTTTGTGAGCTAGGATGTGCATATAGTTGTTATCGTTGCCTTTGTTGAGACTAGGATCGTTCGTCCTAGTATGGGTTATGGTTTATGATCTTGCGAGATCATCGGGTCTAGAAGTCTAAGGACTTCTAGCTTATGAGAGTGGTATTGATTTGCTCCTTGTTATCATCAGGCGATGAGTATTCCTACGGGAAGTGAGATCGGTTTTTAGCTAGCTTCGGGACGAGGTAAATCTACGGACTTACTTAGCTCCCTTTTACGCATTATTTGGATATGGGATTGTGTGTGTGTGTGTTTATCGCTTTTAAGCATGAAAACGGATTAGGATCTACTTGACCTTATTTATTGGCCCATCGTTACTATTATTATTATCGGGCGGTGACATTACTGCCAAGCCTCCCGAGGGAGACTGGGGGGATCTCTGCGACTAAGCCATACATGGTATACGGGCGGCCTTCTTCATCACTCCCTCAGGGTATACGGGTTGAGCGCCGCCACACTCCTGTTGGTTACACGGGGACAGAGGCGAGAGTTATAAGACTCTCGTGTCATACTTGAACGAATGGATTAGAAATGGAATAACCTAAAAAGAGAATAAAACCTGGAAGTGTATGTATATGACCATGATGTGTGTTGTCTGTGCTTTTGTATGTGTTTGTGCCTTTGATATCTTTAAAATGTCTAGAATGTGAGCTAACGGTTTTATACCGAATGTTGTAGTTGACTTGCAGGTTAGGTGTAGCCGAGTGAACAAGAGGAGTGGGCAGCCGGGGTTCCGTACATCATAGGTCCAGTTTGGGGGATTGGGTCCGTGTATTATGTTGTATATTGTGTATTGTTGGCTTTGTTGTTTTGACAACTGATGTCTTTCCTTTCGTTATATTTTCGGGAATCATGTCATTGCATTAAAATTATTTTCGGTTTTGGCCTTTATTTGTGCCTTGTTGAAAAGGTTCGGTGAAATTGTTGTTAGGCTAAGGGTCGGGACCCATTGTGAGGTCTCGCCCGTAGCATTCCGATATCCCGTGGATTCGGGGTGTTACAAGGTTCCCGTACATTATAAGATAGGGATGGGTTTTTATATTTGTTGTTGTTGTTGTCTTATGTACTTTTGATGTATTCACACGTATGTTGTTGAGAACTCGGTTGGAGTCCCCTTCTGGTTGTATTCGGATTTTTGTGCACTTGCATTAAAACATTTTGGTTTTGCCTTTTATTTCTGCCTTGTTGCAAGATCCGGTGAAATTGTTGTCAAGCAAAAGGGTTGAGACCCATTGTGAGGTCTTAGCCCGTAGCGCCCCCAGTGCCGCAATTGGTGTGTTACATTTTAGGGTTTCTGTCCTTGTGCTTGATGAGAAGCCATGACGTCAGACAAAACTCCGATCAGTGGTGAAGGCAATACCAATGATTAATTGTAACTATCTACTTCTGATAATCCAGACATGCAGCTGGTATCTACATTGTTTGATGGTCTCAATTTTTCCTCCTGGAAAAGAAGCATCGGAATGGCTTTGGGGGCTAAATTGAAGCTTGGATTTGTGGATGGATCTTGCTTAAAGCCAGTTGAAGATGAAGAGAAGATTGCTCGATGGATTAATATTCGTGCAAGTTATATGATCAGATGTTGAATCATACATTCAATGAAACATGATATAGAAGAGGATTTCACTTATGTGGAATCTGCTAAGAAGTTATGGGATGAAATAGTCGAAAGATTTGAGGCATCTAATGCACCTCTTCTCTACCAGATTCACAAGAATTTGTCTAATATCAAACAAGAGAATTAGAGTGTTGTTGTCTTTCATTCAAACTGAAAAAGCTATGGGATGAGTTGCAGTCCATAGATGGATTACTTGTCTGTCACTGTAATGGAATTTCACACTGTACTTGTGAAATTCTCAAGAAGCTTTCAGAAAGGGATGCTAAAGGCATCATCCTTGATGGGATTAAGTGATCAATTCGATCACATTAAGTCCAAAATTTTGTCCTTGGATCCATTACCTACTATTAATAGATCCTTTCACATGGTTCTTCATGTGTAGAAGCAAAGGGAAATTACTTTGATTCCCTCATCCCATGCACCAATCTTTACTGATGCCTTGGTTGTCAAGCTCCTTTTAGGCAGGCTGGTGGAAGCTGAAGATATTTAAAGAAGGAGAGAAGTGACAAAAAATGTTACCATTGTCATGAAAAAGGACATCTAAAGGAAAGTTGTTTCAAGATCATTGGATATCCTGATTGGTTCAAAGGTAATAAGAATACTGAACCAGGAAATTATCATGTTCAGCGATCATCTCGAGGTCAACAATCTTTTGTTGCAAATGTAGTGGATAAAGTAGTTGCCAATTCACCTATTGATGGATCAGATGAAGTCAATGTTGGACACAATAAACTTGACAATTCTCTTGTCAGTGCTGTATTCCAAGAAATTGTGAAATTAATGCAGCGCAATACTTCTATGCCAGGAGCTGCAAATTTTGCTGATAATATGATAGCCTAGCTAGCTAATTCATCATCAATATCCTATGCTTGGATAATTGATTCAGGAGCATCTGATCATATCCTTATTGTAGAGAATTATTTTCTGATTTCACTTTACTCACAAAACTAGTGCTTATTGGTTTACTTGATGGATCAATCAAGAAAGTGCTTTACACTAGGACTGTCATATTTTCTTCCAGTCTTATTCTTCATCATGTGTTATACATGCCAAAGTTCAAGCATAATCTCTTGTCTGTCCCTCGACTTGTAGAAAATTTTGACTATGAGGCTTATTTTACATCTCGTTACTATGTATTTCAGGACCATTTCGTGTAAGGCTATTCTAGCTACTAGTTACAAGGAAGGTGGTCCCTATATGTTTTCTTTACCTACACAAGAATTAAAAGACATTTATGATGTCTCTTCTGCTCATGGAGTTTCACATCTTGATAATAAGCATGTTGAATTGTTTCATGCTAGGCTTGGTCGTTCTTCATTGTCTAAGATGGTTCATCTAAAATTTTGTAATACTTTTGCATCTCATAAACTGGATTGTACCTGTTCGCTCCAAACGGTGTGTGCAAGCTTTAAATTTATAAAGCTATACGTAAGCTTAAAACAAGGATGCGAACTCGCAGTGTACGGGTCAATCGTAGTAAAAAGCAAGGAATTTTAGGGGTCGATCACAGGGACTTAGTGAAACAAAGTCCAATCACGGTATGCTTAAGCAATTACTAACCACAAGTAATCAAAACAATCAAAGATGATAAAAGTCAATAAAGGAAATATGCAATTCTAGGGATTAAAGCATCTAGTTGTGGTTCCAACTCAAGATCTAAAGATAAGCGGACAAAGTTGAGGTTTTTGCATAGGGAAGGTGTTTCTAAAGTGGAATAGATCACCGGGTAAGTCTCACTACTCACTAATCCTAAACCGTAACTCCTATTACCGGGTAAGTCTCAAGGAATTAAGATAAATAACTATAATCTCAAACTAACACACCATCTAAGGGAATAGAATCAACCTTTACCGGGTAAGTTTCAGGCTAACTCACAAAGATGGGATGGAAGCACACTCAAACCCCAATAAAGGACAAACCTTTATTACCTACACTTATGATCTTAGGTAAACAAACTAAGGAATTACCGGGTAAGTCTCATCCTAAGCTTGCGTTGAACCAGGAAAGGTGTAATAAGAATAGGATTTGGCAAACTCTAACACTTAACTCTCAGTTTAGGATCAGATAAGTCACCTCGGTCAGAAGAATTCCACCCCGGCCGAGATGTTCATCGACTGAGCGAGATGCTTAGGGTTAAGGTTAAAGACTCGAACTTTCAGGATCCTACTGGAATCTAAGATTATTCTATCATTGTTTTTCCCACAACCTTCAGCCCATCACCCTAGAATCACACAAAGAGATTAGCCACTCATCATCATGAAAGTATTAATCAAATATATGGGAAGAAGGTGAATATTTGAACAAGAAGAATTTAATGAAAAGACTTCAATAACTGAATCAAATATCACAACAAAAGCGTTCCTTGGATAGAAATCCAACAAGAAAGACAATAAGGAAGGGAATCTAAGATGATCTTACAAAAACCCTTCAAAAGCTATAAAAGCTACAATCTTCCTTCGTCAACCTTCAATAAGGTTCTTCAAATCTCCCAATTGGAGTATGGCTATTGCGTGTCTTTCGGTGTAAGCGGGCTTTATGCAGCATATGCGGGGTTTCCAACTGTATGCGGATGTCGGATTTGTGGGAAATCCGACCCTTTTTATAGGAAAATTACTCTCCAAAGATAAGATATCTTAGAAAGATCTCTTCCCATAAAAATAGGTAAAATATATGATCTAGCATATCTTCTTCCTTCCAGGAGCCAAGCCCAAAAGTATAACATCTCTTTCCAAAGATAAAAGATCTCAGCCAAGAATAAAATATTCTCGCCGCGTCCCAGGTGTTCGCCTCGGTCGAGTCGACTTCTCTGGATCACCTCGGTCGAGGTGAATCTATGGTCAACCGAGGTGAGTCACAACTGAATGTGAAATCTCTCAAATCTGGTCCAAAGTGAATCTTTAATCCATGGCTATGCCTCCTGGATGGTTCCTTATGCTACTGAATGTAGCTCCAATGACTCCATAGCTCCTTTTTGATGCAAAACGTGCCATTTTACCTACGATTACAACAAAACTAGGTGTAGACCTCGATTTTCGCAAAGGTAGATGAAATGGTAATATAATCACATATTATACATGCAAACATGCAGATTATTGAAGATAAAACGTCCAAACAAACTCCAAAATATAGACTATAATTCATGCTATCAGTACCACTTGTGTTTTAGCTAAACAACAAAAGTTACCATTTCCAAATAGTATTGCTCTTGCTAAATCTTGCTTTGACTTGATTCATATTGACAGATGGGGTCCTTATCATACACCTTCTTTATGTGGTGCTAAATACTTCCTTACTATTGTGGATGATCATACACGATGTACATTGACTTATCTCATGAATGATAAGACTCAAGTTTATAGGATACATCCTGATTTTGTTGCTTATGTTAAAAACCAGTTTGGTAGTTCTATTAAAAGTTCCAGGTCAGACAATGATTCTAAATTCCTTCAGCACAACTTAGCCTTACTATTTCTTGTTAATGGTATTATTCATCAAATATATGTGGCTTATGGGCCTCAACAAAATGTCAGAGTTGAGAGGAAGCACATACATCTCTTAGAAACTACTCGAGCACAGAGATTACTTGTTGTTTTACCCTTGATTTTTTGTGGAGAATGTATTCTTGCATCTACTTATCTCATCAATTTGTTGCCATCATCTGTGCTTGAATGGAAAATTCCATTTGAACTTCTTCATCATATAGAAGCCTCTTAAGATCATCTGAGAGTATTTGGTTGTATATGTCATGCATTGCTCCCATTTCGAGACAATTTTCAAGCAGTTTCAAGGCCATGGGTTTTCATTGGTTATCCACCTTGTCAGAAAAGTTTCAAAGTGTATATTTTACACACTAACAAGATCTCTATTTCTAGACATGTTACTTTCCATGAGTCTACCTTTCCCTTCAAAACTCCTATTTCTTCTTCTACTTTTTCTCCACAAAATCTATCACTGGTGTCAGCTTCTGTTGATTATAATCTCTGTCCATGCCCCTTTAATGCATAATAATGCTACTACTTTTTCACCACAAATTTCTTCTTCTTCTCCTTCATTTGCCTCCCCTATTCATGTGCTTTTTGACCAATCTAATACCTCTTCTCCTTCTCCTTCTTCACGTATTGGCCCTTCTCTGTCAAATGATTCTACCCTTCCCCTTCACACTCCTAATCAAATACCATCTCGTGTCATTCATAAACTAACTAGGTTTCATGACTACTTCTGTTCTACTACCCAATCTATTTCTCCATTCAGATCTCATGTTATTACTTCAATGACCGCCAATCATGATCCAACTTATGTTCAGTATTTTTGTAACATGTTATCTACTTTTGAACCATCTCATTACAACCAAACCAAAAATAACCCTATCTGGGTAGCATCTATGCAAAAGGAGATTGATGATGTGGAACTTAATCAAACATGGTCACTGACAGATCTACCCTCTAGACAGAAGGCAATTGGATCCAAATGGGTTTATAAAGTGAAGTATAATCCAAATGGATCAGTTGAAAGATGTAAAGATCGACTTGTAGTCAAGGGTTATAATCAAGTTAAAGATAAGGATTATAAGCACAATTTCTCTTCAGTAGCTAAAATTACTACTGTCAGAATGCTTTTAGCACTTGCTTCCATCCAATCTTGGCCCCTTCATCAATTGGATATCAATAATGCTTTCTTGCATGGTTTTTTAGATGAAGAAGTTTATATGACTCCACCTCTTGGTTATGACAAAGCTCTACCTTGCCAAGTTGTCATCTTAAGACATCTTTGTACGGATTGAAGCAAGCCAGTCGACAATGGAATGTCCAACTTACCAAGTGTTTACTTGCTTTAGGTTTTGTTCAGTCTCAACATGATTATTCACTCTTTGTCAAGCATTGTTAACTGGCATTGTGGTTGTGGTTGCCTTAGTATATTTTGATGATATGCTTATGAATGGTGATCTTCCTCATGAAATAAATTCAGTCAAAGTTGCTTAGACAAGGCATTCACTATTAAGGATCTTGGTTTGGCCAGATTTTTTCTTGGAATGGAAATATTTAGAGATACTTCAAGGCTTCTTGTAAATCAAAGAAAGTATATTTTGGATATACTTCAAGATTCTGACATGGACACATTGTGGAAAAGTCATTCAGCATTCAAATCTTATTGAAGACTGATTGGTCAACTACTTTACCTTACACTCACTCGCCCATACATTATATACACAATACAACAATTAAGCCAATTTCTTTCATCTCCTCGAGTTCCTCATTGGAATGTTGCTATGTATTTGCTCGGATACATGAAGCATACAGTTAATCATGCTTTATCATATCCCTCTACCTCTACCCTCACCCTCACTGCATATAGTGATACAAATTGGGGGTCATGCACTTTCACATGTCGATCCATCACTGGATATTGTGTCTTTCTAGGTTCCTCCTTGATTTCTTGGAAGAGCAAGAAACAAAAGGCTGTCTCCAAGTCCTCCACTAAAAGTGAATATAGAGTTATGTCTACTACTTCTAGTGAACAAGTCTATTTACATGGTCTATTATTTGACTTTCATATCTCTATACCTCTTGCTATCCCAATGCACTATGACAACAAAGTTGCTCAGCACCTTACTGCCAACCTTATCTTCCATGAGAGAACAAAGCATCTAAGGCTTGATAGTCATTATGTGAGAGATGAAGTTCTAAGGGGATTCATCTCTACATTTCATGTTCGATCATCTCTTCAGGTTGCAGATATTTTTACTAAAGCCCTTGAAAAAAAATCAACACTCATTTCTCATTGCCAAACTTGGACTACTTCATCCACGTTCAGCTTGAGGGGGAGAGGATATGGACAAATTATGTAAATATAGTAATATGAGGGCCATCTTTGTAAATAAAACAGAAAGTAAGAATTTTGTTACAACTCAGCTTAGCTTTTCTTCAAGTATAAAGAGAGCAATGTAAAAGTGATCAATCAATGGATACAATTTACACTTTCTATTGAATTTTGTTCATAATTCTCTTTTAAAATAAGTTAAAATATCTATATCTTTTTTTCATTGTTTTGATTTGATGTCCTCAAATTATTTTTAAACTGTTGAAGCTAATACACTTTAATTGATATGATTTTAGGTTTTTGCCGATTTGGTATCACAAACCTGGCATAATAAAGAATTATTTGTAAATTGTTAAAATTGTTCGATTAACATATCAATGGAGGAAATCTCTAGTGATGATGACGAAGAAGGATAACAAGATAAAATTGTTCTTTGATTACCAGTTATCGAATTAACAATTTACCAAGTAAATTTCTTGTTTACTTTTTTAATCTTCTTTATTTTACAACCTTATGTATATGCCATTTATTAGTTTATTACATATGTATAAACCCGGGGAAAAATGACCTAGTTTGCCAACCTTCGAAATGGGATTTAAGATCAGGTTTATTCTTGTAATGACGGCTCTATCAAAACAAATCGAAATCATTTGGTTAAGTGTTAATTCAATTCGATATAGTTTATGTTTTTGACCTTTAGATCGAAAAAAATATTTATAAAAAAATCATATATCCGTCGAGGCGAGCCGAATTATTAGTAGACTTCCATTAAGTCTAATTAAAACATCATCACATCGGTGAACATCTTTGTAACACCATGAATCCGCGGGACTCGGGATACTATGGGTTTAGGACCTCACAATGGGTCCCGGCCCTTAGCTTGACAACAATTTCACCGGACCTTTCCAACATGGCACAAATAAAGGCAAAACCGAAATTCCTTTTAATGAAAATGATAAGAAACCCGAAGGAAAACAACAAAAGACTTCAGCCGAGATACAACACAAAACCGAACGCCAAATACACGGCATACAAAACACAACAATCGAAGGACAATACACAACTCAACTCCATCCAAAAACCCTTCCTAAAATGTACGGACCCCGGCTACCCACTCGTCCGGATCTCTCGGCCGCATTCCTAACATGCAAGGAAATCTACAACCATCGGTATAAAACCGTTAGCTCATATTCGAAGCATTAGAATTAATGGGAAAGGCACATTACACAAGTAGAACACCGCAAGCACACAACATACTTAAAAGCACACCAATTTGGTTTATTATCTTTATTATTATTAAGTCGTATCCCGTTCTATTTCAACTTAGGTTGTGACACGATAGTCACCGAAACTCGCCTCGGTCCCTACTTACCGGCATGGAATGGTACTGATGCATCTGACCGTCTACCAGCACGGGATAGTCGCCGAGAACCTCCTAGCTCTCGCGGGAGCTAGACAAGTTGTCACCGCCCCTTATCATACACTTGAGCCAAAATAATATAAAGGTCGGTAATCCTATTTCCGGTTTAGTTGTTATAAACAATAACAATAAACACACATAACCAAACACACATCAATGCTAATACAAGTAATATGAGCTAAGTAAGTCTGGAGACTTACCTCGTCCCCAAAGATAATCCCGCTATAACCCGCTCTCAACTTCCCGCGGAAAGACAACCAACGCTTGTAAAAAGGCACACGATCAACATCTCTCACATGCTAGAAGTCCTTATACAATTTCCGCATATGGGTCATATTCAGTAATTAATTCCTTAGGCCATATTCCATAAATAAATGTGCAGGGATATATATTAAGATTTCTAAAACTTAGGTCAAATATGCAAATTAGAAATATGGGCCAATTATACAAAAGGGGGG
>BSUD01000005.1:113551032-113669687 GCA_033239045.1 Fagopyrum esculentum
CCCCCCCCCCCCCCCCCGTTTTGTTACTTGTCACTATAATCGATATTCGCATCTAAAACACCTTAACTCTCTTGGGTTTGACCCTTACTTAATCACTATACTTGTTCTTAGTGCTAAGTCGGGATTTACTTTTGATTGGGTATAGACGACCATAGAAATACCTTCGGTCAAATTTTGGCGCCGTTGCCGGGGAGTTTTAGTGTTTTATTGTTATTATTGATTATTGGTTTGAACCATTTTTATGGTTCAAACCCGTGCTACTAACTCCGGCTTTGCTTCTTTTGATCCAGAAATTGAGAGGACGCACATCCGGCAACAAAAACAACAACAACTTCAACAAGAGATGGCTGACCGTACTCTTCGTCAACTTACGCAGCCCACCTTGGCTCAAAACCCTCTTGCGGTCACTATACCGGCATTAGGGGAAGGAGTTAACTTTGAGCTCAAGCCGGGCCTCATCCACTTGCTCCCATCCTTCCATGGGCTAAGTGGTGAAGACCCCATCAAGCACCTTGGAAAGTTCCATACCGTGTGTATGAGCATGAACCGGCCAACATTACCGAAGAAAAAATCAAAATGAGGGCATTCGGTTTCACACTCAAACACTCCGTGGATGATTGGTATTACCACCTTCCATCCGGGAGTATTGACACTTGGGAGAACCTTCACAAGGCGTTTTTGAGAAATACTTTCCACCTAAGAAGGCCAATAGCTTGAAGAAAGCTATAAGCAACATCGAGCAAGAGGCAAATGAAACTCTCTACAAGTACTTCGAGAGGTTTGCACGTCTCCGATCCAGCTGTCCTTTTCACGGATATTCAACTCAAGATCTAGTCTTGTACTTGTACAATGGCTTGCTAGACAATGAAAGGAGGATCGTCGATGCTGCTTGGGAGGTAATATTCTTAACTCTAGTCGTGACCTTGCTTTGGAAAAGATACAAGAACTAGCGGAAGATACTCGGAACTTTGGAAGGACCCCGGCTAAGAAAGGAGTTCATGTTGTGAGTTCCGGGAAGAGCGAGATTTCCACCGAGCTCGCAGAGTTGAAGGAAATGGTGAAGAGACTAACACTTATGGGAACGCCACATAAGCTAAAAGCTTGTGGAGTTTGTGCTGACCCATACCATCCAACGGACATGTGTCCACAAGTCCAAGATGACGATGATGAGGTAAGCGCAATGGGTTATGGACAACCACAGCAGCAAAGGCCTAGGAACGATCCCTATGCACATAATTTAATGCCAAACTGGCGTGACCAACATAATTTTCGTTGGAGGGATCAACAAAACAAACAACAGCAGTCCCGTCAAGGTAAGTATCACTCAACTGAAAATATGTTGCAGGTTTTGACTAAACACTTTGCTACTTATGTCCAAACAACAGAATCGAGCATCAAGAACCTTGAAAAACAGGTTGGTCAAATGGCGGAAGCCATTACAAGAATTGAAACTAGGGCTTCCGGAGGATTACCTTCTCAAACGGTTATAAACCCAAAGTTGATACTGGAGGAGGCTAAATCATAGAGGAAGAGTCCCTACGTCGAGCCAACGACATAAAACAAAGGCGCTGCTCGGAAGGCAACCCGAAGGAATAAGAAGAGGAGCTTCTATCAAGAAAATCGCCCCTGCGGCTCTGAGTCCCCGCCCCTGCGGTGACACCCATGGCCAGCCCCGCCCCCGGCGCTGGGCCAGCGTCTGCTCACGTTGGCCACTGCCCCCGCGGTGACATCCGACGCCCCTGCGGCGGCCACCCTTGACACGCATCCTCAGCCCCGCCCCCGGTACTGAGTCTGCGTACCCCCTCTTTCTTGTCACCGCCTCCGCGTTGACAAGCACTGCCCCTGCGGTTTTGTTAAGGAAAGAAAAAAAATACACTTACCAAAAATAACCTACATCTACCGCCCTCTTTACTCCCTCTCCTTTCATCCTCCAAAAACCTAGCCTACTCACCTCCCACGCCCTCGCGCCCTCTAGAAGATCTCACACCGCCCTGTCCAAACGTTGTTGCGCCACCTCCGGCAACTTAGTGTCGCTGCCCCCTTTACGACACCAACCCTCTCCACCACCACTCACAAACACCACCTCAACACTCTCACTATCAAAACTCCACTGCCCCACCTCCGGCGACGTCTGCAACAGGAAAGAAGACGCCGGAAAAGCCCCATCGCCACCACCTTCGCTGAACGCCCAAAATCTCCTTCTGATCTTCGCCCGCCCCTCCGTCTGCAAGCTCCCGCCCCTGGGTCGTGCCGCTCCTGCGCCTGTTGCAGCCGCCCCTGCGGAAAACACAACAGAGGGTTCGTTTCTTACTTAATTTTCTGAAATTTCTAATTCCTTTGATTGTTCAAACTGCAAGAGATGGAGAATCAGAAGAAGTATAAGTTTTCAGAAGCCGATACGATGCGGTATAGGATTGCACAAAGTCAGGATGTGTATGCAACCCAATTTCTAGATGTTCCTACTTTGGAACAATTGGGTTTGTTAGAGAGCATGCTGGAGCTTCTCAACAACGCTTGGCTCGGGGATTTTCTGATAACAACCGCCCCAACATATCCCGAGCTCAGCCGCCAGTTCATTGCCACCTTCAAAATGGAAACGGTGGACCACGGGTGTGTTGGACTTACATTCAAGTTCAACAAAAGGAAGTACACATTGGACTACACCCAGTTGCAGGAGGCATTAGGGGTGACTATAGCCGCTTCCGACGACTGGTGGGAACCTATTCCGACACTTGATTTGATGGAGTTTTGGTAGGCCGCCACCAGGTCCGAGTTTCATGCAGGGGGTGAGTACTCCAACAAATTCACTCCCCCTGTTTGAGGCTCATATCGAAGGTATTCATGAGGGTCTTCTGTGGACACAAGGAGGAGAATAAGGTTTCTCTTAAGGACCTTCCACTGCTATACGCCTACCTCTCCACAAACGACTAGGTACCGGATTGGCCATACCTCTTCCTTACCGCTTTGAAGCGGATTAGGAAGAATGAGCCACGAGATATCGTGGGAGGAGGGATCATCTCCTTGTTGGCTGCATGGGTGATGGATCTTTCTACCCTGGAGGACGGATTAGAAGCCCCACTTTATACAAAGGGTATGTTGAGGAGGTGCAGGCTCCTTAGGAGAGACGGAGAGCACCGCTTTGGGCTCTCGTTAGCTGATGGGAGTCACATCACCAACCTCCCCCGACGACTTCCATTGGAAGACGAGCTCTCCAATTTGTATGTACCGGCTAACCCAGTTCCTCCGAGACGACCTCAGGCGGATATTGTTGGGAGATACGCAGCCGGCTCCAGCCGAGCCCCCGCCACTAATGAGGAGATTTTGACGGCAGCACACGACAGTCACGCCATGGAGAGTTTGTAGGCTCAGATGGCGGCCATTACTACACAACACCAGGCATGGCAGATCAAGTACCAGCGGTCCATGCTTGAGCAGCATCAGACGTGGCAGTCCAGTTTCGCCTCCTCGATGACCACTCACTTTGACCGCCGTCAGGATGCTTGGCAGGCGGCTCATCAGCAGCAGTTGGAGACTCAACAGCTAGCCTGGCAAGTTAGCTACGAGAGATCATTCAAAGAGAGGATGGAGGCTCAGGAGGACCGTATCGACACGCTCCACCGCCGGCAGGAGCACTTCTTCCGCCATTTTCCTTACCCACCGGAGGAGGGTCCTGGTGGTCCATCCGGACCACCCCATTGATGGGTACATGTCTCTTCCCTTCTCCCACATTTATCTTTGCCTCATCTCCACTTTGAGGACAAAGTGTACTTCAGGAATGGAGGGAGGGATATATCATTGCTTGTACAGTTCATTTGAGTTTATTTGATTTGTTTTGCATCTTTGAATTCAGTTTAAAATTCACAAAAAAAAAGAAAAAAAAAGAAAAAGCCAAAGAAATCGAAAAAAGGCATGAAAATCCTTGGATAAACCAAAAATCCGAAAGGGCGGTTTAGGCAAAAAGAAGGTAGTCCGACCAACCATAGGTTGGTGCAAAATTGGACTTGAAGGATGTGAGTTCAAGTGAGAAAAGAAGAAGAGTGGCAAGGTGAAAACCCGAAAGGGCGTCTTGGCAAAATGAGCGACACCGAGTGCAGGTTTCCCTTCCGGCGTTTTGGCGACATAAGAAGGGGAGTCATAAGGAGGTTGTCCTGGTAGGCCACTCTTGAAGCAATAAGGATGGTAGTTTCTCCCTTTTTTCTCACATTTCCTCTCTTTTCCTTCTTTCCTTCTTGGATTTTCTCTTGTTTTCATTGTCTTTTCTTGCTTACCCATGCTTCCTGAGGCCTTTGAGTTTAGTTGCTGTCATTTGTTTTACTCGGGACGAGTAAAAGGTCTAAGTATGGGGGAGTTTGATATGTGATGGAATCACTATCATTTAGGATAGTTTTTAGAGTCTTTTTATTGCATTTGTGTCGGTTTATGCTACTAACTCCTTGGTCCAGAAGAAGAAGACTAAAAGAAGCTAAGGAAGGAGTTATAAGCACTTAGGAGTGAAGATCGATCACGAAGCAAAGCTTCTGTTGCCTCACCGCCCCAGCGGAACCTTGCCACCGCCCCTGCGGGTGACGACTTACACCGGAGCGCTCCCTGCGCCTTCACCAGCGCCGGTCATGAAGTGAGTAACCGCCCCTGCGCCACTCCTTGGCGCCCCTGCAGTTACCTGCCCTGAAGAGACGAAGACCAGCTCTCCGGAGCCTCCCACTGCGCCCATGCCTGCGCCTAAACATGGGAGCTGGAAGACGAAGAGGTTGTGTCACCGCCCTTGCACTGACATAGGGACGCCCCGGCGGCTTGGCATCAGAAACATCAGGAAGTTGAAGGGTCAACCGTTTGGAGAGCATTGAAGATCCGCCCCAGCGGAGTTGCCTAGCCGCCCCTACAGCCTTGAAGAAGATCAAGCGTTTTTGCCTTCACCGCCCCTGCGGAGCTGAAGACCGCCCCTACGGCTTAACGTCATAAGCTTTACTCCGGATGTTTACACCACCTTTATGGCATTAAAGGTGGTTGTTTTGGGCCGGCCAATTACTCCTATTTAGTGTCTTTTGTAGTATAAATAGTCCTTGGTTGATTGCTAGAATCATCCAACTGATCCATCTTGTTAGCCAACAAATTATCCACTTAGATTGTCTTGCTACCTTTGTAATGAGTTGCTAACTCCCTTGCTACATTGGGTTGGTTTGACGCTGCATTGTTACTTTGGTTGTAAGTTCTTTTTAATATAAGTTTTCATTCAGTAATACTTTGTGTTTCCTTGATCTCCATTGTCCAATTGCATGTTTACTATTGCTTGAGATTGATCACCTTAGGTTCTAAAGTGCATGCAAACAACTAGGATTAATAGGTTTTGGGTTCGGGTCTTTAATCTAGTAGCAGCTTTAAGTAATAATGGGTTGTAAGTACTTAAAGAAAAGGAATACAAATATAAAGATAAGTTTAACGGTTTTAATCTTCTCTTTATATCCCTTAGTCTTTGTTTGAATGCTAACTTGTTATTTGTTCTTGTAGGTTTACGGAACGCTAACTTGTTAAGTTGTGTTGATGCCGGTTGGCTTAACACATATATATGATCGAGACGGGAGATTACTTTAAAACTTGTAAAAGGAACTCACCAAAGTAGCAATTGCATGCTTAGAATCAACCTAGTGTAGATTCATCCACCAATTGTCTTTCTCGTTGCATTAATCGTTTTCATAAGTTATTGTGTGCATAAAAACAACGAAACCCCCCCCTCCCTTTTTGTTACTTGTCACTATAATCGATAATTGCATCTAAAACACCTTTACTCTCTTGGGTTCGACCCTTACTTAATCACTATACTTGTTCTTAGTGCTAAGTCGGGATTTACTTTTGATTGGGTATAGACGACCATAGAAATACCTTCGGTCAATAAACCTACAAGACCGAATAGAATATTAGCATTCAAGCAAGGATAAATGAGACACATATGAAAGAACAACCTGTTGCTCTTAATATATTGTTAAATTTTCCTCACAAACGACACTTGCAACCCGCTTTGGCCAATCGTGTTTTGCTACAAAGATGTAACAACCGATTTTGGCTGTCACCGCCCCTGCGGTAACAATGGCATCCTCAACGGCAAGCTACGTCGTTAACCGCCCCTGCGGCCAGCTGCGGTCGCGGAGGGGTCGAGCCACGGGTGCGCAGGACCTCCAGATCGCAAGATCTATTTTCCTTTTCCGTTTTATTTCTTTCCATAGATAGAAGATCCAATCTTCTATTTTATAGGCCGGCTTTCCTTTGACCTTGTAACCCTAGAAATGTCTTCCCTTATATCTTTCCGACCATTTCTTATAAACTCCCGCCTTCTCTTCCTTTTCCTGTTTCTTGCATACTTTTTTATTCAACCTCGAGCAAAGCTACAACGTTCTTCCTTGTGTATCCTACTAAACGTGCAAGTCTTCATTCCTTTGATTCTTCTACACGTTCTTCAACATGTTGCTTGCTTCTTCTTTCTCTTTCTCTTTTCTTATTCTTTTTCTTCAATAATCAAGATCGAGTCTTGATTCTTGTCGGCCTTCCCGTCGTTGATATGTTGATGTTCACAAGCTCGCTGAGTTAAGTTGTGACGTGTGTGAAGAGTGAAAGAACAAAGCTTTGGCCTTTGTGGAGTTCCTTGTTGTCTTAAGGAGAAGACGCATCTTTTGTGCCAAAATCGCCTTTGTACCCGCTCAGTGCCACCCCCGCGCCCTGTCCAGCCGCCCTTGCGGTTTTCCTGCAGTTGCTCCCGCCTTTGGTGAGCTACTTCCTTCCCTTGTTTCCTCGTTCTTTCCTCGAGTTGTGTTGAGTGTTTTTGACCCTTGGTGATCTGTAAGACTAAGGTTTATGACCCTATCTTGAGGAGATTTCTTAGAGATTATGGAGACTAGAAGTTATAGGCTTCTAGCAATCGTTTCGTTCCTAATTCGTTATGCCTTGTTTGAGCGGACATTCCTTCCTTTCCTTCGGGAATTGAGTTGTAGTTGACCTTTGAGTTGACCTTCAAGTGAGGTAAGTCCCTTGGACTTACTTAGCTACGTTCCGTATATTAGTTTCATTGTATTGGCTGGTTTGTGTTGTTATTTTTGTTATAACAGATAACCGGACTAGGATTGACCTTTATAACCGTAATTGGCCCAAGTGTATTATAACGGGCGGTGACCGCTTGTCCAGTTCAAAAAGGGGAAATTGGAAGGTGCTCTTGCGACCAATCTAGCAGGTGACAGAGGGATGCATCCGCTCTATTCCTGTTGGGGAAAGGGGACAAAGGCGAGATCATAGAAATTCTTGTGTGACAGCATAAGTTGAAAGATAATAACCGGCTGAGTGTGAGCATGCTGTATGTTTACTTTACCTTATGTGTGTTTGTGCCTCTACTGTCTTTTATGATATCTAGAATGTTAGTTGATTGTTTATACCGATGTTGTAGACATTCCGCAAGTAAGAGATGTTGCTGAGTGATCGGGAAAGTGTGGTTAGTCGGGGTTCCCGTACATTATAGGACGGGATTGGGTTTATATTTTAGTTGTTGTTCTTTCAGTTTGTTTTGAACTCGGTTACAAGTCTTTTATGTTTTCCTTTGTTATAACCTTTGGTTTTATATAAGTTTTGGTTTTCATTTATTTGTGTCTTGTTGTAAGATCCACTGTGTCGTTGCTACTTTGAGGGTCGGGACCCATTGTGAGGTCCTAGCCCGTAACGCTTTCAGTTCCAAGAACTTGGGGTGTTACAATATGGTATCAGAGCCAAGTTGGCTCTAATAGATATTTAAACTATCCCCGCAAGGGATCTACGTTTTAAAAAGGGGGTTTTGTTTTTAAACTTGTCTGTCTGGGATAGATGTAGGAGCGACCACCACTACCTCCACGGATCTCAAGAGTTAGTTTTTTCTGTATGTTGGCCTTTATGCGCTTTTTCTGGATTTTTGCAATAGTTGATAGCATGGCCTTATATATCTATATATCCTTATCGTAGATGACGCGTACTAGAGCTGCATCTTTTGTAGGGCGAGGAAGGAGTCGACCACCTCTTCACCTACCATTCATAGATGAGGAAGTGTAGGAAGACCTCCACTAGTTAGATGTCGGGGTCAAGCCCCAATTGCTGATCCGCCTATCGTTGAGGTGTTTGTTGAAGAAGTTGCTGAGAGCGTTGTTCCTGAGGCTGGGAACGGGACCGCCACTAGGTATGAAGCACAGAGAGCACAGACGACCGAGTCCGGTCGAGTGTCCATTGGAGAATCTGCTTACCGTGACTATGTGCAAAGAGTCGAGGAGGCAATCAAGATTACTGCACCAGCACCGCCAATACTTGGGAGATTTGCTGAGGTTTTGCAGAGAGTGACGAAGGATGTTTCCCAACCTACTAGAGTTGAGGTGGTTAGAGTTCCCAATGAGGCGAGGGAGCCGAGGCCCGACTATTGGTTGAAGGCTTTCAACCATATTAAGGTTCCTTGTTTCGTAGGAAAGACTGGATTAGAAGTGGAGTTGTGGATAGGACATCTGAATTCTGCTATGGAGGTGATCCATTGCCCAAAGAGACGTCGAGTTGACATAGCACAAACGTTGCTGAAAGATCAGGCTCATTCTTGGTGGAGGACTTCCCGCATCTAGGTAACAAATTATGAGCAGATAAAGACGGTTATCAGGGATCGCTATTGCCCTGCAGCTATGAGGAGAGACCGACTTCAGAATTTTCTCAAGGATAGATTCGAGGACATCCCTATTGATGAGATTATTAGCAAGTTCCAAGAGAAATTATCTTTGTTGGGTCCGTCTACAGCACCCGAGGATCAGCATGTTAATCTTTTCTCTCGGAGGTTGAGAGAGTCTACACGCTCTTATCTTGTTTGCTTCCGTTGTAACTCCTTGACGGACTATCAGGATAGAGCATCTGCCTATGAGAGAGATCGACCGGGTCAAAGGATATCTTCTCAGATAGCAGATCTTGAGAAAAGGTTGAAGACTGGACCAGCCAGTGATGGAGCATCTTGAATTGGGCGTAGTTAGACGACGGAACGATCTTGTTTCTAACAGTTTGTGCAGAGTTCTGACAAAGGAGTGTAGTGCTTTAACTACAGAGGTGTCAAACACATGAGAGATGATTGTAAGAAGACTGCTGCGACTTGATTTTCTTGTTGAAAGCCCGGACACACGGTTGTGTTTTACCGTCAGGGCAAGGCGCTATCACGGTAGGGATCTTTACCTGCTAGTGTTGCCGGAGGTGGACAGAGACCTTGGTACCAGCAACAGCAGCAACAACAAACAGCTCTTGGTTTCACCGTTCCTTAGAGTTCTGCTTAGGTACATCGGAGAGGTAGAGGACGAATTGATGGTATGTCAGACACTAGAGATGCATCAGCTACAATTTATGAGCTGAGGAGTGTTGTAGAACTGGCAATGCCAACGACCACAAGTACCATTTATATTAATGGTTTTCCTGTCAGAGTTCTTTTCGTTACTGATGTTATGCATTATCTTATCTCTGATGCATGTGTAGATAGATTGACCTTAGTTACCGGTGGAGGAGACTCTTATTTTTAGGATTACCTGATGGGGTAACATTAGAGGTACACGAGACGTTCGCGATTGACCTATTAGATTGGGAGGTCCCGATTGGCCAGATGACTTCTTCGTCATGTATCTAGTACATGAAGAAGTCATTCTGGGCATGGATTGGATGGATCGACATCAGGCTATTTTGGACATCGGCAAGAGAACAATGACGATAACAACGGATTCAGGCCATGTAGAGATTTTACGAGGATGGGATCTCGGGAAGACTGGTACAGTCATCAATGTAATGCGAGCTGCGAGACTTATCGGTTAGTGTTGCGAGGCTTTTTGGTGTTATGCCATGGAGGATAGTACGAGTCCAGCATTGGAGGAGATTTCGGTAGCATGCTAGTTTACCGACGTCTTTGGAGAGCCATCAGGTTTACCTCAATAGAGGAGTGTAGACTTTGGCATTGATCTAGAGCCCGGGAGGAGACCAATCTCGAAGGCTCCTTACCGCATGGAGTCCATCGAGATGCTTGAGCTTAAGAAGCAGCTCGAGGACTTAGTTGAGAAGGGCTTCATCCGCCCTAGTGTATCTCCTTGATGCATACCAGTACTCTTGACCAAGAAGAAAGACGGGTCGATGAGGTTATGTATTGACTACCTAGAGCTGAACAAGGTGACAATCAAGAATAAGTACCCATTCCCCGCATTGACGATCTTTTGGACCAGCTGCACGGAGCATCAGCGTTTTTGCGGATCGATATGAGATTCGGATATCATTAGTTGAGAGTGAGAGAGCAGGACATAACCAAGACGACATTTTGGACTAGATACGGCCACTACGAGTTTGTAGTGATGCCTTTCGGGCTCACGAATGTGCCCGCCGTGTTCATGGGGTTGATGAATAACATCTTTATCGATTTCCTAGACCATTTCATGGTGGTCTTCTTTGATGATATTTTTGTATACTCTGGCATCAAAGAGGAGCATGCAAGACACTTAAGGATCGTACTCCAAGCCCTACAAGATAGAGTGCTTTATGCCAAGCTCTCTAAGTGCGAGTTTTCAATGTTTGAGGTGGAATTCCTTGGTCATATTGTATCCGCCGAAGGGATCAAGGTAGATCCGGCGAAGATCGAGTTTGTAGCATCTTGGACGCCTCCTATGAACGTCAAGGAGGTACGCAGCTTCCTAAGGTTGACGGGCTACCACCGTTAGTTTGTGGAGGGCTTTATAGTTATCATCCGACCACTTACTTCCTTGCTATGGAAGTCTACGAGATTCATGTGGTCCGAGCTGTTCCTGCAGAGTTGTGAGGAGCTGAAGAGGAGGCTAACCTCCGCTCCGATCTTAGCTCAGCAAGAGGGCATTGAGGACTTTGTGGTTTATAGCGATGCATCCAAGCTCGGCTTGGCATGTGTTCTGATGTAGAGAGGTAAGGTTATAGCATACGCGTCAAGACAACTAAAGACGTATGAGGAGAATTACCCTACCTGTGATCTCGAGTTAGTTGTTGTTGTTCACACTTTGAAGATCAGGAGGCATTATATGTACGGAGCTACGTGTTAGATATTCACAAACCACAAGAGTTTGAAGTACATATTCACTCAACGGGAGTTGAATAACCGCCAAAGGAGATGGTTGGAGTTGATCAAGGACTTCGATCTTGAGATCTTATGCCACCCGGGGAAGGCGAATGTGGTAATTGATGGCCTCAGTAGGAAGACTCCCCGGGAGATGGTGATCGCTCGGCTGACAACTTAGGCTCAATTTCAGCGAGACTTGGCATGGCTAGAGATGGATATCCACTTTCTGAATTCCGATGGCCATTTGTCCACCTTGAAGGTGTAGCTTGATCTATTGGTAGAAATATGACAAAAGTAGGAGGGTTGCCCAACTTTGACACGGATCCAAGACCGGATGTCTCGAGGAGAGGCACCCCATTTTGCAGTCGGTGCTGATGGAGTTTTGATATGCCTAGAGCGCGTATGTGTGCCCTCAAATCGAGAGCTGAGACAACGGATCCTACTAGAGGCTCACTTTACACCTTACTCAGTCCATCCCGGTGCGAGTAAGATGTATCAAGATATCAAATGCTTCTACTGGTGGGGAGGTTTGAAGCTAGACGTGAAGAGATATGTAGCTTAGTGTGCGACTTGTCAGTAGGTCAAGATCAAGCATCATCGACCAGGAGGAGAGCTACACCCACTTCCCGTTCCTCAAATGAAGTGGGAGGACATCTCGATGGACTTTGTTACCGGTTTGAGACCGAGTCTAGGCTTTGACGCCATCTGGGTTGTAGTGGATCGACTGAAGAAGACCGCACGTTTCATTCATATCAAGGAGACGTGGCCGATAAGTCAATTGGCAGAGGATTTAACGAGGCATGCCGCACTAGGTACGAGTCTGCAGTTTATGACTACTTATCATCCTCAGATCGATGGTCAGTCGGAGCGAACCATCCAGACTCATGAGGATATGTTGAAAGCCTGCATGTTAGACTAAGGACAGGTGTGGCCGTATCACCTTCCCTTGGTAGAGTTTTCGCATAACAATAGGTGGCACGCGAAGATTAGGATGGCTCCTTATGACACCTTATACGGAAAGAGATGTTGTACCCCGCTATGTTGGGACGAGCTGAGTAATGCTAGCGTAGTAGCACCGGAGCATATATAGGATGATATGGCTCGAGTAGCATTGATCCGAGAGAGGATGTTTGCAGCGCAGAGTCTCCAGAAGTCTTACGTAACTAAGAGGCGCATACCTCTAGGAGTTCAGAGTTGGAGCACAGATATGGTTCAGAGTATCCCTGTTCGCTCCAAACGGTGTGTGCAAGCTTTAAATTTATAACCCTAGACTTAAGCTTAAAACAAGGATGCGAACCCGCAGTGTACGGGTCAATCGTAGTAAAAGCAAGAAAATTCCAGGGGTCGATCACAGGGACTCGGAGAAACAGAGTCAATACGGTATGCTAATGTCAATACTAACCACAAGAGCAATTTAACACAATCAAGGATGAATAAGAAGTCAATCAAGCAAACATGCAATTCTAGGGATTAAAGCGTCAAGTTGTGGTTCCAACTCAAGATCTATAGATAAGCGGACAAAGCTGAGATTTTTGCGTGGGGAAGGCATTACTAAAGTGGAGTAGATCACCGGGTAAGTCTCACTACACACTAATCCTAAACCGTAACTCCTATTACCGGGTAAGTCTCAAGTAATCAAGATAAAGAACTATAACCTCAAACTAACACACCATCTAAGGGAATAGAATCAACCTTTACCGGGTAAGTCTCAGGCTAACTCACAAAGATGGGATGGAAGCACACTCAAACCCCAATAAAGGATAAACCTTTATTACCTACACTTATGATCGTTGGTAAACAAACTAAGGAATTACCGGGTAAGTCTCATCCTAAGCTTGCATTGAACCAGGAAGGTGTAATAAGAATAGGATTTAGCAAACTCTAACACTTAACTTTCTGTTTTAGGTCGGATAAGTCACCTCGGTCAGAAGAATTCCACCCCGGCCGAGATGTTCATCAACCGAACGAGATGCTTAGGGTTAAGGTTAAGGACTCGAACTTTCAGGATCCTACTGGAATCTAAGATTATTCTATCATTGTTTTTCCCACAACCTTCAGCCAATCACCCTAGAATCACACAAGGAAATTAGCCACTCATCATCATAATGAAAGTATTAAAATATATGGGAAGAAGGTGAATATTTGAACAAAGAAGAATTTAATGAAAAGACTTCAATAACTGAATCAAATATCACAACAAAGCGTTCCTTGGATAATAATCCAAAAAGACAAGACAACAATTGAGGGAATTGAAGACAATCTTACAAAACCCTTCAAAAAGCTATAAAAGCTATGATCTTCAATCTTCCTTCAACCTTCAAAAAGGTTCTTCGAAAACTCCCAAATTGGAGTATGCTGCGGCTGCGTATTTTTCGGTGTAAGCGGGATCTAAGCATCCTCGGATTTGTGGAAATCCAACCCTTTTTATAGGAAAAATAAACCTCCAAAGATAATAAATCTTAAGAAGATATTATCCCATAAATATAGGTAAAATATATGATTCTGCATATCTCCTTCATTCCAGAAGCTCAGCCCAAAAATATAAGATCACTTTCCAAATTTAAAAGATCTCTCCCAAGAATAAAATATTCTCGCCGCGTCCTAGGTATTCACCTCGGTCGAGTCGGTGTCTCTGGATCGCCTCGGTCGAGGTGAACCTCTGGTCAACCGAGGTGATCTCACGACAGAATGTGAAATCTCTCGAATCAGCTCCAAAGTAAATCTTCAATCCATGGCTGTGCTTCCTGGATGTAGCTCCAAATGACTCTTGACTTCTTTTGCTCCTTTTTGATGCAAAACGTACCATATTACCTGCAATTACAACGAAACTAGGTGTAGACCTCGATTTTCGCAAAGGTAGATGAAATGGTAGTAAAATCACATAATGTACATACAAACATGCAGATTATGAAAGATAAAACGTCCAAACAAACCCCAAAATATGGACTATAATTCATGCTATCAAAATACCCCATACTTAGCCCTTGCTTGTCCCCAAGCAAGTTCCTCATATAAAAGACAAGATAGAATGGATTATAAGTCAAGAAAATCAATGAAAAAGTCTTTCAAAAACATTTTATGGTGTGCAACTATCATAGATCACTCTAAGAGAATACTTCCTGGAATTAAAAACTTAATATGCTCAAAACATTTTATAAATATAAGAAAGTTGTTCATCTTTGCATAAAATCATAGAATGCATAATAAATCATAATTATCAAAATTAATCATGTATAATCCAGTTTAAACCGCTAAGTCAATCAACAAGCTCAAGGTCTCAAGGGCTTCCCAAAAGAAAAGGTCAAGAAACGTGTAGGGTAGGGATGTATGTAAGGTAATGTGGTGCTAGAATCCGGGAAAAGGATGAACTTCACTTCCACTTTGACTTGCAACACCTTCCACCAATAAGTTTTGCTTATCTCGCATTTTTCTTTTTACTTTACTTTTTGGGATGCATGGATAGAGGTGCACAATAACCGAAGCCTAGGAAATCTGCAATCATCAATTTCTCGAGATGCATCAAACCCTTGATGCACATACCATGACCCGTTAGGAATATCGCTCAATCCGACTTTGGCAAGACACAAACACCCGGCTATGTGAATGGTGCCGAGTTACTCATCTTCATGATTGACTTCCCCAAACCTATTATTGCTTTCTAGCACTTTCACTTCCAGCCACTTCTCAATTTTAACTTTGCTTTCACCACTTGCTTGCTTCCACATTCCCGGATAGGTAAAGGGAGGCAAAATGTATATGAGGGGCTAAGCATGATCAAGAAGAAGAAGAAGAAGAAAAATGAAATGCCTTGGTCTTTCCAAGAAGAATGTGAGAGAACTTAACCTGCGGTGTCAACCTTCAAATTCAACATAATTTGGATAAAAACAAAGTATTAAACATGCTAATAATTTCAAACAAAGCATTTAGCAACTTAAACATATTATAAAACCTTTCAAACACACAAAGAATTTAAAAACAGTAGGTAAACAGAATCTTCACTGAGATCATATCCAGATAAGTAGCACAAAAATCTTTTTCGAAAACTTTCTGTTACGCCACCTCGGTCGAGATGTTCTTGGTTCAACCGAGGTGAAACACCTCGTTTCGCCAGAACTGTCCCGGTCGAGGTCGAAAATTTTTTTTTTTTAGAACCAATTTTTTTTTTCAGTTTCGATGTTTTTCTCAATCAAATAATCTGTAGGTATGCATGTAATATCAGATAATCATATAAAGGCAAGTGAAGCATAAATATGAATAAATATCCGGTCAAATAGAGTCATACATCACATAAGTGTCAAATAATACATCAAATACCCCATACTTGAGACACACTGTCCCAGTGGGTCAAAATAAGTCTCAGGACAGGATACTCACCGAACATAGCTAAACTGCATGAAGAAGTAAGAAACAGCTCCCAGATAAGACCATCTCGGTTGGCGAAGCACATCTCGGTCGAGGTGTTCTGACAGTACCCGAGATGTATCTCAGTAAAGCTCGTTTCCTCAACTTCTCGAAATTTTGTTCTTCCAGTGTAGCTCCTGAACTGTGATCCTTCCTTTTGGAATACCTGGTTGTTGTCTAGAGGAAAACAAAAACAAAAACTATCTAAGCTAGACTAGAAAACGGGAAAGAAGAGCAATACCTTGGGTTGTCTCCCAAGAAGCGCTTGATTTAAGGTCGCTAGCTGGACCCTTCTCCATAGAATTACTCAATGTACCTTGAACACCATGGAGTGCTCATCACATCCATCAGAAAATTCTTCCAAAATGGTTCCGGTTCCTAATTTCACCGGCAAATGGTAAGATCTCCCACGTACAAGCTTGTACGGTTTGATTCTCACCGGAATCCTTCTAGCCTTCCTGCACTTCAATGGGACATAATCTAGCCTTGCGTCCCATCCTTTCCTTGATCGAGAAAACAACTTCTCGAGAATCCTAGTAACTTCCCCATCTTTAGCATGGGGATGGTACAAGGTCCTTAGCATGCGAGGGACCCCATACTTGAACAAAAGACACTTCATCGCCTTAGCGGTGAAGTGCTTGCAAACTCCACTCCTTATAATCCAAGGAGCATCTTCTTCCAATAATGGAGGTTTCATCTTGATCTTAGGAGGTTCTTTCGGAAGAGACCTCCAACTCTCCGGTGCCTTCCTAAAAAATTCAGAAATGTCAATCGGGAATTCAAATGAAGTAGGAGAATGTACCTTGCAAAGTTCTCCAAAGCTTGAGACAAGTTTCATGTTGGGTTGATAATCCACACACGAAATCTCTCTCAATTCAGTTGGTCTTTCTTCCACCTCGACCACAATCTCAGTAATGTGGCCAAGGTTCTCTACATCTTCCACTTTTGGTTTTGCAGATTCTTCCATCTCGGCCGAAATCTCTTCCACCTCGACCGAGGTCTCAACAGTTAGATCGAGACCTTCCATATCCTCCCCTTCCTCAAAAGTTTCAGGAGAAATTTCTGGTTCGATCGGGGAGCGCTTGAAACGTGCAACACTTCCTTATGCTCCTCCTTCGGGTCCGCATAGGATAGGGCGCTTTCATTGAGCTCCTCCACCTTCTTCATCAACATCTCCCATCTTGATTCAAGAGAATCTTCAAGGGGTTGCTCATAAATCTTTTTAGGGACATTCAGTTCATCCCACACCGCAAGTTCACGCTGAATGGCTTCTTCTCTTTCCCATTCATTGTTGAACCAATAGAATGAGTACTTCTCCTCCAAGTACTCATAATGGTCCGCCCTAGCACTTTGTCTTGCTATCCAGGCTGGATCAAATGTAGTCATCGGAAATCCTGAAAACTACAAAACTCATAGAAAGAGTAGTTAGTAGCAACAGGGGCAAGCGCCCCGAAAGCAAACCGCAACCGGCTCGGTCTAGACCAAGTCCCCGGCAACGGCGCCAAAAACTTGTTCGCTCCAAACGGTGTGTGCAAGCTTTAAATTTATAACCCTAGACTTAAGCTTAAAACAAGGATGCGAACCCGCAGTGTACGGGTCAATCGTAGTAAAAGCAAGAAAATTCCAGGGGTCGATCACAGGGACTCGGAGAAACAGAGTCAATACGGTATGCTACTGTTAATTCTAACCACAAGAGCGATTAACACAATCAAAGATGAATAAGATGTCAAATAAGCAAACATGCAATTCTAGGGATTAAAGCATCTAGTTGTGGTTCCAACTCAAGATCTATAGATAAGCGGACAAAGCTGAGATTTTTGCGTGGGGAAGGTGTTGCTAAAGTGGAGTAGATCACCGGGTAAGTCTCACTACACACTAATCCTAAACCGTAACTCCTATTACCGGGTAAGTCTCAAGGAATCAAGATAAAGAATTATAACCTCAAACTAACATACCATCTAAGGGAATAGAATCAACCTTTACCGGGTAAGTCTCAGGCTAACTCACAAAGATGGGATGGAAGCACACTCAAACCCCAATAAAGGATAAACCTTTATTACCTACACTTATGATCGTTGGTAAACAAACTAAGGAATTACCGGGTAAGTCTCATCCTAAGCTTGCATTGAACCAGGAAGGTGAAATAAGAATAGGATTTAGCAAACTCTAACACTTAACTTTCTGTTTTAGGTCGGATAAGTCACCTCGGTCAGAAGAATTCCACCCCGGCCGAGATGTTCATCAACCGAACGAGATGCTTAGGGTTAAGGTTAAAGACTCGAACTTTCAGGATCCTACTGGAATCTAAGATTATTCTATCATTGTTTTTCCCACAACCTTCAGCCAATCACCCTAGAATCACACAAGGAAATTAGCCACTCATCATCATAATGAAAGTATTAAAATATATGGGAAGAAGGTGAATATTTGAACAAAGAAGAATTTAATGAAAAGACTTCAATAACTGAATCAAATATCACAACAAAGCGTTCCTTGGATAATAATCCAAAAAGACAAGACAACAATTGAGGGAATTGAAGACAATCTTACAAAACCCTTCAAAAAGCTATAAAAGCTATGATCTTCAATCTTCCTTCAACCTTCAAAAAGGTTCTTCGAAAACTCCCAAATTGGAGTATGCTGCGGCTGCTGCGTCGTATAAACCCTGATCGACGGTATAGCGTGATGTTGGATTTGTGGAAATCCAACCCTTTTTATAGGAAAAATAAACCTCCAAAGATAATAAATCTTAAGAAGATATTATCCCATAAATATAGGTAAAATATATGATTCTGCATATCTCCTTCATTCCAGAAGCTCAGCCCAAAAATATAAGATCACTTTCCAAATTTAAAAGATCTCTCCCAAGAATAAAATATTCTCGCCGCGTCCTAGGTATTCACCTCGGTCGAGTCGGTGTCTCTGGATCGCCTCGGTCGAGGTGAACCTCTGGTCAACCGAGGTGATCTCACGACAGAATGTGAAATCTCTCGAATCAGCTCCAAAGTAAATCTTCAATCCATGGCTGTGCTTCCTGGATGTAGCTCCAAATGACTCTTGACTTCTTTTGCTCCTTTTTGATGCAAAACGTACCATATTACCTGCAATTACAACGAAACTAGGTGTAGACCTCGATTTTCGCAAAGGTAGATGAAATGGTAGTAAAATCACATAATGTACATACAAACATGCAGATTATGAAAGATAAAACGTCCAAACAAACCCCAAAATATGGACTATAATTCATGCTATCAAAATACCCCATACTTAGCCCTTGCTTGTCCCCAAGCAAGTTCCTCATATAAAAGACAAGATAGAATGGATTATAAGTCAAGAAAATCAATGAAAAAGTCTTTCAAAAACATTTTATGGTGTGCAACTATCATAGATCACTCTAAGAGAATACTTCCTGGAATTAAAAACTTAATATGCTCAAAACATTTTATAAATATAAGAAAGTTGTTCATCTTTGCATAAAATCATAGAATGCATAATAAATCATAATTATCAAAATTAATCATGTATAATCCAGTTTAAACCGCTAAGTCAATCAACAAGCTCAAGGTCTCAAGGGCTTCCCAAAAGAAAAGGTCAAGAAACGTGTAGGGTAGGGATGTATGTAAGGTAATGTGGTGCTAGAATCCGGGAAAAGGATGAACTTCACTTCCACTTTGACTTGCAACACCTTCCACCAATAAGTTTTGCTTATCTCGCATTTTTCTTTTTACTTTACTTTTTGGGATGCATGGATAGAGGTGCACAATAACCGAAGCCTAGGAAATCTGCAATCATCAATTTCTCGAGATGCATCAAACCCTTGATGCACATACCATGACCCGTTAGGAATATCGCTCAATCCGACTTTGGCAAGACACAAACACCCGGCTATGTGAATGGTGCCGAGTTACTCATCTTCATGATTGACTTCCCCAAACCTATTATTGCTTTCTAGCACTTTCACTTCCAGCCACTTCTCAATTTTAACTTTGCTTTCACCACTTGCTTGCTTCCACATTCCCGGATAGGTAAAGGGAGGCAAAATGTATATGAGGGGCTAAGCATGATCAAGAAGAAGAAGAAGAAGAAAAATGAAATGCCTTGGTCTTTCCAAGAAGAATGTGAGAGAACTTAACCTGCGGTGTCAACCTTCAAATTCAACATAATTTGGATAAAAACAAAGTATTAAACATGCTAATAATTTCAAACAAAGCATTTAGCAACTTAAACATATTATAAAACCTTTCAAACACACAAAGAATTTAAAAACAGTAGGTAAACAGAATCTTCACTGAGATCATATCCAGATAAGTAGCACAAAAATCTTTTTCGAAAACTTTCTGTTACGCCACCTCGGTCGAGATGTTCTTGGTTCAACCGAGGTGAAACACCTCGTTTCGCCAGAACTGTCCCGGTCGAGGTCGAAAATTTTTTTTTTTTTTTTTAGAACCAAATTTTTTTTTTCAGTTTCGATGTTTTTCTCAATCAAATAATCTGTAGGTATGCATGTAATATCAGATAATCATATAAAGGCAAGTGAAGCATAAATATGAAAGTATCCGATGAATATAATACATCAAAAGTATCGAATACATCAAGTAGTCACGTAGTCAAATAATACATCAAATACCCCATACTTGAGACACACTGTCCCAGTGGGTATAATAAAAGTCTAAATGAAAGAGGACTCACCGGATAAAGAGCCGAACTGCATAAAAATATAATAAATAAAACCCTGCAACTCCTCAGTAGTCTCGATCCGGTGGTGGTGGTGGTATGTAGGGGAACTGAGTAGGATCATAGGGATAGCCCATGACATGCTGGAACTGTAGATGAGCCATCATGTGCTGATGATGCTGCCGCTCCTGCATCTCGCGGATATCCAATGAGAGTGCAGCATATGAGTCGATAACCTGATCCGTCAGGTCATCGATCCGTCGGTGTGCAGCTCTGTCCCTAACTCCCCGCCTCCTGCGCCTAGCGGGCCTGACTGGAGAAGTCTCAGCTGGCGCCGGCTCAGTATCCTCCTCATCCTCATCTAAATCAATAATGGGAGGCGCGCTCATCCCAGCAGTATCTGTCCCTGTGTCCATCGGGACGCCGCCTCCTCTCTCATCAACTGTCTCATCGTCGTCATCCTCATCCTCAGCCTCCTCAGCCTCCTCAGCAGCCGCAGCTGCTCCCTCTCTGTAATCCTCCATAAGTGGAACCCATGCTGTCTGCCAGAAATGCGGGTCGGCGACAGAGAACTGTGCAGACCATCTGATGCCCTGAGGTGCAGTCCGCTCCCAAGGCATGGCAACGTAGGGTGTAGTCAGTCCACGGGGAACTAGAATCCGCCGTGTGATCATCTCCTGAAGTCCCAGCGGCTTGGCAGCCGCTGCCAATGTGCATACGCTGAGGTCCATCCCGTGGTAAGTGGCGATGTTGGTGACTAGACCTCCACAGCAGATATCTCCCTTCGCCTTGGCCTTGATCCTATGCAGATCCTCTGCTAGGAGCAAGCCAAAGTCCGGGAAGCCTCCTGTAACCATGCAGTAAAGCGAAAAGAGCTCCCCCTGTCTGATCTTCTGGGGCGTCTCAGTACGCGCCAGAAGCATCTCACTGAAGATCCTGTGGGCAAGTCTGAAGGCCGGGTGAAAGATGACCTTCTCCCTAGAATCACCAGGGCGCCATCTGTCTGCATGTGTAGTAATGTGGGCTATCTGTCCCCAGAACTCCCTAGCTACGGATCGGGAGGGGAAGTCTACAGCGGTGGGGTCAGGAAAGCCAAAGATCTCTCTCCAAATCTCTAAAGGAACTATGAAGTTCCGGTTCATCAACCGGTACTTCACAGAAGGGTCTGTGGGAAGGTAGGAGAAGGAGCTAACAAACTCGAGTGTCGGCTCTATGTAAGCTGGGGCTCGGATCTCAGTAAACTGATCCAGCCCGACGGTAGCAATCATCCTCCTAAGGTCAGCATCTAACCCTAGGCAGTCAAAAGCTGACACATCCAGAAATCGTGGTGCGATGACTGGACGGCCGGCTATCCTCTCATAATCTACCCGGCATCTCTCGTGGATAACCGGGCGGTAGGGACGGGATGAGGAAGGAGAAGGGGAAGGAGAGGATCTATCTCTAAGGGCTAGCAATATGTCAGAACTCATCTCTAATGCACACTGTCAGACTACCTCGGTCGACTGACAAATACCAAGAATCACCTCGACCGAGGTGCAGAGCGACTGGACCGAGGCGAAGACAGTTCGATTTCCACTCTCTGATTTTCAGTTCTTTTCCCCCTAAAATCACTACAAATGCTTCCTAAGGGGTACTTATGGTTTTCCTCAACAGAATCAAGGGCAACCAAAGCCCAATACGCAGTAAACGAGCGAGTTAGGGTTTTCGAACGTTTTTACCTCGTTTCGGTCGAAACGTTCAAATTTCCTGCAGATCCGTGGTAGCAATCGACTCTTCTACTCTTTAATCGCGTTTTGGAAGCAGAAATCTTCGAAAACGAGCGAGAAACGGAGGAGAACGAGGTATAGCTGTCGCCGCTGTCGAGGAGGGTAAAAAAACGAAACTGTAATTTTTTTCCCTTTTTATACTGTTACTGATCTGCTGTCACCTCGGTCGAGATGGTCTCGACTGGCCCGAGGTGGTATGGACCGAGGCGGTTCTGCAGAAACCCTAGTCGCCTCGGTTGCCTCAAGAATCAACTCGGTCGAGATGCTCTGACAGTGACCGAGGTGCTTCTGTCTTCTCAGATTCTCGAACTTCTGTCCTTCCAGATATGCTCCTTCCTGTTGTCTGTCCAGAACGCCAAAAACAAAGCAAAGCAAAGCAAAAACAAAAACTATCTAAGCTAGACTAGAAAACGGGAAAGAAGAGCAATACCTTGGGTTGTCTCCCAAGAAGCGCTTGATTTAAGGTCGCTAGCTGGACCATAATGCGTCTCAAAGGAGGTAAATCGGTGCAACCTCCTCAACCGGCGTTTCCGGTTGGTACTTCTTAAGTCTATGACCGTTGACCTTGAAGCTTCCGCTAGTTTCGCCCCATATCTCAACTGCACCATGAGGGAAGACATGTTTCACAACATAAGGTCCGGTCCATCTAGATTTCAACTTACCTGGAAAAAGACGGAGGCGGGAGTTGAAGAGTAAAACTAAATCTCCCTCGTTAAGCTCCTTTGGAACGATACGCTTGTCATGCCATCTTTTTGTCCTTTCCTTGTAGATTTTGGCATTCTCATAGGCGTTCAAACGTAGCTCCTCTAGCTCGTTAAGTTCCAATAGTCGCTTCTCGCCAGCATCTTTAATGTCAAAGTTCAACCATTTGATAGCCCAATACGCCTTGTGCTCCAACTCAACGGGCAGGTGGCAAGACTTCCCATATACCAAATTATAAGGGGTGGTACCTATGGGAGTCTTGAATGCGGTCTTGTACGCCCAAAGAGCATCGTCTAATTTCATGGACCAATCCTTCCTCGTTCTAGAGACGGTCTTCTCCAAAATTGCCTTGATTTCCCTGTTCGAGATCTCGACCTGTCCACTAGTTTGAGGGTGATAAGCGGTTGATACCTTGTGGGTCACCCCATACTTCGATAGAAGTGCTTTAAACTTCCGGTTGATGAAATGTGTTCCTCCATCGCTGATGATGATGCGTGGAGTTCCGAATCGTGGAAAGATAGTTCTATTCAAGAACTTCACAACCACCTTGGCGTCGTTAGTGGGAGAAGCAATGGCTTCAACCCATCTAGAGACGTAATCAACGGCAAGGAGAATGTAGAGGTTTCCTCCGGAGGATGGAAAAGGTCCCATGAAGTCAATCCCCCATACATCAAAGATTTCCACTTCTTGGATGTTGTTAAGTGGCATTTCGTTCCTCCTTGATAAGTTCCCTGTTCTTTGGCATGCATCACAAGAAACAACAAAAGATTGCACATCCTTAAATAATGTAGGCCAAAAAAAACCGGAACGTAATACCTTAGCGCATGTTTTGTCGGTGCTAGCATGCCCTCCGCAAGGTAGTGAATGGCAATGCCTTATGACGCTATTAACTTCATCTTCCGGAATGCACCTTCGAAGCATCCCATCCGGTCCGCGCTTGAACAGCAGCGGTTCATCCCAGTAGTAATGTCGTACGTCCTTGAAGAATCTCTTCTTTTGAGAGTACGTCAATCCGGGTGGTATTTCCTGGCACACAAGATAATTCACAATATCAGCATACCAAGGACCTTTGTTATCAGAAAGTTGGTGGAGGGAATGATCCGCCAACTGTGGGTGAATTTTAGAGAAGGGAGTAGAAAAATTGTCATTCTCTGCAATCTCAGTTTGAATCGTCTCGCTGTCGACCTCGGTCGAGGCACAAAGGCGTTGATCGAGGTGTTCTTCAGACGCCTCGCTCTGTCCAGAAGGTGCCTCGGTCGAGGTACTGCTACTGGATCCGAGGCTGGAAATCTTCGTTTCCTGGACTAGCTTCTCAGTTTTAGCTCCTGGATCCTCTTCCAGTGCCTTCAAGCTCCGTATATCTGTATCACAAGAAGTATCTATACCTTCCTCCATTAAACTGAAGCTTATAACTCTTTCGAGTGGATCGTTAATAAGGATAGAGCTCACCAATTCTCTTGATTCTTCTTCATCATAGATGTTGAAGATATCATCAGTTAGTTGCTCCCCTTTCATGGCTGCAAGTAGTGCGAACTCCACCTCATCGCCACCAACGTTGAATTTCAACTTGGCGTTCTTGCAATCCACATTGCAACCCGAAGTTGCTAGAAATGGCCTCCCGAGAATGATGGGAACAGGGTAATCTGCGGGAATGTCAAGCACGACAAAATCTATAGGTAGATAGAAGTTACCTAACTTGACCGGA
The DNA here is from genome assembly GCA_033239045.1 of Fagopyrum esculentum. Classification (NCBI taxonomy): domain Eukaryota; kingdom Viridiplantae; phylum Streptophyta; class Magnoliopsida; order Caryophyllales; family Polygonaceae; genus Fagopyrum; species Fagopyrum esculentum. The sequence continues at coordinate 113,575,364 of BSUD01000005.1, forward strand.
ACGTCCTCCAAAATGCCCACGGGATGGGTGATGGAGCGATCCGCCATGTAGAGTCGAAACTTGACCGGTTTGGGCTCTCCAAGACCGATCTTAGTGCATAGCTCCAGCGGGATGATGCTTACGCTGGCTCCTAGATCGCAAAGGGCTTCACAAGTGATATCCCCAACTTGAATGGGAATGCAAAATGAGCCGGGATCTCTCAATTTAGGTGGCATCTTCTCCTTCATGATCTTTATGAGTTCCGAAGATTTAGATGTCATCCTAACTTCACCAACATCCTCCAGCTTCCTCTTCCTTGATAAGATTTCTTTTAAGAATTTCCCATAGGCGGGCATACCTAGAATAGCATCAAGGAAGGGAATGTTAATATGTAGCTTATTCATCAAGTCAAGGAACTTACCAAAGTGCTTGTCTAGATGTGCTCTGGCTCTGGACTGAGGGAATGGAAGTGGTGGTTTATATGCAGGAGGTGGAACATAAGCTTCTGTCGTTCCTCCTGCTTTCTGTTGCGCCGCCTCGATTGGCATCTCGGTCGAGGTGTTCTTCGACTGGATCTGGACCGAGGTGGTCTGCGTCGAGCGAGGTACTGGATCAACAGTTTTGAGTCCACTCCTCGTCGTGATGGCCATGCACTGGCCCTTAGGGTTAGTTTCCGTCTTTGCTGGAAGCTTCCCCGGATCTCTTGGCGCTTCATTCGCCCTATTAGCAAGTTGTTGTTCAAGGGACTTTTGGGCCCTTGAAAACGAAGTCATAGAATTCTCCATAGCGCCAAGCTTGATCAAGATTGCCTCCAGAACTGCGTCCTTCTTTTCCGGCTGAGACGAACTTGATCCTTGCCCTTGGCTTTTCAATGGAGTAGAAGAAGAAGAAGGGGAAGAGAGGAAAGGATTAGATGAATCATTAGAGTTGGAGTTCGAATGATTGTTACCGTTATTTTGGTTATTCGCCCTCCAGTTGTTGCTGTTGGATCCTCTATTGTTGTTGTAGTTGTTGTTTCGGGGACCGTTATTGTTGTTACGGTACCCGTTGTTGTTGTTGTTCCTTTGCCCTTGCTCTTCCTTCCTAGTTTGAGCCATCAAGAGCTCTTTTAATTCCTTCACGTCATTCTTCAATGATGTGAGTTGATTGTTGTTGGGTTGAGTCTCTTGAAAGTTGACTCTTTTAACTCCACCTTCAGCTCCTTGGTGGGTGTACTTCTCCATGTGCAAGGCTTGCTTCTCAATGAAGTCCCAAGCCTCATCAACCGCCATGTCCATGAATGTACCGGCGGAGAGTAGTTGGAGATTGAACTGGGTGTTTCCGTCCAGCCCTTTGAAGTAGATCTCCAACAACTCGATCTTTGGAATCCCATGATGTGGGCAATCCAAAAGGATATCCTTGAACCGCTCCCAAGACTTGGACAAGCTCTCCTTGTCCTTCATGATGAAAGCATTGATCTTTCCCCTCATTTCAGCGGTCTTTGAAGGTGGAAAGAATTTGGTTAGGAATTCCGTAGTCATCTCCTCCCATGTGCTAATTTTTCCTGGAGGAAGAGATTGATACCAAGTAAGAGCTCTATCTTTTAAAGAAAAGTAAAAAGGTCTTAGCTTGTAGTTGTTATTTTCAATTCTAGAAGGTCGCAAGGTCTCCATCAAGATCTCGTAGTTTTGAAGATGTTGATGCGGTGACTCCTTCTCTAGCCCTCCGAATTGACATTGGCGAATCATGGCTAGAACTTGCGGTCGAAGTTCGTAGTCATGATCCGTTGGATCTCCTAGGTTCACCCCTGGACGCCTCAGCTTCTGATTAGGGTCCATCCTTTGACCTAGGGTTTGCGGGATTCCTGCAAGAAGAACACCTCGGACTGGTATCCGAGGTTGATGTACATCGACCGGGGCGTTGGGTACTGGAATCTGCCTCGGTCGAGGATCGACTACTGGATCCTGCATCGGTCGAGGATCAACTACTGGATCCTGCATCGGTCGAAGTAGAATCTGGTTCCGAATGGCTGCAATCTCAGCTTCGATTGCTGCAGTCTTGGCTTGATTCTCTTCTTTCTCTTGCCTTAGCTCTTCTTTACTGAGACGTAGCAGCTCCTGCGTCTCTCTCAATTGGGCCGCAAGATCGTGATCGTCTTGTTGGGCCATTTTCGCTCCCCGGCAACGGCGCCAAAAACTTGTTCGCTCCAAACGGTGTGTGCAAGCTTTAAATTTATAACCCTAGACTTAAGCTTAAAACAAGGATGCGAACCCGCAGTGTACGGGTCAATCGTAGTAAAAGCAAGAAAATTCCAGGGGTCGATCACAGGGACTCGGTGAAACAGAGTCAATACGGTATGCTAATGTCAATACTAACCACAAGAGCAATTTAACACAATCAAGGATGAATAAGAAGTCAATCAAGCAAACATGCAATTCTAGGGATTAAAGCGTCAAGTTGTGGTTCCAACTCAAGATCTATAGATAAGCGGACAAAGCTGAGATTTTTGCGTGGGGAAGGCGTTACTAAAGTGGAGTAGATCACCGGGTAAGTCTCACTACACACTAATCCTAAACCGTAACTCCTATTACCGGGTAAGTCTCAACGAATCAAGATAAAGAACTATAATCTCAAACTAACACACCATCTAAGGGAATAGAATCAACCTTTACCGGGTAAGTCTCAGGCTAACTCACAAAGATGGGATGGAAGCACACTTAAACCCCAATAAAGGATAAACCTTTATTACCTACACTTATGATCGTTGGTAAACAAACTAAGGAATTACCGGGTAAGTCTCATCCTAAGCTTGCATTGAACCAGGAAGGTGTAATAAGAATAGGATTTAGCAAACTCTAACACTTAACTTTCTGTTTTAGGTCGGATAAGTCACCTCGGTCAGAAGAATTCCACCCCGGCCGAGATGTTCATCAACCGAACGAGATGCTTAGGGTTAAGGTTAAGGACTCGAACTTTCAGGATCCTACTGGAATCTAAGATTATTCTATCATTGTTTTTCCCACAACCTTCAGCCAATCACCCTAGAATCACACAAGGAAATTAGCCACTCATCATCATAATGAAAGTATTAAAATATATGGGAAGAAGGTGAATATTTGAACAAAGAAGAATTTAATGAAAAGACTTCAATAACTGAATCAAATATCACAACAAAAAAAACGTTCCTTGGATAGCAATCCAACAAGACAAGACAATCAATGAGGGAATTGAAGACAATCTTACAAAACCCTTCAAAAAGCTATAAAAAGCTAATCTTCAACTTTCCTTCAACCTTCAAAAAGGTTCTTCAACAACTCCCAAATTGGAGTGTACTGCGGCTGCCGCGTTGTATGCGAGATTTTCCGGCTGTATGCAGCATGTCGAATTATGGGAAATCCGACCCTTTTTATAGGAAAATAAACCTCCAAAGATAATAATTCTTAAGAAGATATTATCCCATAAAAATAGGTAAAATATATGATTCTGCATATCTCCTTCCTTCCAGAAGCTCAGCCCAAAAATATAAGATCACTTTCCAAATTTAAAAGATCTCTCCCAAGAATAAAATATTCTCGCCGCGTCCTAGGTATTCGCCTCGGTCGAGTCGGTGTCTCTGGATCGCCTCGGTCGAGGTGAACCTCTGGTCAACCGAGGTGATCTCACGACAGAATGTGAAATCTCTCGAATCAGCTCCAAAGTAAATCTTCAATCCATGGCTGTGCTTCCTGGATGTAGCTCCAAATGACTCTTGACTTCTTTTGCTCCTTTTTGATGCAAAACGTACCATATTACCTGCAATTACAACGAAACTAGGTGTAGACCTCGATTTTCGCAAAGGTAGATGAAATGGTAGTAAAATCACATAATGTACATACAAACATGCAGATTATGAAAGATAAAACGTCCAAACAAACCCTAAAATATAGACTATAATTCATGCTATCAAAATACCCCATACTTAGCCCTTGCTTGTCCCCAAGCAAGTTCCTCATATAAAAGACAAGATAGAATGGATTATAAGTCAAGAAAATCAATGAAAAAGTCTTTCAAAAACATTTTATGGTGTGCAACTATCATAGATCACTCTAAGAGAATACTTCCTGGAATTAAAAACTTAATATGATCAAAACATTTTATAAATATAGGAAAGTTGTTCATCTTTGCATAAAATCATAGAATGCATAATAAATCATAATTATCAAAATTAATCATGTATAATCCGATTTAAACCACTAAGTCAATCAACAAGCTCAAGGTCTCAAGGGCTTCCCAAAAGAAAAGGTCAAGAAACGTGTAGGGTAGGGATGTATGTAAGGTAATGTGGTGCTAGAATCCGGGAAAAGGATGAACTTCACTTTCACTTTGACTTGCAACATCTTCCACCAATAAGCTTTGCTTATCTCACACTTTTTCTTTTACTTTACTTTTTGGGATGCATGGACAGAGGTGCACAATAACCGAAGCCTAGGAGATCCGCAATCATCAATTTCTTGAGATGCATCAAACCTTTGATGCACATACCATGACCCGTTAGGAATATCGCTCAATCCGACTTTGGCAAGACACAAACACCCGGCTATGTGAATGGTGCCGAGTTACTCATCTTCATGATTGACTTCCCCAAACCTATTATTGCTTTCTAACACTTTCACTTCCAGCCACTTCTCAACTTTTGACTTGCTTTCACCACTTCGCTTGCTTCCAAATTCCCGGATAGGTAAAGGGAGGCAATATGTATATGAGGGGCTAAGCATGATCAAGAAGAAGAAGAAGAAGAAGAATGAATTGCCTTGGTCTTTCCAAGAAGAACGTGAGAGAACTTATGCTGCGGTGTCAACCTTCAAATTCAACATAATTTGGATAAAAATAAAGTATTAAACATGCCAATAATTTTAAACAAAGCATTTAGCAACTTAAACATATCATAAAACATTTCAAACATATAAAGAATTTAAATCCAGTCGGTAAACAAAATCTTCACTGAGATCATATCCAGATAAGTAACACAAAAATCGTTTTCGAAAACTCTCTGTTACGCCCACCTCGGTCGAGGTGTTCTTGGTTCAACCGAGGTGAAACACCTCGTTTTGCCAGAACTGTCCCGGTCGAGGTCAAAAATTTTTTTAAAACCATTTTGTTTTTTTTTCGGTTTCGACGTTTTTCTCAGTCAAATAACCTGTAAGTATTTAGCAACTTAAACAAAGCATTTAGCAACTTAAACATATCAGAACTGTCCCCGGCAACGGCGCCAAAAACTTGTTCGCTCCAAACGGTGTGTGCAAGCTTTAAATTTATAACCCTAGACTTAAGCTTAAAACAAGGATGCGAACCCGCAGTGTACGGGTCAATCGTAGTAAAAGCAAGAAAATTCCAGGGGTCGATCACAGGGACTCGGTGAAACAGAGTCAATACGGTATGCTAATGTCAATACTAACCACAAGAGCAATTTAACACAATCAAGGATGAATAAGAAGTCAATCAAGCAAACATGCAATTCTAGGGATTAAAGCGTCAAGTTGTGGTTCCAACTCAAGATCTATAGATAAGCGGACAAAGCTGAGATTTTTGCGTGGGGAAGGTGTTACTAAAGTGGAGTAGATCACCGGGTAAGTCTCACTACACACTAATCCTAAACCGTAACTCCTATTACCGGGTAAGTCTCAAGGAATCAAGATAAAGAACTATAACCTCAAACTAACATACCATCTAAGGGAATAGAATCAACCTTTACCGGATAAGTCTCAGGCTAACTCACAAAGATGGGATGGAAGCACACTCAAACCCCAATAAAGGATAAACCTTTATTACCTACACTTATGATCGTTGGTACACAAACTAAGGAATTACCGGGTAAGTCTCATCCTAAGCTTGCATTGAACCAGGAAGGTGTAATAAGAATAGGATTTAGCAAACTCTAACACTTAACTTTCTGTTTTAGGTCGGATAAGTCACCTCGGTCAGAAGAATTCCACCCCGGCCGAGATGTTCATCAACCGAACGAGATGCTTAGGGTTAAGGTTAAGGACTCGAACTTTCAGGATCCTACTGGAATCTAAGATTATTCTATCATTGTTTTTCCCACAACCTTCAGCCAATCACCCTAGAATCACACAAGGAAATTAGCCACTCATCATCATAATGAAAGTATTAAAATATATGGGAAGAAGGTGAATATTTGAACAAAGAAGAATTTAATGAAAAGACTTCAATAACTGAATCAAATATCACAACAAAGCGTTCCTTGGATAATAATCCAAAAAGACAAGACAACAATTGAGGGAATTGAAGACAATCTTACAAAACCCTTCAAAAAGCTATAAAAGCTATGATCTTCAATCTTCCTTCAACCTTCAAAAAGGTTCTTCGAAAACTCCCAAATTGGAGTATGCTGCGGCTGCTGCGTCGTATAAACCCTGATCGACGGTATAGCGTGATGTTGGATTTGTGGAAATCCAACCCTTTTTATAGGAAAAATAAACCTCCAAAGATAATAAATCTTAAGAAGATATTATCCCATAAATATAGGTAAAATATATGATTCTGCATATCTCCTTCCTTCCAGAAGCTCAGCCCAAAAATATAAGATCACTTTCCAAAAATAAAATATTCTCGCCGCGTCCTAGGTATTCGCCTCGGTCGAGTCGGTGTCTCTGGATCGCCTCGGTCGAGGTGAACCTCTGGTCAACCGAGGTGATCTCACGACAGAATGTGAAATCTCTCAAATCAGCTCCAAAGTAAATCTTCAATCCATGGCTATGCTTCCTGGATGTAGCTCCAAATGACTCTTGACTCCTTTTGCTCCTTTTTGATGCAAAACGTACCATATTACCTGCAATTACAACGAAACTAGGTGTAGACCTCGATTCTCGCAAAGGTAGATGAAATGGTAGTAAAATCACATAATGTACATACAAACATGCAAATTATGAAAGATAAAACGTCCAAACAAACCCCAAAAACTAGACTATAATTCATGCTATCAAAATACCCCATACTTAGCCCTTGCTTGTCCCCAAGCAAGTTCCTCATATAAAAGACAAGATAGAATGGATTATAAGTCAAGAAAATCAATGAAAAAGTCTTTCAAAAACATTTTATGGTGTGCAACTATCATAGATCACTCTAAGAGAATACTTCCTGGAATTTAAAAACTCAATATGCTCAAAACATTTTATAAATATTGGAAAGTTGTTCATCTTTGCATAAAATCATAGAATGCATAATAGATCATAATCATCGAAATTAATCATGTATAATCCAGTTTAAACCACTAAGTCAATCAACAAGCTCAAGGTCTCAAGGGCTTCCCAAAAGAAAAGGTCAAGAAACGTGTAGGGTAGGGATGTATGTAAGGTAATGTGGTGCTAGAATCCGGGAAAAGGATGAACTTCACTTCCACTTTGACTTGCAACACCTTCCACCAATAAGCTTTGCTTATTTCATACTTTTTCTCTTTTTACTTTACTTTTTGGGATGCATGGACAGAGGTGCACAATAACCGAAGCCTAGGAAATCAGCAATCATCAATTTCTTGAGATGCATCAAACCCTTGATGCACATACCATGACCCGATAGGAATATCGCTCAATCCGACTTTGGCAAGACACAAACACCCGGCTATGTGAATGGTGCCGAGTTACTCATCTTCATGATTGACTTCCCCAAACCTATTATTGCTTTCTAACACTTTCACTTCCAGCCACTTCTCAACTTTTGACTTGCTTTCACCACTTCGCTTGCTTCCAAATTCCCGGATAGGTAAAGGGAGGCAATATGTATATGAGGGGCTAAGCATGATCAAGAAGAAGAAGAAGAAGAAGAATGAATTGCCTTGGTCTTTCCAAGAAGAACGTGAGAGAACTTATGCTGCGGTGTCAACCTTCAAATTCAACATAATTTGGATAAAAATAAAGTATTAAACATGCCAATAATTTTAAACAAAGCATTTAGCAACTTAAACATATCATAAAACATTTCAAACATATAAAGAATTTAAATCCAGTCGGTAAACAAAATCTTCACTGAGATCATATCCAGATAAGTAACACAAAAATCGTTTTCGAAAACTCTCTGTTACGCCCACCTCGGTCGAGGTGTTCTTGGTTCAACCGAGGTGAAACACCTCGTTTTGCCAGAACTGTCCCGGTCGAGGTCAAAAATTTTTTTAAAACCATTTTGTTTTTTTTTCGGTTTCGACGTTTTTCTCAGTCAAATAACCTGTAAGTATTTAGCAACTTAAACAAAGCATTTAGCAACTTAAACATATCAGAACTGTCCCCGGCAACGGCGCCAAAAACTTGTTCGCTCCAAACGGTGTGTGCAAGCTTTAAATTTATAACCCTAGACTTAAGCTTAAAACAAGGATGCGAACCCGCAGTGTACGGGTCAATCGTAGTAAAAGCAAGAAAATTCCAGGGGTCGATCACAGGGACTCGGTGAAACAGAGTCAATACGGTATGCTACTGTCAATACTAACCACAAGAGCAATTTAACACAATCAAGGATGAATAAGAAGTCAATCAAGCAAACATGCAATTCTAGGGATTAAAGCGTCAAGTTGTGGTTCCAACTCAAGATCTATAGATAAGCGGACAAAGCTGAGATTTTTGCGTGGGGAAGGCGTTACTAAAGTGGAGTAGATCACCGGGTAAGTCTCACTACACACTAATCCTAAACCGTAACTCCTATTACCGGGTAAGTCTCAACGAATCAAGATAAAGAACTATAATCTCAAACTAACACACCATCTAAGGGAATAGAATCAACCTTTACCGGGTAAGTCTCAGGCTAACTCACAAAGATGGGATGGAAGCACACTTAAACCCCAATAAAGGATAAACCTTTATTACCTACACTTATGATCGTTGGTAAACAAACTAAGGAATTACCGGGTAAGTCTCATCCTAAGCTTGCATTGAACCAGGAAGGTGTAATAAGAATAGGATTTAGCAAACTCTAACACTTAACTTTCTGTTTTAGGTCGGATAAGTCACCTCGGTCAGAAGAATTCCACCCCGGCCGAGATGTTCATCAACCGAACGAGATGCTTAGGGTTAAGGTTAAGGACTCGAACTTTCAGGATCCTACTGGAATCTAAGATTATTCTATCATTGTTTTTCCCACAACCTTCAGCCAATCACCCTAGAATCACACAAGGAAATTAGCCACTCATCATCATAATGAAAGTATTAAAATATATGGGAAGAAGGTGAATATTTGAACAAAGAAGAATTTAATGAAAAGACTTCAATAACTGAATCAAATATCACAACAAAGCGTTCCTTGGATAATAATCCAAAAAGACAAGACAACAATTGAGGGAATTGAAGACAATCTTACAAAACCCTTCAAAAAGCTATAAAAGCTATGATCTTCAATCTTCCTTCAACCTTCAAAAAGGTTCTTCGAAAACTCCCAAATTGGAGTATGCTGCGGCTGCTGCGTCGTATAAACCCTGATCGACGGTATAGCGTGATGTTGGATTTGTGGAAATCCAACCCTTTTTATAGGAAAAATAAACCTCCAAAGATAATAAATCTTAAGAAGATATTATCCCATAAATATAGGTAAAATATATGATTCTGCATATCTCCTTCCTTCCAGAAGCTCAGCCCAAAAATATAAGATCACTTTCCAAATTTAAAAGATCTCTCCCAAGAATAAAATATTCTCGCCGCGTCCTAGGTATTCGCCTCGGTCGAGTCGGTGTCTCTGGATCGCCTCGGTCGAGGTGAACCTCTGGTCAACCGAGGTGATCTCACGACAGAATGTGAAATCTCTCGAATCAGCTCCAAAGTAAATCTTCAATCCATGGCTGTGCTTCCTGGATGTAGCTCCAAATGACTCTTGACTTCTTTTGCTCCTTTTTGATGCAAAACGTACCATATTACCTGCAATTACAACGAAACTAGGTGTAGACCTCGATTTTCGCAAAGGTAGATGAAATGGTAGTAAAATCACATAATGTACATACAAACATGCAGATTATGAAAGATAAAACGTCCAAACAAACCCCAAAATATGGACTATAATTCATGCTATCAATCCCCGACATGAGGTGTTCGACGTTTTGGCATCAAGGGGAAGCTGAGCCCCAAATACGTCGGACCTTTCCAAATTCTTGAGAGAATTGGAGAGGTAGCATACAAACTTGCTTTGCCACCAAGATTAGAGGGTGTTCACCCCGTCTTCCATGTGTCTTAGTTACGGGAATACATTCCAAACCCGAGGCACATTGTTACTCATGAGGATTTGGTGGTCGAGTCAAACCATACGTTTGTAGAACACCCAGTAGTTGTCTTAGAGCCTAGTACGAGACACTTGCGATCGAAGGACATAATGTTGATGAAGATTCAGTGGCTGATGCGAGGAGCTGATGAGGCGACTTGGGAGACAAAAGATAGTATCTAGAGGAACTATCCGGAGTTTCATGTTGAGTTGGATGTGCCTATAGCGTAGATGTCGGAGTTTTAGTTTCCTTTGCTGAGTTGTGCTTACGCTTGTGTAACATTTTGAGTATATGCCCCGCGAGGGATTATGAGTTGTTATGAGATGAGTTCAGTGTTTCTTCCCCACCTTTGTGGTTGTGTGATCTTGTGGTTAGTTTCAAGTTTTGGGATAAAACTTCTTTTTAGGGGGATTTGATATTACAACTGGTTTTAGCTATCACCGCCACCGTGGTGATAGCGGCATCCCCAGCGGCAAGCTGCGTCTGTCACCTCCCCCGTGGTGACAGTGGCCGCCCCTGCGGCCCGTCGCGGTTACGGCGGAGTCGAGCCATGGGTGCGGTGGACCCCCACATCGCAAGATCTATTTTCCTTTTCCATTTTATTTCTTTCCATAGATAGAAGAACCGATCTTCTATCTTATGAGCCGATGTTCCTTTGATCTTGTAACCCTAAAAATATCATTCTTTCTATCTTTCAACCCATTTCCTATAAATTCCCGCCTTCTCTTCCTTTTCCCGTTTCTTGCATACTTTTTTCTTCAACCTCGAGTAAAGTCGCAACCTTCTTCCTTGTGAATCCTGCTGAACGTGTAAGTCTTAATTCCTTTGATTCCTAACTAGAGGTATTTCTATGGTCGTCTATACCCAATCAAAAGTAAATCCCGACTTAGCACTAAGAACAAGTATAGTGATTAAGTAAGGGTCGAACCCAAGAGAGTTGAGGGGTTTTAGATGCAATTATCGATTATAATGACAAGTGACACAAAAAGGGGGGTTTTGGTTGAATTGATTCACAAAAACGTATGAAAACGATTAATACAACAAATAAGACAATAATGGGTGAATCTACACTAGGTTGATTCTAAGCATGCAATTGCTACTTTGGTGTATTCCTTTTTACAAGTTTTTAAGTAATCTCCCGTCTCGATCGTACATATGTGTTGAGCCAACCGGCATCAACACAACTTAACCTATTAAAGTTCTGTATACCTGCAAGAACAAATAATAATTTAGCATTCAAACAAAGACTAAGGGATATAAAGAGAAGATTAAAACCGTTAAACTTATCTTTATATTTGTGTTCCTTTTCTTTAAGTAATTACAACCCGTTATTACTTAAAGTTGCTACTAGATTAAAGACCCGAACCCGGAACCTACTAATCCTAGTTGTTTACATGCACTTTAGAACCTAAGGTGATCAATCTCAAGTAATAGTTAACATGCAATTAAACAATGGAGATCAAGGAAACACAAAGCATTACTGAATAAAAACTTATATAAAAAGAACTTACAACCAAAGCAACAAAGCAGCTTCAAACCAACCCAATGTAGCAAGGGAGTTAACAACTCATTACAATGGAAAACTCAAGTCTAAAATGGATTTTGTGGGGAAAAGCATGGATCATTCTAGCAATCAGCCATGGACTATTTGTACTACAAAAGACACTTAATTAGGAGTAAATTGCCGGCCTAAAACAGCCACCTTTAATGCCATAAAGGTGGTGTAAACAACCGGAGTAAAGCTTCTGGCGTTAAACCGCAGGGGCGGCCTTCAGGACCCGCAAGGGCAGTTTAGGCAGAATCGGTTGATCTTCTTCATAACCGCTGGGGCGGCTACACAGCTCCACTGGGGCAGATCTTTAATGCACTTCAACGTCTGACCTTTCGCCTTCCTGACGTTTCTGATGTCAAGGCGCAGGGGCGCCTTAAGTCCAATGCAGGGGCGGTGACACAGACTCTTCGCCTTCCAGCTCCCAAGGCAAGGCGCAGGGGAGCTGGCCTTCTTCTTGTCAAGGCAAGTCACCGTAGGGGCGCCGATGGGTGGCGCAGAGGCGGTGACCTGCATCTTGGCCGGCGCTGGTGAAGGTGCTGGGAGTGCTTCATTGGGAAGTGTCACCCGCTGGGGCGGCTGCAAGGGCCCGTGGGGGCGGTGGAGCAACATAAACTTTGCTTCTTGATCGATCTTTGCTCCTAAGTGCTTATAACTCCTTCCTTAGCTTCTTTTGATCTTCTTCTTCCGGACCAAGAAGTTAGTAGCATAAACCGACACTAATGCAATAAAAAAGACTCTAAAAACTACCCTAAATGATAGTGATTCCATCACCTATCGATTCCTCTACACGTTCTTCAGCTTGATGCATGATTCTTCTTCTTCTTCTTCTTCTTCTTCTTCTTCTTCTTCTTCAAGAATCAAGATTGAGTCTTGATTCTTGTTCGCCTTCCCACCGTTGATATGTTAATTGTTCACAGACTCCCCGAGTTGACTTGTGACGTGTGTGAAGAGTGAAAGAATAAAGCTTTGGCCTTTGTGGAGTTCCTTGTTGTCGAAGGAGAAGACACACATTCTGGGCCGAAACCTCCCCCACGCCCGCTCAATGCTTCCCCCGCGTGATTTGCCCAGTGCCGCCCCCGTGCCCTGTCCAGCCACCCTAGCGATTTTCTTGCAGTTGCTCCCATCTTTGGTGAGTTGCTTCCTTCCCTTGTTTCTTCGTTGTTTCCTCGATTTGTGTTGAATGATGTTGACCCGTGGTGATTTGTAAGACTTGGGGTTTTGACCCTAGCTTGTGGAGATCTCTTAGAGATCATGAAGACTAGAATTTATAGGTTTTCAAGCAATCGTTTCATTCCTGGTTCGTTAGGCCTTGTTTGAGTAGGCATTCCTTCCTTTCCTTCGGGAATTGACTTTTTGCTGATCTTTGAGTTTACCTTCGAGTGAGGTAAGTCCCTTGGAGTTACTTAGTTGCGTTCCGTATATTAGTTTGATTGTATTGGCCTATTTGTGTTATTGTTTTGTTATAACGGATAACCGGAGCAGGATTGACCTTTATAACCGTAATTGGCCCAAGTGTATTATAACTAGCGGTGACCGCTTGTCCAATTCAAAATGAGGAAATTGGGAGGTGCTCTTGTAACCAGTTCAGCAGGTGACAGAGGGATGCATCCGCTCTATTCATGTTGATGAAAGGGGACAAAGGCGAGATCGTAGAAATTCTCGTGTGACAACATAAGTTGAATTAGTTAAGGGAACAACTTAATGAAAGATAATAACCGGCTGAGTGCGAGCATGGTTTATGTTTACTTTACCTTATATGTGTTTGTTCCTTTACTGTCTTTATAATATCTAGAATGTTAGGTAACGGTTTATACCGATGTTGTAGACGTTCCGCAGGTAAGAGATGTTGCTGAGTGATCCGGACGGTGTGGTCAACCGGGGTTCCCATACATTATAGGACGGGATCGGGTTTAAATTTCAATTTTTGTTCTTTTAGTTTGTTTTGAACTCGGCTACGAGTCTTTTACGTTTTCCCTTGTTATAACCTTTGGTTTTATATAAGTTTTCATTTTCATTTATTTGTGTCTTGTTGTAAGATCCGTTGTGTCGTTACTACTTTGAGGGTAGGGACGCATTGTGAGGTCCTAGCCCATAACGCTTCGACTTCCTAGAACTTGGGGTGTTACAATGGAAGAGTGACCCGAACCTAAAACCGACAATTCCTATCACTTTGTAAAAGACCGAACTACTTAGGTGATCAAACTAGGTAGAAGGTACGATGCAAACAAACGTTAGAAACAAGGAAAATAACACAAATAACTTTTTAGATCTTGAGATTAAACTTCAAATAGTAGAAAACTTACAATCAAACTCTTGTGAAAGCTTCAACAACCAAGTGTAGCAAGAGAACTCCAGCTCTTCATAAAGAGTTCTAAACAAAATAACAAAGCAAGAAAAATCCCAAACGAAATCTCATAAAGTGCAGGTATGTAACCGTCGAGTTTATCGCAGTTGTTGATTACCTACGGGCGTGGAATCTACGAGCCGAGGGTGTAGGATAGTGAAATCCACAGGAACCTTTTCGTCATCAAAGGTTCCGCGACCGCGATTGTGAATGGACACGGGTGCGGGAAGCTCTCAGCTCTTGAAACAACTACGACTCTTCACTTTTTGTTTTGAAGCGCGGGACGGCAACTTCGTGATGTGGGTGCATGAAGTCGAAGAGTTGGGGTCTCCAGGAATGAAGCTGTGGGGGTGGAGACTCGAAGCGTCAACAAGGTGAATCCCAAGTCCGAGGAAGATGAGTGTCACTGCGGGTGCGCTTACTTTTGGCCGCGGGTTTTCTTAGAGACAAAAGGTTTCTTCCTTGAACTTCTCTTCATTTCTTCACTTGATTCTATTGCTAATTCCTTGAGTTTCTTCATTGATGGATAGCTTCCTTATCTAGATATACATAAATAGCATCGTATACAAGCCAAACAACTACAAATGCATGCTAGAACTGTGTTATCGTGATAGAGAATCTATCACCTATAACTTGCATATTTTGTATAACAATATTGCATTCGGTTTTAGTTGTGGGTGATAAATGTAACACACCAGATTTTTTCAACCGGGGAGATTATGAGCAAGGACCTCACAATGGGTCCTAACTGTAGCTTGACCACAACAAAAGGTATATTTTGCAACACGACACAATTTATAAATAGAAAATACTTATTACGAGGAGATAAAAGTCAAGTAATGAAACTATCAGCTTCTAAATCAATAACATCAAGTATTATAACACTAGTGCAATGAAATGCATAATAATAATAATAATAATAATAATAATAATAATAATAATAATAATAATAATAATAATAATAATAATAATAATAATAATAATAATAATAATAATAATAATAATAATAATAATAATAATAATAGTAATCACAACCAGATCCTAATAAGTACGCAAACCCGGGTGACGACTCACCCATGATCAATACATAGGCAATGGTGTAATGTTCATACGACGCATTCACTAAAAGAAAACTAATATTTAATAACACAAACTAATAGCGTTTATATCCAAAATGGTATAATTTGTGTATACTCAATGATGAGAGGGGAGAGATGAGTTGATCGGCGGTGACGAATATTTATTTCATTACTCACCAAGTATATATACGTTAAATCCAAATGAAGATAAAAAAACGGATGTAGTTTTTTGTTCACATTAATGTGATTTATTTTTCTCTCTCTTACTATTGTTTCCCACATAGTGAGTGATTTGTATAAATATGAGTGATTCATTATTTCTATAGACATTCACCTATTAAACAAAAATTACCATATCAATGGAGAAAATCTCTCTTGAAGGTGAGGCGGAAACAAAAGAAGATAATAAAGTTATTCGATTATCATTTATTGAATTAATGAGTAAATTCTCTTTTTTTACTTTCAATCTTCTTTATTTTAAAAAGTTATCTTTGTATATGAAATTTATAAGGTTATTTTATATGCATAAACCTAGGCAAAAAATGTGACCGAGTTTCCCAACCCTTTCGAATGAATTTCTTTTTTTTGAAAGTTTACGGATATTGAGCATGAGGGGAGAATATACATGAGGGGAAGTCATAACAACCGAAGTTCAAGTAACATAACACAAGGGGAGAGAGAACGAGAGGACACTAGCCTAGGTAACTCACAAGCAAGTTTGCCCAGGAGATAGAGTCATAAGATCAGTCCTTCCAATGGTGGGGAATAAAGTTCTGTATCGCAAGGATGACATCACTGTCCAAAGTTGTAGCATGGTGAAGGTGTTGTTGTAGAGAAGGTTATTTCTGGCTTTCCAAGTGAAGTAAACGAATGCTTTGATCGAAGAGATCCGGATACTGGTGATGAGGTTATGCTTTGACTTGTGTTGAGAGCCAAGCAAATTCATAGGTTATGAAGGTAAGGTGGTGGGTAGGGTGTTATAGTCTAGCGAGAGATGATGTCCAAAAGTAAGGTAGTGTAGCTACAATTCGTCCAATGGTTATCCTCGTCCTCCTGGTGGCTTTGACATAGCTTAAAGTGGCATTAGTGATAACGTTCCATTGGCGAAGTTTTGAAAGTGTGGGCTATTTCTGGTGGCTCGCTATCCAAGTGATGCAGCTACACTTCGGGATGTTAAGATCGTGCCAGAAAAATGTAAGAGTTAGGATTTTTCGAATCCTAATTAATGTTGATTAACTTAATCATCGATAGTAATTGACACATAACTCGCGAAGAGTACGTAAATGATGAGTATGAGTCTCACCGTTATGTTCCTGGCGTAATTTTGGACTTATGGAGAATTTTTTACTTTTTCCCCGGGTAATTATTTTTACCCTCCGGTGTTATTTGGAACATTTGAGAGCTTCAATTAATAAAAACACAGTTGAGAGAAATGATCAAGACATCGGTCATGTCCTAGATATGAAGTAACATGGAAAGGCAAAACGGCCAAAAGAGTCGTTAATTCGTTTCTTAGCGGCTAAGAAAGACGGATTAGTAATACATGTTTTTCGAGGCTTTAGCGGAATAATTATCCATACATTACTCCAGATTTATTATTCCAATTTTGAGAAATTTGGAGAAGGGGCTTCAAACCGCCTTTGGATCGGTGAAAGGATAATTATCGACTTTGCTAAAGGATAATTATCGTCTTCACTATAAATACGGAAAATCGTTTATCACGTTTTCTCGTAAAAGCTCTTATTCTTTGAACGTTCAAACTCATGTCTACTCTCCGTTTCTAATCCGATTTAAAATCCGTTTGAGTTTTTGGATTCCTCTCTTCATTCTCTTCATTTTGGTACCGAGTTTCTACGTTTCCGAGCAAGTAAAGATCTGGTCGAGCATATATGCTACTGGTCCAGTTATGTCGCTCAGATTCCGGTGAATTTGATAGTGTCCGAGCGTAGCCTGCGTAGTTGTGATTCCAAATCTTCTTTTGGATCGTCAATCAGGTTAGTAACGAATAAGTTATGAATTTATTCATTTTTCGTTTTGCAATTTGGCCTAAATTGAACTTAGGCTTGACAAACTGGATGATTGGAAATTCCATTATACTCTTTATATTATTCTAGTGATTATGGGTTGTTTGTTTGATGAGATTTGATGACAGGTGGGTTCCGAAATTGCCTGCGGGCAAAACGTTATTCTAGAGAAAATTAATTAATCAATTAAAGGTTGATTAATTAAATTACGATTAGAATTATGATTGATGAATGTTGATTGGATGATACCTTGAGAAGTTTGATGAATTGTGATATGTGGAGTTAATGGATTGATAGTTATGATCTTTGAGGATCTATGAGGCCAGAAGTAGAGTATTCTAGCATGTGTTCCGATGATTGATGTTTATGCCCCCTTATCAGGCGTGGTGATTATTCCTCCGGGAATTCGAGGTTGATCGATTGTTGTGGATATTTGGATTAAGGTAAGTCTGTAGGACTTACTTATCTTCATTCCTATGTTGGATGTATGCATGAGTGGTGATTGTTATGTGCTTTATAGCATGCGATATTAATTATTACCGAGGTATGATTGGTCTCATGGAAGCGGGCAGTGATAACCTTTCTCATTTCTGCTGAGGGAGTCTGAGAGGTTCTCTAAGGTCAAACCAAAACTAGTATAAGGGGGACGGTGTTGCACCATTCTAAATGTATACGGGAGGTACTCTAAACTACTCCAGATGACTATAGTACTCAGAGGTGAGAATGATATACTTCTCGTGTCACAACCATAAATATGGTTTTGAGTGCATAACTTTATAAACATAATTAAACGGGAACTGTGTGATAGCATGCTTGGTGTTTATTATGATTTTGTTCTGTGTATGTGCTTATGCATGATCTTATGTATAAATTTTTAGCTAACGGTTTCATACCGTGTTGTAGATGCTTTACAAGATAGGAGGAATGTAGAGTGATCTGGAGGAGTGATCAGCCGGGGGCTTCTGTACATCTAGGATGTTATGGGTTTATGGGATGTGTATATATACGGTGATTTTGTTTGACACTTGGTTGTGGGGTTTTATATGTATTACGATACTTGATATTTCTTGTTTATAAAGGTTGTGTTATATTGATTTGTGTATTGCTGTAAGATCCAGTGAACTTGTTGTTAGGCTAGGGTTAGGACCCATTGTGAGGTCCTAGCCCCGTAGCACTCCGATTCCTATGAATTTGGGATGTTACAATAACTTTGAAGTTAGTGGCAATGGTTGGAGGGTAGGGTTTTTGAAAAAGAAGTAGGCATTCTTGGAAGAGAAGGATCCATTTGGGTTAGAGATAGAGTCAAGGTGTCTTCTGGCATTGCTTGCATTGAGCAGCTCATCATGAACCTTGATGATCATATTCCGAATGTGGTTGTGATTATAGCTATTCCGGCAGTTCCATATGGTTTGTCTTTTGAGTATGTTCTTAGTGATCCATTCGCACCAGAGATTCTATCTTAGTGATCCATTCGGAATGAGATTTTAGATAAGATTTAGTCTTTCAGTTTGACGGCTCGATCAAAACAAATTGAAATCATTTAATAAAATGTTGATTTAATTCGATCTAGGTTATGTTTTTTGACCTCTAGATCGGAAAACATGTCTTTAAAAAAATTTGGTTATCCTTCGAGTCGAATCAACTAGTAGATTTCCAATTGGTCTAATGAAAATATCAACTAGTAGATTGAAGTAATATGTCAAGAATATTAACTTTGAATATCCAGTTGGGATAAAAATTGTCCAATATATGAATAAATAGGAAATGATCTTCACAAAATTTTCAAATGAGATCTATCCAAATGCTAAGACTTATAAAATGTTGTGTGTTAAGTTTAACTGCGGTTTGGATATAATTTTTATTATTTTGGTAAGAAGGTTGGGATCTAATTATGAAGTAAACTTACATAGTTATACAACTAATACGGTAAAAATAACTCTATTTAATGAGTTTGTTCTTGTTCTTCTAAGCCTTTGACATTTGGGTCGATGGTTTGAGAGTTATACAACTATTTCTAGCATGGTCTCAATTATTTACAAGCTTATTAGTAAACTACTGCTCTATGCATCACAAGAACTCATAATTCTCATTAAAGTAGCAATTTTTTTCTAATCCGCTTCAGTAGAAACAAACATTTTAATTATCTGCTTTGATTGCATCGGTATGGTTTTTATGTTTTACCATGTAAAAGATGATTGTACTCATGTTGAACTCTTTTATCATATGACATGGCTTTTGCAGATGACAATGCGAGCGAAAATGATCCAATTGAGAAGAAAAATTATACCCGTTGTTGAATGTTCGAAGCAACAAGTGGAAGTTGACCTCAACCTTTATATTAAGGTGAAGTTTTGCTCAATCTACGTTTGTACTTGTTGTGGTTCATTGGCTTGGCCTGTGCTATGATACATCTATCATACAGAATGTAAGAGTCTTATTCCTTGGAGCCAAGGAGCCTTGCTGAGCCTTAGTTGAGCTTGTCTTGATCCTGGCAGCCGCACCTGCGCACCACATGGGCCGCCCTTGCGGCAAGGCGCCCCTGCGGCTGTGGGTTGGTGCAGCCGCTTTTGTTGACCTTTTAACTCGTGCTTTGCGACTGGCTTCCTTTATAAGCCTCCCTTAGCTTCTCAAAGAGGGTTTCTTCATCCTCTTCAGCTCCATTTCCATCTTTATGTTCTTCTTCTTCATCATCTTCTCTTCTTGAGCTTCCTTTGAGTTTGTGTGAGTTTTTGGAGAGTTTGTTTGAGGTTTTGAGCTTGGATGATGCTTAGAGTCTTTGTTGATGTGTTGAGGTTATGAAGGTGTTGTTTGCTCTTGGTTGATGCCTAGGGTTTGCTGAGGTGAGACCTTTCTTCCCCATCTTCTTCTCTTCTTCTTCTTTGCTTCTTTCTTCTTCTTCTTCTAGCTTAGGATCACAAGCTAAGCTTGTGTGGATCCTTTACTGGTTGTTTGATGATCATACATGTGTATATGTTGTTATGGTGTATTGAAGAAGTGAAGAGAGTCGAGAAAGGGATCGAAGAGAAGTCGGGACCAACTCTCTGCACAGTTGGCCGCCACTGCGCCTGAAGCCAGCCGCCCCTGCGCCTGAACCCAGCCGCCCTGCGCCTGGTGTGAGCCGCCCCTGCGCCTCACTAGGTCAGCCTTGTGTTCCTTGCTTCTGTTGGTACATACCTTGTTGGTATGTCTTCCTTCCTTTCCTTTGGCCTTGACTTAGATGTTGGCTAGGCTAGCTTGGTTAGAATGAGTGGTATGTTAGAGATTTACCTTAGGCACTTGTATTGATGTTGAGGTTATGTTGTAGGCATCTGTGAGCTTGTTATGGTCTTGAGGGTTAAATTGAGGTTGTAGGTTGGTTTTGGTTATGGAGATGAGTCTCCGAACCGTTGCAGTGTATTATGTTGTGTGCCTTGCTATTGCAGGCGTTGGTTTCTTCCCTAAGGGGAAGCTGTGACGTGTATTGGATACGAGTATATGAGGTAAGTCCATAGGACTTACTTAGCGTTCAGTCATGAGTTTGTGTGATTATTGAAAACTCCACCTTGATTAAAATGGTTTACAGGTGTTGATGATGGAAGACTTCACATAAATATAGCAGTTGGATATACTAACAATGTACTTGATTATATTTCTAGATATTTTGTTGGTTTGAATTCAGTGCATGTTGTATATCTACATGTCAAGGGCCTTGAAGTTGGATTCAAGAACTAGTTCAAAAGGACGAGATCAAGGGCCTTGGAATCTAAGGTGCACGGAACAAGGATTCAAATAAATTGAAGATCTTCGTTGAAGATTCTGTAACAAGAAGATCTCATCAACCAAAGACTTTCTCAACCGAAGGAAGATATCAACCGAAGGATAGAGAATCTTTTCGAGAAGACTTTCTAAACAACAAAACGGCAAAAATATCTTCTTTCTCTTATCCAACCGGAGACGAAAAGATCAAGGAGTAAAAGACTCAACGTGTTCGTAGGGGCTGAAGACTTGCAACGTCTACCTTACGATCTTTATGGAAAAGAAGATTGATCTTCAAACGGTCATCTCTACAACGGCTAGAAGATCTTTCCATAGAAGATATAAATGAAGATGATGGTCGAAGAAGGAAGATACACAACTTACACAAGAAAACATCTTTGCATCCTCAAGCAACCTAGTCATCTTCATTCATTGTTTTTCTTTCTCTCATTTCACGCAAAAGCTTTATCCCCTTAGAGAGAGAAAACACTAGAGCTCTGTTCGCTCCAAACGGTGTGTGCAAGCTTTAAATTTATAACCCTAGACTTAAGCTTAAAACAAGGATGCGAACCCGCAGTGTACGGGTCAATCGTAGTAAAAGCAAGAAAATTCCAGGGGTCGATCACAGGGACTCGGTGAAACAAAGTCAATACGGTGTGCTTATGTCAATACTAACCACAAGAGCGATTAACACAATCAAAGATGAATAAGAAGTCAATAAAGCAAACATGCAATTCTAGGGATTAAAGCATCTAGTTGTGGTTCCAACTCAAGATCTATAGATAAGCGGACAAAGCTGAGATTTTTGCGTGGGGAAGGTGTTACTAAAGTGGAGTAGATCGCCGGGTAAGTCTCACTACACACTAATCCTAAACCGTAACTCCTATTACCGGGTAAGTCTCAAGGAATCAAGATAAAGAACTATAACCTCAAACTAACATACCATCTAAGGGAATAGAATCAACCTTTAGCAAACTCTAACACTTAACTTTCTGTTTAGAATCGGATAAGTCACCTCGGTCAGAAGAATTCCACCCCGGCCGAGATGTTCATCAACTGAACGAGATGCTTAGGGTTAAGGTTAAAGACTCGAACTTTCAGGATCCTACTGGAATCTAAGATTATTCTATCATTGTTTTCCCCACAACCTTCAGCCAATCACCCTAGAATCACACAAGGAAATTAGCCACTCATCATCATAATGAAAGTATTAAAATATATGGGAAGAAGGTGAATATTTGAGCAAAGAAGAATTTAATGAAAAGACTTCAATAACTGAATCAAATATCACGACAAAGCGTTCCTTGAATAGCAATCCAAAAAGACAAGACAACAATTGAGGGAATTAAAGACAATCTTACAAAACCCTCCAAAAAGCTATAAAAGCTATAGACTTCAATCTTCCTTCAACCTTCAAAAAGGTTCTTCGAATCTCTCCAACTGGAGTATGCTGCTGCTGCTGCGTAAAACCCTGATCGACGGTGATGTATGCGAGATGTCCAGCTGTAAGCGGATCGTATGCGACCTCTTGAAATTGTGGAAATCCAACCCTTTTTATAGGAAAATAAACCTCCAAAGATAATAAATCTTAGAAAGATATTTTCCCATAAATATAGGTAAAATATATGATTCTGCATATCTCCTTCCTTCCAGGAGCCAAGCCCAAAAATATAAGATCACTTTCCAAATTTAAAAAGATCTCATCCAAGAATAAAATATTCTCGCCGCGTCCTAGGTGTTCGCCTCGGTCGAGTCGACGTCTCTGGATCACCTCGGTCGAGGTGAATCAATGGTCAACCGAGGTGAGTCACAACAGAATGTGAAATCTCTCGAATCTGCTCCAAAATAAATCTTTAATCCATGGCTATGCTCCCTGGATGTAGCTCCAAATGACTCATGACTCCTTTTGCTCCTTTTTGATGCAAAACGTACCAAATTACCTGCAATTACAACAAAACTAGGTGTAGACCTCGATTCTCGCAAAGGTAGATGAAATGGTAGTAAAATCACATAATGCACATACAAACATGCAGATTATGAAAGATAAAACGTCCAAACAAACCCCAAAATATAGACTATAATTCATGCTATCAAGCTCCATTGGAAGATCTAAATATTATACTAGAGTGTGTGTGTTACTCTAGGAAGTAACTAGGCTATTATAGCTAGGTTAAGAGTTAGAGCTAGATCGTAGCATTGGCTACAGTGAGAGAAGAAGAGGATTTCTTCTAGTTTGTATCTAGGACTCTTTGAAGCTGATAATAGATAGTTAGATCCTACGGATATACCCTAGGACGGACACTAGGCTATGTAGAGCCGAACTTCGTAAACATATCCTCGTGTCAATCTTTTCAATTCCGCACCATATACACTTTATTGTGACTAACTTTGTTTTGCAGGAGCAAGAAGTCAAGGCCCTTGAAATAGAGTTTCAAAGCCCTTGAAATCAAAGTTTCACTAGAAGTACAGATTGACATCAAGGCCCTTGAAAGTAGTTTCAAGGCCTTGAGATTTGGTTTGCGAAAAGTTCCTATACTCTATTCAACCCCCCCCCCCCCTTCTAGAGTATTATTTATCTTATTTATATCACCTACCGGTTCTTAAATTGGTATCAAAGCTAGACTCATGTTTATTGATTTAACCATCAATGAGACTAATCATGAATCTTGTAGGTGATGGTGGATTTGCTCAAGGAAGATCCTCATCCCGACCACCACTCTTCTGTGAAACAACTTCGCTCATTGGAGATCACTCATGCGTATGTTCATGATTGACCAGGATAGGGAGCTTTGGAGCATTATTCAAAATGGACCTAAAGTTCCAATGACAATGGTTGAAGGCGTCCAAGTCCCAATAAAGAAATCAGACTTCACTCAGGCTGACCTGGACAGTGTGTCAAAAAATTACAAGGCAATGAATCTACTTTACTGTGGATTAGATGCTAATGAATTCAACCGCATCTCATCATGCAAAAGTGCTAAAGAAATATAGGACAAGCTTGTTGTCACTTACGAAGGAACAAGTCAAGTCAGGGAAACAAAGATTAGCATCTTTCTCAGACAATACGAGCTATTCAAGATGAATCCAAATGAACCAGTCAAAGAAACGTTCACTAGATTCACTGAGATCGTGAATAATCTTGACTCACTTGGAAAGACCTTCACAAATGAAGAAAAAGTGAGAAAGGTTCTAAGAAGCTTACCTAAAGCCAAGTGGGGACCAAAGATGACTACTGTTGAAGATGCTCAAAATCTCACTACTTTTCCTCTTGATGATCTACTTGAAAAACTCATCACACATGAAATGATTCTTGGTGAAGAAGATGGAGAACTCTCATCCAACTCCAAGAATTTGGCATTAAAATCCAGAAGAGATGAGTTACCTTCTGATGAAGAAGATAGTGATGATGATATTGAAAAAGATGATCTCGCCATGATGTCCAAAGGTCTCGCAAGAATTCTCAAGATAAAGAAACAATCGGCAAACCGAGAATTTTCATGAGCATCAAAACCCCGAGGTAAGTTTTCTAACTCTAATAAGAAAACGAAAGTACTGACTTGTTTTGAATGTGGTGAAACAGATCATTTTGTGAAGGAATGTCCATAAAAGAAGAGGACCAACTTCCAAAAGAATGATAAAAAAAAGAAAGCTATGGTTGCTTCATGGAGTGATTCAGAATCAACAAATGAATCAGAAGATGAAAAAGAACAAGCAAGCTTGCGTCTTATGGCCGATCATGAAGACGACTCAAATCTGTACATTGACAATATGGTAAGTACAATTTTGTCTCAACCTGAGATTGACCTAAAACAATTCCTTAAAGATATTATCTTAAGTGATAAGGAACATAGAATAAGGATAAATTCTTTAAAAGAAAAGCTTCATGAACAAGATAAACAATTGAGTGAAATGTCTTTGGAGATTGAAAATCTTAACACAGAAAAGGAAGAACTTGATGACAATATCAAGGCCTTGGAATTAGAAAACCTGATTCTCAAGGACAACCTCTCTTCTCTACATCGAAACTATATCGATCTAGAGAAAGAGAAAATTGATCTGACTTTAATGTGTCATGACCAAAAGGCATCACTCATTAAGTTTACTCGTTCAAAAGCTAATTTGGAAAGAATGATGGGTGAACAACAATCTTTCCTTAACAAAAATGGTATAGGGTATCATAGGAGCTTTCCTAGAAAACCTTCCACCACTTTTGTTATGGCCAAAGGAAGCATTCATATGCCTACATGGTTCTATTATTGTAAAAAAAGTCATGTTTAATCTACATGTCCTTATAGAAGAAATGATCCTTATATCATCAAAAACACTTATCCTTTATGTTTAAGGAAACAGGTCAAACAAATCTGGGTTCCTAAAGGTACTAGACCACCAAACATGATCGAACCTGAGTATGAACCAAAATATGCCATTTGGTCGACCCGGAAAGGTTGATGTTTGCTGTTTTGCAGGATATCACCAAGGTAAAGGAGCACAAATGGATATTAGATAGTGGTTGCT
Source organism: Fagopyrum esculentum (assembly GCA_033239045.1). Taxonomy (NCBI): domain Eukaryota; kingdom Viridiplantae; phylum Streptophyta; class Magnoliopsida; order Caryophyllales; family Polygonaceae; genus Fagopyrum; species Fagopyrum esculentum. Next base: position 113,600,799 of record BSUD01000005.1, read on the forward strand.
CAAGACACATGAGTGGAAAGAGTTCTTTATTCTCTGATTTAAAGAAGCAATCATCTGGAACTATTACTCTTGGTGATAAAGGAAAGTGTGACATAATTGCATTGGTAAAATTTGCTATAATTCATCCAACTTTATTGATGATGTTTATTTAGTTGATGGCTTGAAATATAATATGCTAAGTATTTCTCAAATTTGTGATAAAGGCAATAAAGTCATGTTTGATTCAGAAAAATGTGAAGTTCAAGACATAAAGACGGGAGAAGTGTTTCTTATTGCTCCTATGTGTAATAATGTTTATTCTTTGAGTACTAACCAAGTTGCATGAACTAAGCTAAAATGTCTAAAGGCCTTGACTGATGATCCAAGGCTTTGGCATAGAAGACTTGGCAACGTAAGCATGAACACCATGCAGAAGCTACTTACAAAAGATTTGGTAAGTGGTTTGTCAAACCTAAACTTCAAGGTTAATGAGCTATGTAAGGCATGTACACAAGGTAAACAAACAAGAGGTTCATTCAAACCTAAGAAAGTTGTAAGTTCTTCTCGACCTATTGAACTTTTACATATGGATCTTTGTGGACCTATGCGTGTCAAATCTCCCAGAGAAAAACAATACATCCTTGTTATAGTGGATGATTTCTCTCGATTTACATGGTTATCTTTTCTACGAGAAAAATCTGAAGCTTTATTTGAGTTTTCAAAATTGTGTAAGGAGTTACAAAGTTTGAAAAACCTACCAATCGTTTCTATAGGAAGTGATCATGGTAGAGAATTTGATCAACTAAAGTTTGATTTGTTTTGTGCAAAATATGGTATTTCTAATAACTTTTCAGCTCTTATAACTCCTCAACAAAAAGGAGTTGTGGAACACAAGAACCGCACTCTTGAGGATATGTCTAGGACAATGCTTTTAGAAAATAATTGGCCAAAAAGTTTTTGGGCTGAAGCAGTGAACACTGCAAATTATATTTTAAATAGATGTTTAATTCGCCCTATTTTGAAAAAGACTCCTTATGAACTCTTTAAAGGAAGAAAACCAAATATTTCAAACTTCAGACCTTTTGGATTTACTTGTTTTGTTCACAACAATCGAAAGGACAATCATGGAAAATTTGATGCACGTAGTGATGAAGCTAAATTCATTGGATATGCTTTAAATAGCAAAGCTTATCGAGTATATAACAAACATACCGAAGTTGTTGAGGAAAGCATTCATATTATTTTTTATGAAAGCAATGATGGTACTTTGAGTGAGAGTTTTGCAAATTTAAATCTGAATCAAAGAGAAGATCACATTTCGGATGAAGAGGAAGATCCTAAAGGTCAAGACAAGAATATGCAAGAAAAGATTCAAGATACCAAAGAAAATCCTCAAGACCTTGAAACTAGAAACTGTGACAACATAACTCCACTTCAAGGGCTTGAAACCCAACTTCAAAGCCTTGAGATTGGAACAACAGGTAATACACAAACGGTACCTGAATCAAGTCAGACATATACAGCTCAACCTTCTGGATCTACATCATCTGTCAAAAGAAGAAAAGTTCAACACTCCTCGTATCATCCACAAGAGAATGTGATCTCAGATCCAAATGTTGGAGTTCAAACTAGATTTAAAGTGAATAATCTTTGGGCCTTCTGCACTTTTGTATCACTTGTTGAGCCAAAGAACTACATTCAAGCTCTTCAAGAACCAGACTGGATCATTGCCATGCAAAATGAATTAAATGAATTTGAGAGGAACAAGGTATGGACTCTTACTTCAAGGTCAAAGCATCAATCAATTATTGGCACGAAATGGGTCTTTCGAAACAAATTGGATGAAAGTGGCAAAGTCATACGAAACAAAGCACGACTTGTAGCACAAGACTATAACCAAGAAAAGGTATTGATTATGAGGAGACTTTTGCTCCCGTTGCCAGGTTAGAAGCCATACGTATGCTACTTGCATTTGCATATTTCATGAGCATAAAACTTTTCCAAATGGATGTAAAATGTGCTTTTCTAAACGGCTTCTTAGAAGAAGAAGTCTACGTTGCTCAACCTCCTGCTTTTGAAAATGATGAATTTCCGGATCATGTTTTTAAATTAGACAAAGCTCTTTACGGTCTTAAGCAAGCTCCTCGAGCTTGGTATGAAAGATTGTCTAAATATCTTCTTGAAAACAATTTCAAAAGAGGTTTGATTGATAAACATTGTTTATCAAAACTAGAGGCAACGACATTCTAGTAGTACAAATCTAAGTTGATGATATATTATTCGGTGCTACTAATGATTCCCTTTGCAAGAAATTTTCAGATATTATGTGCAGGGAATTTGAGATGAGCTTAATTGGATTGTTAAATTTTTTCTTGGACTTCAAGTTACACAAGCAAAGAAAGGAATTTTCCTCAATCAAAGCAAGTATACTAAAGACATGCTTAAAAAGTACAAAATGGATCAATCTAAGGTTGCAAAGACTCCTATGAGTTCAACACTTTCGCTAGATCATGACAAGAACTCCAAAAGTGTAGTACAAAAGGAGTATCGAGGTATGATCGGTTCATCTTTGTATCTAACTACTAGTCGTCCTGACATTATGTCTAGCGTGTGCATGTGTGCAAGATTTCAAGCTGATCCTAAAGAGTCACACTTGATAGCTGTGAAAAGAATTTTTCGGTATCTCAATGGCACTAAGGATCTAGGGTTATGGTACCCACGTCAAAGCTCGTTTCATCTTGTTGGCTATTCAGATGCAGACTTTGCAGGTTATAAGGTTGATAGAAAAAGTACTTTTAGATGTTGTCAATTCTTAGGGTCATCCCTAATTAGTTGGCACTCCAAGAAGAAAAACTATGTTGCCCTATCCACAGCTGAAGCTGAATACATAGCTGTAGGAGCTTGTTGTGCTCAAATTCTTTGGATTGCTCAACAACTTCGTGACCTTGGCTTTGACTTGAGAGGTATTCCTATAAAATGTGATAATACTAGTGTTATTTCTATAACCAAAAATCTTGTGCAGCATTCAAGGACTAAGCATATTGATGTAAGGCATCACTTCATATGTGATCATGTTGAGAAAGGTGATGTTTCGATTTCTTTTATCTTAACTAACTTCCAGCTTGCAGATATCTTTACCAAGCCTCTTCCTGAGGAACAATTTAATTTTATTAGATTGGAGCTTGGTATGTTGAACAAGGAATCATTAACGTAGGGGGAGTAAACGAGTTTTAATCGTCCTACGCATGTAGCCTAATTGATGTTTTCAAGGGCCTTGAAATAAAATTCAAGGGGCCTTGAAACATATTTCAAAGGGAACATAAATATAAAGGATCAATTAGAAATTCATATCTTTTAGATATTGAATTATCTAATTTTTATTCTTCAAAAGGGATTTCAAAAGGTTTTGTTTTCAGATTCAAAGGATTTTGAAAAGTGGTTACCAAAATTTATGGAAGGAATTTTTATCACTCAAGATCTTAAAAATCTTTTGATCTTACGTTGATTAGACTTCTTCCCATAAATACCTCTTCTCTTCCCTCTTTCTGTCTTCCGCTTCCCTTTTCTTTTGAAAGAACGGTGCTTTACTCTTCCGATTTTCCAAAAACCTCTTCATCGTTTTCTCAAAATTTCTCAATGGCTCCCAAGAGATCTTCAGTCAATGAAGCAACATCCTCAGTTCCAAAACGACAGAGGGTCGTTCAAGTATCATCCGACTCTGAATCAAGTTCTGACTCGGGGTCGAGTTCGAGTTCATCTAGGTTCTCTAGTGATGCGGATATTTTTGCTAGAACATGGTTACCATCAAGTTGGTTCATCAACCCAACAATAGCTAAAAAGTGGGTCAAGGAGTATGATGACTGCTTTCAGTGCATGTGTGAGGGAGTACACAACGAACTTTTTACTTGCTCATCTATGCCAAGGCTTGAAGCGCTCCAAGCGAGCTCTATATGGATTATGCTGAATCCAGGAGAATTATCATATCCTCGACTAACAAGACTGTTCTTTGCCAACTTGACGGCAAGGCGTGAGAGAGGAGAGTGGATTCTAAACACGGTTATCAATGGTAAGAAAATCACCCTCACTTCTGAAACTATAGCAGATATTTTTTGAATCCCTCTGTATGACGCTTCAGAAGACTCAAACCCTGCTAGAACTCTAAGGCTAGCTAAAGAACAACTTCTCCTTCCTAATGCCTTATCACCACCAACCATCACTTGTTTAACTCTGGAGGCTAGAATAGTTTATTCTATCATAGACAGATGCATTGTTCCTAGAGTTGCCAACAAAGAGATTATAACCAACTTTGTGCTGATCTTGACTTACAATGCTTTGAATGGGTTGAAGGTAAATATGCTTGAAATTCTCATGTCTCATATGGTGAATGTAATTAATTCTCAAAGTATCAGTCACCTACCTTATGGGAATTTGCTTCCCATAATATTCACACATTTTTCAGTAGATTATTCTAGTGGGGAGTTGAATCTTTACAATTAAGGATTAGATGAAGCATTCTTTGAGACTATAGGAAATAGGAAGACTCGGGAGGGGTTTCGTACTGTGTGGGTATTGATGGAGCAGCCTGAATGGAATTTTAGTACTCAGCAGCGGCTAGAATTTGTGGAAGAGTCATTGACCTCACTAATGTAATATCCGGAATTTTTATTCCGTTTATTCTGTAATAAACCCGATCTCGATCAATTGATCTATATCCGTTTACTTAGTTAGACACATTATTATAAAATTTATCATTTTATGTAGATTTCCTTCACATAAAATGATGGAATCCTTTAAAAGTTTATCATTTTATGTAGCTTCCCCTTCACATAAAATGACAGGATCTTTATAAAATTTATCATTTTAGGTAGCTTACCTTCACATAAAATAATAAGTTTAGCCCTAATTTAGAATATGACAAGGTCCGGACAAGTCTGCGACGAAGCTGTGACAAGGTCCAGACAAGTCTGTGACGAAGCTGTGACAAGGCCAGACAAGGCCGTGACGAGTCTGTGACAAGCCTAGACAGGCTGTTGACAACCCAGCGCCAGCAGCACGTTCATCCCAATCTGCAGCCAGAAGCGTCTTACCTTGCCAGCCCAGAAGCTTGCCAGCAACAGCTTCTCCAGCCCACTGTTGCGCCTTGTCCGTAGCCCAGCAGCCCACTGTTGTACCTTGTCCGCCCCAGCCTATGCGCAGCCCAACTCTTCAGCAACAGCACAGCTCCGCCCCAGCCTATGCGCAGCCCAGCACTTCAGCCCAACATCCCAGCGTCCATTCAGGAGCACACCAGCCCAGTGAATACACACGTTAATGACTGAAGTTACAAGAAAAGGAAACAGCCGGGAGTTACGTGATTTCATTCCCATTTACAGCTGTAGAATCTGTCCAGATTCAAAGTACACGTTACCCTCCTCCTTCGCTAACAGCAGTTGAACGTCCTTCCTCTCCCAACGCTCATCATTCGACAAAGGCAGCAGCGGATTCACAACCTTCTGCACACTTCCAGCCTCCACTTCACTTCTGCGTTTCTTGCCTTCTGCACACGTCCAGTCCAGAAGCAACGTACTTCCCGCAGATTCTGTGTATTTCGGTAAGGATTAATCTCCCATTCATCTTCACCTCTTAATCTAGTCGTTCATGAATGCCTGCGATAACAACTCCGTCTCGACCATTCCGTGACAGTAGCAAGGCTGGAAGAGTTGGCCAATCCGTGTAGTAGTAGAAGACGCCTTAGCCAGTAGAGGTTGAAGAGGTGAGTCTTTCTGCAGTCCCAATCCTTGCCTCTAGAAGTTAGTGTATAATTTTATGTATGTATACTATTTCCGTAATGTTAGAATGATGAACTGCTGTAGTCGGACTTGAACATAGGTTAGGTTGACCTTGTGTAGCTGCTGGGTATATAGACCGAAGGATAGGAACAAAGGACTGCTGTAAGTATGAAAAACAGAAATAAAAGGGCTGTTGTAATTCATTTTTTTTCCTTCAGCTTTTAGGTTACCAACAGCCCATCTTGTCGATCTATTATAAAATGTTTGGATAAAGATCCACCGTTGAATTTTGGATATGTTGTAGACGGATATATGTAGTTTAGCATGTTAAAATTTTGGGAGAAATGAACGGTCGGATTGAAAGTTATGAGCTCCCGAAGTTAGGTAGTTGAGCAGTTTTGGTAAACTTGAATTTTGGCTAAGTATAGGATATTAGAGTGAAGGAACCGACTTTGTGAATTATTATAAAAATATCGGCTGAACAGTTTGGAGAAATTCTTTCTTCTAAGGTTAGATAGGACCTCATAGATGATCTAGAGATTTAATTCGGAAATTTTATAAGCTGTTAAGAATTTTATATTTAGAGCCGAAATTAAACCTTTTTCGATTCTTCCGGAAAATAGAAACATAGGAAAAATGTCAGTTTAGAACCAAATAAAATTCTAGGAGTTGAATATATTTTTAGAACTTCAAATAGGAGTTTAGACATGAATTTTAGGGTTTTCGAGGAAATCGGAACCAAGGGTAAAATGGTCATTTTACCCTAAAACTAGTATTGTAACTAGTACGTCTTAATACCTTATTTGATCTTAGAAGATTTAGACTTCTATCTACGTAAAAGTGTGCTAATACACTTATCGCCTTTGACAGGCAACTGAGTGGTTACAGTTTACAGAGCGAGTGGTTTATAAAGAGTCGAGCGTTATAACAGGTAAGTCCTTTGGGCTTACTTAGCTGACTACTAAATATGAGTATAAATGATGATGGTGGTGTGTGATTGACATGTTAGAGAGCTAGGTTGTGATATATAATTACCGACCTATGTTTTGGCCTAAGAGTAACGGGCGGTGGCATTCCGCTCAGTAGCTCGCGGGGCGCTAAGGGTTTCTTTCGGGACTAGTCCACACATGGTTTGTAGTGATGCTACCAAAGGAAGTCAGCTAGACCTACACCAGTTGGATAAGGAACGGAGGCGAGAACTAATAATAGTTCTCATGCCACAACTTAAATTGAATAATGTGAATCACTAAAATAATAGATAATAATTGGTTGAGTGCCAGCATGATGTTTGTTTAATTTTGTTGCTGCTTGTGTTTGTGCTGTTATCATTTTGCTTATATTTGGATAGTTAGCTAACTGTTGATATGTTGTTTAGACTTGACACAGGTTAGAGCAGATGCCGAGTGATCCAGATGGTAGTGGTCAGCCGGGGTGTCGTACTTTAGGACGTTTTGCAGTTTTTGCATTTGTGGGTTTTACAGTTGAACATTGTTTCCTTTCGTACTTTGTTATATTACTTTTCCGGCTGTAGTTGATCTGGTCACATTCATGCATTGTTAAAAACTATTTTATGATTTCTGGTTTTTCCTTATCTGTGCCTTGTTGTAAGATCATGTTAAGTTATTGTCAAACTAAGGTCGGGACCCACTGTGCGGTCCTAACCAGTAACTCCCTAAGTTGTAAAATTTGGGGTGTTACAACTAAGATCTGATTTTACACATTTTAGAGTATCAATGACTGATAAGATGGACCAAGCTCAAGACTTACTAGTTTATAACTGTAGTTATTACTATTCGTGCAGATGGCACGTACTAGGGCTGCACAAGTGACTGGCCGAGGTAGGGGTCGTCCCCCCCTTCCCCTAGTCAGACAGGATCGAGCTGATAGCACCCCTACTGTTAGAGGGCGTGGTCGTGGGGGTAGACCTCCACTAGGGAGAGGTCGAGGACGAGTTCCTCGAGATGACCCACCTACAGCAAGCGTACCAGAGGTGGCTGTAGAGGAAGTAGCTGAGAGTGTAGGCCCAGAGGTCAGGCCTGTGACCGCCGCTAGGTCTGGAGCGCTAGGAGCTCGTTCTACTGAGTCGGGACGTGTCTCTATTGGAGCATCGGAGTATAGGGAGTTCAGAGCCTATGTTGAGCGCAGGGAGGAAGCTGCCAAAGTGGAGAGGCTCACTCAGGTACCACCAGTGGTGCCGGCTAGGTCAGCTCAGGTGACACAAGGAGTGTCTCAGGTGCCGGCTGTATCTGAGAGGAGGGCTGATGTTGATAGAGCACCTACTGGGGTCAGAGCACCGAGACCGGATGAGTGGTTGAAGGCTTTCAACTCTCAGAAGGTCCCCTCATTCAGCGGAGAGATAGGGCTAGAGGTGGAGCACTGGATAGGGAAGATTGAGACTGCTTTGGAGGCAATACGTTGCCCCGTGGACCGACAGGTAGATTTGATACAAACCTGCTTCACAGATGATGCTCATTCATGGTGGCGTACCATTCGTGGCCGAGTCACCAACTGGGAGCAGATGAAGAACATTGTTAGAGACAGGTACTGCCCAGTTTCGCTGAGGAGGGAGAGATTCCAGGATTTCATTGAGGCGGGATTTGAGGATATCCCGATTGCTGCAGCCATAAAGAAGTTTCAGAAGGAGTTGACTTTGCTTGGACCATCTACACCTCCAGAAGAGCAGCATGTTTATCTTTTCTCCAGGAGGTTGAGAGAGAGTACCCGATCCTACCTGGCTGGATTCCGCTGTGAGACCTTGTCTGATTATCAAGATAGGGCCTCTGCTTATGAGAGAGATAGGCCAGCTTCTAGGAAAGCAGCACAGTCTAGTGGGCCGGATAAGCGGCAGAGGACAGAACATGCAGGTAGCAGTGCAGCAGTAGCAGGTTATGGTAGAGGACAGACTCAGGGGAGGTCCAGCTACCACTCTACAGTTCGGACTCCCAGTGGAGATCGACAGTGCTTTAACTGTGGTGGCCGTGATCACATTAAGCCGGACTGCCCGAAACCACCGGTCACTTGCTTCACTTGTGGGAAGCCGGGACACAGGGCTACTTTCTGCCGTCAGGGCAAGGCTTCTTCTCAGCAGGGATCTTCTCCTGCAGGTGCTGAGAAGAGTGTACAAAGACCCCCTCAGTACCGAGCTCCGAGTCAGCAGCAGCAGCAGTACCGGGCTCCAGGACATCCTGCTTCATACAGTACTGCACAGGGATCAGGTCGTGGCAGAGGACGTGGTAGTACCACTGACACGAGAGGAGGACCATCGAGAGTGTTTGAGCTGAGGAACACTGAGCAGCCTACAGCACCTGCGACCACAGGTACTATTTGGATCCATGACTTACCTGTGCGCGTTTTATTTGATACGGGTGCCACGCACTCCTTTATATCAGATGCATGTGTAGATAGGTTGTCCTTAGCTACAGTAGAGGGTGTACCTTTTGTGGTTGGGTTACCAGACGGGGGTAAGGTTAGAGGATCTCGAGAGATTTATGACTGCCCTATTCACCTGGGAGGCCGGATTTGGTTAGTAAATTTTCTAGTCATGCCCTTAGCACATGAGGACGTGATATTAGGGATAGATTGGATGACTAGACATGGAGCCGTCTTGGATATTGGTAGGAGGACTGTGACTGTTGCCACGGAGGAGGGCCACAGAGTTATATTCCGAGGTTGGGACCTCGGAAAGTCCGGCTCAGTTATCAGTGCAGTGAGGGCAGCCAGATTGATAGCACAAGGTTGCGAGGCCTTCTGGTATTATGCCATGAAGGAGCGCAAGAGCCTGACAGTAGAGGAGATACCAGTCGCATGCGAGTTTACAGAGGTCTTCAGGGACGACTTACCAGGGCTACCTCCACAGAGGAGTGTGGACTTTAGCATCGAGTTAGAGCCGGGCACGAGACCGATCTCGAAGGCCCCGTACCGCATGGCCCCGATAGAGCTGCTTGAGCTGAAGAAGCAGTTAGAGGAGTTAGCAGAGAAGGGCTTCATACGCCCTAGTGTTTCTCCCTGGGGCGCACCAGTGTTATTTGTGAGGAAGAAAGATGGATCGATGAGACTGTGTATCGACTACAGGGAGTTGAACAAGGTCACCATCAAGAATAAGTATCCACTGCCTCGCATAGATGATCTGCTGGACCAGCTGCATGGAGCGTCAGTGTTCTCGAGGATAGATTTGAGATCGGGTTATCACCAGCTGAGGGTGAGAGATCAGGACATACCTAAGACGGCATTCCGGACTAGGTATGGTCATTATGAGTTTGTAGTGATGCCATTCGGGCTCACTAATGCGCCAACAGTATTTATGGAGTTGATGAATGGGATTTTCATCGACTTCTTAGACCAATTTGTATTGGTCTTCATTGATGACATTCTAGTTTACTCTAGAAGTCGAGAGGAGCATGCCGGACACTTGAAGACAGTGTTGCAGATTCTACAGGATAGTCAGCTATATGCTAAACTATCCAAGTGTGAGTTCTGGATGTCAGAGGTGGCGTTCCTAGGCCATGTAGTGACTGCTGAGGGGATTAAGGTCGACCCGGCGAAGATTGAGTCAGTGTCTTCTTGGCAACCTCCGAAGAATGTGAAGGAGGTTCGCAGCTTCCTTGGATTGGCAGGGTATTACCGTCGGTTTGTGGAAGGGTTTTCTCTAATCGCCCGACCACTTACTTCTCTCCTAAGGAAGACTACTCGGTTCGTCTGGTCTGAGCCGTGTCAGCAGAGTTTTGATGAGCTGAAGAGGAGATTGACGTCTGCTCCGATCTTAGCACAGCCTGAGGGTACAGAGGACTTCGTAGTGTACAGTGACGCATCCAAGCTGGGCTTGGGGTGTGTCTTGATGCAGAGGGGTAAGGTTATAGCATATGCGTCTCGACAGCTGAAGACGTATGAAGAGAACTACCCCACTCATGACCTGGAGTTAGCAGCAGTAGTGCACGCTCTTAAGATCTGGCGTCATTATCTCTATGGAGCGACCTGTCAGATCTTCACAGACCATAAGAGTCTGAAGTACATATTCACTCAGCGGGAGTTGAATAACCGCCAGAGACGGTGGCTAGAGTTGATCAAGGATTTCGACCTTGAGATACTTTACCACCCCAGAAAGGTGAATGTAGTTGCTGACGCTTTGAGTCGGAAGACGCCTCAGGAGAAGGCGATAGCCCGGTTGACAGTACAGCCACAGTTACAGAGAGACTTAGCTTGGTTGGAGGTAGAGATCCAGTTCCCCGATACAGCTCATCAGTTAGCCACCTTAGAGTTACTTCCTGACCTGTTGGGTGAGATCCGACAGAAGCAGGAGACCTATCCAATGTTGACCCGGATCCGAGACCGGATGTCACGAGATGAGGCACCTCAGTTCACTATTGGTGCCGATGGAGTGATGAGACGACAGGACCGTGTTTGTGTGCCATCAGACAGTGAGCTGAGACAGAGGATACTAGGTGAGGCTCATGCTACACCGTACTCCGTACATCCAGGAGCGAGTAAGATGTATAAGGACGTGAGACGTTCCTTCTGGTGGGGCGGGTTGAAGCCCGATGTGGCCCGTTATGTAGCTTAGTGTGCGACCTGTCAGCAGGTCAAGATTGAGCACCGTAGATCCGGAGGAGAGCTACACCCACTTCCAGTACCACATTGGAAGTGGGAAGACATTTCTATGGATTTCGTCACCGGATTGAGGCTCAGCAGAGGTTTTGATGCCATTTGGGTAGTAGTAGACCGTCTGACGAAGACCGCACGTTTCATTCTGATTAAGGAAACGTGGCCGGTAAGTCGCCTAGCAGAGGAGTTCACCAGGCATATTGTGAGACTCCATGGAGTACCGAGGACTATCGTCTCCGACAGGGATGGACGTTTTACCTCGAGGTTCTGGCAGCAGGTACATACTGCTCTGGGGACGAGTCTTCACTTTACCACTGCTTACCATCCGCAGACAGACGGTCAGTCAGAGAGGACCATCCAGACCCTAGAGGACATGTTGCGGGCATGTGTGATAGATTGGGGACAGGTATGGCCATATCACCTCCCACTAGTAGAGTTTTCATATAATAACAGCTGGCACGCGTCTATTGGGATGGCACCTTACGAAGCTTTGTACGGACGGAGATGTCGTACGCCGCTATGTTGGGATGAGCCCAGCAAGGCTGATGGAGTTGTACCAGATCAGATACAAGACGACATCGCCCGGATTGCCTTAGTCCGGGAAAGGATGTTAGCAGCTCAGAGTCGTCAGAAGTCCTACGCCGACAAAAGGCGTCGACCTTTAGAGTTTAGAGTAGGTGCACAGGTGTGGTTGAGAGTGTCACCTACGAGAGGAGTTAGACGTTTCGGCATTAAGGGGAAGCTGAGTCCCCGGTATGTCGGTCCATTTGAGATCGTAGAGAGAGTCGGAGAGGTTGCCTACCGACTAGCACTGCCACCGAGATTGGAGGGAGTACACCCGGTTTTACATGTATCTCAGCTGCGAGAGTACATACCGGATCCTAGACACGTCATCAGTCACGAGGATCTGATAGTTGAGCCAGACCACACTTTTGGAGAGTATCCAGTAGCCGTCCTAGAGCGTAGCATTAGGCGCCTGCGTTCTAAGGAGATACCGATGCTGAGGATTCAGTGGTCTAGACGAGGAGTTGATGAGGCTACCTGGGAGACAGAGGAGAGTATTAGACGTAATTACCCTGAGTTCTTTGCGGAGTTAGCCGCTACCTCAGTACCGACGGGTTAGTACTGAGATGATACTTTATATGATTTCTGTGATTATATGTTTAAATGATTGTTTATGTTTATGTGCTTAATGGCGTGAGTAGTTGCATGCTAGAATATAACTCTTGAGGGGAAATGTTTGGGTAGATACCTTATTCTAAGTTTCGGGACGAAACTTATTTTAAGGGGGTACTGATGTAATATCCGGAATTTTTATTCCGTTTATTCTGTAATAAACCCGATCTCGATCAGTTGATCTATATCCGTTTACTTAGTTAGACACATTATTATAAAATTTATCATTTTATGTAGATTTCCTTCACATAAAATGATGGAATCCTTTAAAAGTTTATCATTTTATGTAGCTTCCCCTTCACATAAAATGATAGGATCTTTATAAAATTTATCATTTTAGGTAGCTTACCTTCACATAAAATAATAAGTTTAGCCCTAATTTAGAATATGACAAGGTCCGGACAAGTCTGCGACGAAGCTGTGACAAGGTCCAGACAAGTCTGTGACGAAGCTGTGACAAGGCCAGACAAGGCCGTGACGAGTCTGTGACAAGCCCAGACAGGCTGTTGACAGCCCAGCGCCAGCAGCACGTTCAGCCCAATCTGCAGCCAGAAGCGTCTTACCTTGCCAGCCTAGAAGCTTGCCAGCAACAGCTTCTCCAGCCCACTGTTGCGCCTTGTCCGTAGCCCAGCAGCCCACTGTTGTACCTTGTCCGCCCCAGCCTATGCGCAGCCCAACTCTTCAGCAACAGCACAGCTCCGCCCCAGCCTATGCGCAGCCCAGCACTTCAGCCCAACAGCCCAGCGTCCATTCAGGAGCACACCAGCCCAGTGAATACACACGTTAATGACTGAAGTTACAAGAAAAGGAAACAGCCGGGAGTTACGTGATTTCATTCCCATTTACAGCTGTAGAATCTGTCCAGATTCAAAGTACACGTTACCCTCCTCCTTCGCTAACAGCAGTTGAACATCCTTCCTCTCCCAACGCTCATCATTCAACAAAGGCAGCAGCGGATTCACAACCTTCTGCACACTTCCAGCCTCCACTTCACTTCTGCTTTTCTTGCCTTCTGCACACGTCCAGTCCAGAAGCAACGTACTTCCCGCAGATTCTGTGTATTTCGGTAAGGATTAATCTCCCATTCATCTTCACCTCTTAATCTAGTCGTTCATGAATGCCTGCGATAACAACTCCGTCTCGACCATTCCGTGACAGTAGCAAGGCTGGAAGAGTTGGCCAATCCGTGTAGTAGTAGAAGACGCCTCAGCCAGTAGAGGTTGAAGAGGTGAGTCTTTCTGCAGTCCCAATCCTTGCCTCTAGAAGTTAGTGTATAATTTTATGTATGTATACTATTTCCGTAATGTTAGAATGATGAACTGCTGTAGTCGGACTTGAACATAGGTTAGGTTGACCTTGTGTAGCTGCTGGGTATATAGACCGAAGGATAGGAACAAAGGACTGCTGTAAGTATGAAAAACAGAAATAAAAGGGCTGCTGTAATTCATTTTTTTTCCATCAGCTTTTAGGTTACCAACAGCCCATCTTGTCGATCAATTATAAAACGTTTGGATAAAGATCCACCGTTGAATTTTGGATATGTTGTAGACGGATATATGTAGTTTAGCATATTAAAATTTTGGGAGAAATGAACGGTCGGATTGAAAGTTATGAACTCCCGAAGTTAGGTAGTTGAGCAGTTTTGGTAAACTTGAATTTTGGCTAAGTATAGGATATTAGAGTGAAGGAACCGACTTTGTGAATTATTATAAAAATATCGGCTGAACAGTTTGGAGAAATTCTTTCTTCTAAGGTTAGATAGAATCTCATAGATGATCTAGAGATTTAATTCGGAAATTTTATAAGCTGTTAAGAATTTTATATTTAGAGCCGAAATTAAACCTTTTTCGATTCTTCCGGAAAATAGAAACATAGGAAAAATGTCAGTTTAGAACCAAATAAAATTCTAGGAGTTGGATATATTTTTAGAACTTCAAATAGGAGTTTAGACATGAATTTTAGGGTTTTCGAGGAAATCGGAACCAAGGGTAAAATGGTCATTTTACCCTAAAACTAGTACTGTAACTAGTACGTCTTAATACCTTATTTGATCTTAGAAGTTTTAGACTTCTATCTACGTAAAAGTGTGCTAATACACTTATCGCCTTTGACAGGCAACTGAGTGGTTACAGTTTACAGAGCGAGTGGTTTATAAAGAGTCGAGCGTTATAACAGGTAAGTCCTTTGGGCTTACTTAGCTGACTACTAAATATGAGTATAAATGATGATGGTGGTGTGTGATTGACATGTTAGAGAGCTAGGTTGTGATATATAATTACCGACCTATGTTTTGGCCTAAGAGTAACGGGCGGTGGCATTCCGCTCAGTAGCTCGCGGGGCGCTGGGGGTTTCTTTCGGGACTAGTCCACACATGGTTTGTAGTGATGCTACCAAAGGAAGTCAGCTAGACCTACACCAGTTGGATAAGGAACGGAGGCGAGAACTAATAATAGTTCTCATGCCACAACTTAAATTGAATAATGTGAATCACTAAAATAATAGATAATAATTGGTTGAGTGCCAGCATGATGTTTGTTTAATTTTGTTGCTGCTTGTGTTTGTGCTGTTATCATTTTGCTTATATTTGGATAGTTAGCTAACTGTTGATATGTTGTTTAGACTTGACACAGGTTAGAGTAGATGCCGAGTGATCCAGATGGTAGTGGTCAGCCGGGGTGTCGTACTTTAGGACGTTTTGCAGTTTTTGCATTTGTGGGTTTTACAGTTGAACATTGTTTCCTTTCGTACTTTGTTATATTACTTTTCCGGCTGTAGTTGATCTGGTCACATTCATGCATTGTTAAAAACTATTTTATGATTTCTGGTTTTTCCTTATCTGTGCCTTGTTGTAAGATCATGTTAAGTTATTGTCAAACTAAGGTCGGGACCCACTGTGCGGTCCTAACCAGTAACTCCCTAAGTTGTAAAATTTGGGGTGTTACAACTAAGATCTGATTTTACACATTTTAGAGTATCAATGACTGATAAGATGGACCAAGCTCAAGACTTACTAGGCATTCCTAATCAAAAAATAAATCAGTTATTCCATGTAAGTGCTATGTCTTTAACTGCTACCAATAGTATCAAACCAATATCAGAGGAGGATGGACTGGAAACTCATAAGGATGCTGAGAAGGTTATGGATCTGTGTCATAAGGTTGAAAAAGATAAACCCATCCGTGAGCCAATTCCAGAAGATCCAGATATCTTGACAATCGAAGAATTTGGGGTCGTCAAGAAGTATGCAAAGGAGTCTATGATAACGTGATTTATGACGTTATTTTAGTCATTCAATTAGATAGTTTTTCCCGTTATTCATGCACGTTTTGGCATTAGTTTATGACGTTTACGCTTAATTCATGCATATTTCTAGAAAAGACGTCTACACGAGCTTTTGTCGGTTTTGTAGGTATTTCGGGGATCTTTTGGACATTAATCGATACATTCGAGGGTCAAGCCTCATGGTGGTACACATCCAAGGCTTTGAAGGAACATAATTGGAGCAATGAAGGACACAAAGACCCTTATTGGTGCAAGCAATGGAGCAACTCATGGCTAGACGATCATAACAACCCTCTGTTGAAGAAAATCAGACCAACACTCAGGAAAATCGTCCGATTTATCTGCCTG
Organism: Fagopyrum esculentum; assembly: GCA_033239045.1. Taxonomy (NCBI): domain Eukaryota; kingdom Viridiplantae; phylum Streptophyta; class Magnoliopsida; order Caryophyllales; family Polygonaceae; genus Fagopyrum; species Fagopyrum esculentum. The sequence goes on from BSUD01000005.1 coordinate 113,616,950, forward strand.
GGTCTATTTTCTGGCCTTTGACAGCTTTCGCCACGTGTCTCACGATCTCTTTGTCCGGCCCTTGCTCTTGATGGAGAATATAAGTGGTCCTGCAAGCTGTGGCTAAGCATCTCTCCCACATTCTCTCACACACACCTCATTCTATTGGAGGTTAGACTTGGAGAAGAAGAAAAACTCTCTCATTTTGGGGGAAGAAGAAGGAGAAAACAAAACTTAGAGTGAAAGTGAGATTTTGAGTGATTTTGAGTGATTTTGGTTGAAGAACTTTTGGAAGGATTGTTAGGAACGCTTTTGAACTTCTTTTGAAGGGTTGTAAATCTTGCTTAAACTTGTATTCAGCTGAGATTCATTATTTTTACTTGGTTATCTTTTATCATCTACCCATGAAAACCATGTATGCTTGTGTGATGATTTTGGATCTTGAAATGCATGTTATTGGCTAGTTTATTGTGATTCTAGAGTGATGGATTGATGGTTATGGCTTGGGTGATGATAGAATGGACTTGTATGTTAGTTTAGGATGATTCGTATGCACAAAACCTAACCAAGACAGAAAAATCGACCTGTTCATAGGGTAGATCGTCTGATTTATGCTATGATCCACCCGATTTTTCTCTCTGTTGCTCTTCAATTGATGAATCTGTGTGTTAGGATGTTAGGTTGTTGGAATCCTAGTGTTTATTAAGCATAATATAGCTTAGGATCAGCTAATGCTTGCAACCCAAGTGAGGGACGAGACCTACCCGGTGATTTCCGATCTTAGATACCTAAGATGATGAACTCTAGGTAGTAGTGAGCCTCACAAGCCGCTATTGGATTGAGTGTGCTAGGATTATTGCTTGAGACTTCCCTTTTTCGAGACTTACCCGGTAAGGAAAGGGTTGCCCCTTAAGTGGAGTCCGGTTTGTGTAGAATTCCCTACTTTAACCCCTAGAGACCTACCCGGTAATAGGAGTTTGATGCGGGATTAGTGAAGCGAGAGAATTACCCGGTAATTGCTTTCATTAGAGAAACACCCTTTCCCAACACCGCAGCTTTATCCTTAGAATCTTTAGAAGCTTGAGCCCAATGCCATAACCGGAAATCTTGACCTCTAGTATCCCCTTTTCTCTCTTTGATCACATATTTCGTGTTTGTCTTGCTTGTTTGAGTTTATTTTCTAGGTTGTTAGTTTGTTTTGCATTATTATATCGTTGTGATTCTTGATTGATCACCATACAAAACCAAACCCAAAAATATTGAGATTTTCATTTCTTTATTTCTTCCTCTTTTCTTAGATTAGATTCACACTATCCATGATCACTTGTTTGATTTGATTTCACCTTAGTCTTCGTGTTCGACCTCGGAATACTATCCTTGCTACAAAACAACCCATACATTGTGGGTTCGCTAGGAGTTAGGAAATTATATCGAGTTTATTAATTGTAAGACTTTTGCGTGTCACAATCTTAGCGTAACAGTCTACACAAAGAGGAACTGACCTTTCTCTTAAAGAACGTGATCTTGCTAATGCAAAGGATTGATGGAGAGATATGTGCCTAAAAGACAATTATGGAAAAGAAAGTTCCTCCAAGTGGTACAAGGAAAACTGAAGATCTTGGCATGTCATGAGTTTTTTGAAAAATATTTGTTGGTTTGGAAATACATTTGGTTTTTGGGTCTGTAATCGATTTTTAAGACTTCCTTGATTTTTCTCCCTTGTTGAAAGACAAAAGGGGGAGAAATATGATCCGACATTTTGAGATACTGCATTCTGCATTTTTAGTTTTGAGATTTTCATATGCATTGCTAAACTAACAAATGCAGGTACGAGAATTTGTGTTGTCTTCCACGAAGGAGGAGATTGAAAATTCCACCTTGATTGAAATGGTTTACAGGTGTTGATGATGGAAGACTTCACACAAATATAGCAGTTTGGTATAGTAACAATGTACTTGATTATATTTCTAGATATTTGGTTGGTTTGAATTCAGTGCTGGTTGTATATCTACATGTCAAGGGCCTTGAAGTTGGATTCAAGAACAAGTTCAAAAGGACGAGATCAAGGGCCTTGGAATCTAAGGTGCACGGAACAAGGATTCAAATAAATTGAAGATCTTCGTTGAAGATTCTGTAACAAGAAGATCTCATCAACCAAAGACTTTGTCAACCGAAGGAAGAACTCAACCGAAGGATAGAGAATCTTTTCGAGAAGATTTTCTAAACAACAAAACGGCAAAAATATCTTCTCTCTTATCTAACAGAAAACGAGAAGATCAAGGAGTAAAAGACTCAACGTGTTCGTAGGGGCTGAAGACTTGCAACATCTACCTTACGATCTTCATGGAAAAGAAGATTGATCTTCAAACGGCCATCTCTACAACGGCTAGAAGATCTTTCCATAGAAGATATAAATGAAGATGATGGTCGAAGAAGGAAGATACACAATCTTACACAGGAAAACATCTTTGCATCGTCAAGCAACCTAATCATCTTCATTCGTTGTTTTTCTTTCTCTCATTTCACGCAAAAGCTTTATCCCCTTAGAGAGAGAAAACACTAGAGCTCCATTGGAAGATCTAAATAGTGTTATACTAGATTGTGTGTTACTCTACGAAGTAACTAGGCTATTATAGATAGGTCAAGAGTTGGAGCTAGATCGTAGCATTGGCTACAGTGAGAGAAGAAGGGGATTTCTTCTAGTTTCTATCTAGGACTCTTTGAAGCTGATAATAGATAGTTAGATCCTACAGATATACCCTGGGACGGAGATTAGGCTATTTAGAGCCGAACTTCGTAAACATATCCTCGTGTCAATCTTTTCAATTCCGCACCATATACACTTTATTGTGACTACTTTGTTTTGCAGAAGCAATAAGTCAAGGCTCTTGAAATAGAGTTTCGAAGCGCTTGAAATCAAAGTTTCACTAGAAGCACAGATTGACATCAAGGCCCTTGAAAGTAGTTTCAAGGCCTTGAGATTTGGTTTGCGAAAAGTTCCCACACTCTATTCAACCCCCCCCCCTTCTAGAGTATTATTTATCTTATTTATATCACCTACTGGTTCTTCAATTATGATGGTTGTGTGTGTTCATATGATAGTGCATTTATAACCTAAACCGGACTAGGATGACCTTTTATTACATTTAAATGGCCCAAGTGTATTATAACGGGTCGTGACCACTTGCCTCCGTCTGCTGGTAGGGGGAGGTGCCCTGAAGATGATCTCACAGGAGGGGACTAGTGATGTTCACCCCCATGCAAAAATCTTGTGTTACGTTGGATGGGAGGGGGTTCTTGAGGCTCCTCGTGTTACAAAAGAAGTTGAATTAGTAATGGAATAGCGTAACTGAAAGATAATAAATGAATGTTTGTGGCATTGAATGTATGAGATGTTGATGTGTGTTTGTGCTATTACTTCATACTTATTCATTGATGTAGCTAACGGTGTATACCGTGTTGTAGATGATCTGCAGTTTAGGAAGACTGTAGAGTGAGCCAGATGATGTGACAAGCCGAGGACTTCTGTACATTAGGATGCGTGGGATGGGATCTTTTGTATCAGATGTTTATATTCGATGTTTTGTACTCGGCTTCGTGTTTGTAAACACTTTTTATGTATCTTATACAGCTTTTATATATTTGGTTTTTCCTCTACTTGTGCCTTGTTGTAAGATCCAGTGAACTTGTTGTCAGGCTAGGGTCAGGATCCATTGTGAGATCTTAGCCCAATGTAGCACTCCAAGTCTTGTGGATTTGGGGTGTTACAGAGTTGGTATCAGAGCCTTAGGTTGACAACAATGGTACTTGCTATCTACAATAAAGGTAGAGTGGATAAATAAACAGAATTCACATGGGTTATGACTTTTCAAAGGTTTTGGTTTTAAAGCAAGTACAAATATTTTTGGATAGTATGTAAAGGAGCCGTCACCCATTTGAGGATCTCGACAGTATAGATATATATGTATATACATATATATAGATATCTTATATGTGTTGATGTGTATGCGTGTATTATTAAGTATTATATATATATATATCTATACATGTGGCCTATATAGAGCCTTATACGTTAGGTGTACATACCCCGTAGATGGCTCGGAGTAGAGCTACTGCTGCAGGCCGAGGTAGAGGCAGACCACCTCTTTCCCCATGAGGGATAGCACAGGGACCAACTCCCGTTGCAGATCCACCAGTGGTGGAGGAGGCTTCTGAGGAGGTTGTTGAGAGTGTAGTTCTAGCTACGAGGAGTGGTGGGTCCAGGAGACAGCGGGCCTATTCAGGCCAGTCTGATGGCTCAGACCGTGTCTCCATGGGTGGACTAAAGTTTAGAGAGTATCTTAGACATGTTGAGGAGGCCATTAGAGCGGGCAGACGAGCCCTAGATCTACCAGGGCATGAGGGATCATCTGAGATATCCCATGGAGCTACTCAGGTGCCAGCTACACCGGTTCGTGTGGTTGAGCCAGCTCGAGTTGTGGATGAGACTAGAGGGCCTCGACTAGATACCTGGTTTAAGGATTTCATCATCAGGGAGTTCCGCACTTCTCAGGGGAGATTGGCTTAGAGACTGAGGTGTGGATTGGGCATGTAGACTCAACTTTAGAGTCTATTCGATGCCTTGAGGACAGACGGGTAGAGCTAGTACAATCTCTATTTTGTGACCTGGCACACCAGTGGTGGAAGACAATTAGAGCACAAGTTACGAATTATGAGCAGATGAGGACTATAATGAGGGAGCAGTTCTGCCTTGTCTCACTAAGGAGGGAGAAGCTGCAAGACATCGTGGAGGCGGGTTTTGAGGACGTACCCATTACAGACGCCATTCGCCGCTTCCAGACTGAGCTAGCATTGTTGGGACTAGCTGCACCATCCGAGGACCAGCATGTGTACCTTTTCGCCCGTCGGTTGAGGGAGAGCACACGCTCATACATGACAGGATTTCACTGTGATTCATTGGCACACTACTAGGATCGGGCCTCTGCCTATGAGAGACAGAGAGAGCTAGCTAAAGGAGGACTTCTCGGACAGGACGGTATGAGAAGAGACAGCGTACAGCCCCGACTGGTGTAGGAGCGTCTGGATACGGGCAAGGTCAGACTCAGGGCCGCTTGAGTGTTCAAGTGTCTGCACAGACTACTAATAGAGGCCGGCAGTGTTACAACTACGGAGCCTACGGGCATATGAGGGCTGATTGCCCTAGAGCACCATTGACTTGCTTCTCGTGTGGGAAGCCAATCCACAGAGCTACGTTTTTCCGTCAGGGCAAGGCTTCATCATAGCAGGGTTCTTCCCCTACAGGTGCAGCAAGAGGTGAGCAGAGACCGCCTCAGCATCAGACACAGGGACAGTAGAGAGTCCCAAACACACCTGCTACTCAAGGTTCAGCTCTAGGACCGAGTAGAGGTAGAGAAGTTGGTACCAGTGATGCCCGAGGAGCTCGAGGCAGAGTTTTTTAGCTGGGGAGTGTTGAGGAGCCGCCAGCACCAGCTGCTACAGGTACCAATCTGTTACATGGTTTACCTGTTAGAGTTTTATTTGATACGGGTGCTATGCATTTATTTATTTCTACTACTTGTGTTGAGCGTTTGAATTTGTCTACCATAGAGGGGGCACCCTTTACTATAGGGTTACCTGATGGTAGTAGGGTCAGAGGTATCCAGAAGATACGTAGTTGTCTCCTACGCTTAAGGACTCATGTACTACTTATTGACTTCTTAGTCATGCCTCTGATGCATGAAGAAGTCATATTAGGTATGGATTAGATGTGTAGACACCGTGCGGTGTTAGATGTGGGTAAGAGAACTTGTACAGTCTCTACCGACATAGGTTCGATAGAGGTCTTCTGGGGTTGGGACCTTGTGAAGACAGGATCTATCATCAATGCAGTACGAGCAACTAGATTGATTGCACAGGGATGTGATGCCTTGTGGTGCTACAACATGAAGGATGGAGAGAGTCCGGCTTTGGAGGACATATCAGTGGTTTGTGAGTTTACAGACGTATTTGCTGAGCCATCTAGCTTGCCACCTCAAAGGAGCATAGATTTTAGCATTGACTTAGAGCCTGGTACGAGACCCATCTCGAAGGCCCCATACCGTATGGCAGCTGTCGAGATGTTTGAGCTGAAGAAGCAACTTGAGGAGTTGGATGAGAAGGGCTTCATACGTCCTAGCGTTTCACCATGGGGTGCACCTATCCTCTTCGTGCGGAAGAAGGACGGATCGTTGTGGCTGTGTATAGATTACAGAGAGCTGAACAAGGTGACCATCAAGAACAGGTATCCACTACCTCGTATTGATGATCTACTTGATCAGCTTCAGAGAGCGACAGTCTTCTCCCAGATCGACTTGCGTTCAGTTATCACCAGTTGAGGGTGAGAGAGCAGGACATGCACAGGACGGCATTTCGTACTCGTTATGGATACTACGAGTTTGTAGTGATGCCATTGGGGTTGACGAATGCCCCAGCAGTCTTCATGGAGTTGATGAACAGTATCTTCATCGACTTCTTGGATCAGTTTGTGGTGGTCTTCATTGATGACATTCTGGTGTACTCTCGTAGCAGAGAGGAACATGTTGGACACTTGAGGACAGTTTTTTAGATCTTGAGAGCTAGAGAGCTCTACGCCAAGCTCTCTAAGTGCGAGTTTTGGATGTCTGAGGTTGCATTCCTTGGACACATCGTCTCCGCTGATGGGATTATGGTTGACCCGGCGAAGATTGAGTTTGTTGCTGCATGGACGACAACGACAAACGTCAAGGAAGTGTGTAGCTTTCTTGGCCTAGCCGGTTTCTACAGGCGCTTTGTGGAAGGATTTTTTGTAATTGCCCGTCCACTGACAAGTCTTTTGAGGAAGACTACCAGATTCGTATGGACCGACTAGTGCGCTCAGAGTTTTAAGGAGTTGAAGAGACGTTTGACTTCTGCTCCTGTTTTGGCACAGCTAGAGGGTTTTGATGATTTTGTGGTCTATACTAATGCATCCAAGCTGGGCTTGGGATATGTACTAATGCAGAGAGGTAGAGTGATAGCATATGCGTCTAGACAGTTGAAGATGTATGAGGAGAACTACCCGACTCGTGATCTGGAGTTGGCAGCGGTAGTTCATGCTTTGTAGATTTGGAGACATTACTTGTATGGTGCCACATGTCAGATCTTCACGGACCATAAGAGCCTGAAGTACATTTTCACGCAGCGGGAATTGAATAACCGCCAATGTCGATGGCTTTAGTTGATCAAGGACTTTGACCTTGAGATTTTGTATCATCCTGGCAAGGCAAATGTAGTAGCTGACGCCTTGAGCAGGAAGACGCCTCCAGAGAAGGCGATTTCTAAACTTATGGTACAACCTTAGCTTTAGAGAGATCTAGCTTGGCTAGAGATGGACATCTAGTTTCCTGATGAGGATGCCCAGTTGTTTGTGTTAGAGGTTCTACCTGTTCTGTTGGATGAGATCCAACAGAAGCAGGGGACCTGCCCGACCTTGACGAGGATTAGAGATAGGATGTCTCGTGGTGAGGCACTAAAGTTCTCCATTGGAGCAGATGGAGTTATGAGGCGGCATGACCGTATCTGTGTTCCTGCTGATGCGGAGTTGAGACAAAGGATTTTACAGGAGGCTCACTATACACCTTACTCTGTACATCCAGGTGCGAGTAAGATGTACCATGATGTGAGACGTTCATATTGGTGGGGAGGGATGAAGCCCGACGTAGCCAGATTTGTGGCTCAATGTGCGACCTGTCAGCAGGTAAAGATAAAGCATTTCAGACCTGGAGGTGAGCTCCATCCACTGCCAGTGCCGCAGTGGAAGTGGGAGGACGTCTCCATGGATTTTGTAATCGGATTGAGGACTAGTAGGAGCTTTGATGCCATATGGGTGATCGTGGACAGATTGACAAAGACGACACGTTTCATTTCCATCAGAGAGACGTGGCGAGTGAGCAGATTAGCTGAGGAATACACTAGACAGTTAGTGAGACTCCATGGGGTACCGAGGACGATCGTTTCTGATCGTGATGGACGATTTACATCGAGATTCTAGCAGCAGATTCAGACTCCTTTGGGGACGAGTATACACTTCACGACTGCGTTTCACCCCTAGACAGATGGTTAGTCAGAGAGGACCATCCAGACCATAGAGGATATGCTGCGAGCCTGTGTGTTTGATTGGGGACAAGGATGGTCTGATTACCTCCCACTCGTTGAGTTTTCATACAACAATAGCTGGCATGCATCTATAGGGATGGCTCCTTATGAGGCAATGTATGGACATAGGTGCCGTACACCTTTATGCTGGGATGAGCCTAGCAGTATTAGTGGGAAAGCGCTAGAGAAGATTCAGGATGATATGGCTCGAGTAGCGCTGATTAGAGAGAGGATGTTGGCTGCACAAAGTTGCCAGAAGTCGTATACGGATAGGAGGCGTCGACCTCTAGAGTTCAGGGTAAGAGTTCATGTCTGGTTGAGAGTATCTCCGATGCGAGGCGTCAGACGTTTTGACATAAAGGGAAAGTAGAGTCCCCGATATGTCGGTCCTTTTGAGATACTGGATAGAGTCGGGAGGGCAGCCTACAAATTAGCATTGCCTCCGAGGTTAGAGGGTGTTCATCTTGTGTTTCATGTATCTCAACTGAGGGAGTACATACCAAATCCGAGGCATATCGTGAGTTATGATGATCTAGTGGTTGAGCCGGACCACACCTTTGCAGAGCACCCTATTGCAGTCCTAGAGCGAGGTGAGAGACGCTTGCGTTCGAAGGACATTCCTATGCTGAGGATATAGTGGTCTAGACGAGGACCCGATGAGGCTACCTGGGAGACAGAGGATAGAATCTAGAGGAACTATCCAGAGTTCTACGCCGAAATAGATGCACCAGTAGGATCCATGAGTAGATCTTAGTGCCTTCTTGGTGAGTGCATGTTATGTGCTTATGTGATATGTTGTGTTTTCGTTCTAGTTGTGGTATGTGCATATGATCTCTTAGATCGTCTTTGCTAGTACGAGATAGGTATAGCTGGAGATGGTTCTTTCCTCCATGCTATGACGTGTGTTATGATTTGCTGGAGACGGTTCTTTCCTTCACGCTACCTCTGATGGACATAGTGTGAGTGGAGATGGTTTTCTTCCACATAGTGGGGTTACGTGTACGTTTTGGCTGGAGAAGGCTTTTCTCCACGCTAGTGTGATGTGGTTAGTGTTTGGCTAGAGTTGATCTTCCTCTAGGCCTTGTGGAGAGTCGATGATAGTGTTCAGAGTTATACCTCGGCTTATGGGTCAAAGAGGTTTTGGGATCTTGCAAGTTTCAGGACGAAACTTGTTTTTAGGGGGGTGTGATGTAAGAGCCTTAGTCCTTTGAGCCTAGGAGCCTTGCTGAGCCTTAGTTAAGCTTTCCTTGATCCTGGCAGCCGCACATGCGCACCACATGGGCCGCCCCTACGGCTAGGCGCCCCTACGCCTTGGGTGAGCCGCCCCTACAGCTCTAGGTTGGTGCAGCCGCTTTTGTTGACCTTTTGACTCATGCTTTGCGGCTGGATTCCTTTATAAGCCTCCCTTAGCTTCTCATAGAGGGTTTCTTCATCCTCTTCAGCTCCATTTCCATCTTTACGTTCTTCTTCTTCTTCTTCATCTTCTCTTCTTGAGCTTCCTTTGAGTTTGTGTGAGTTTTTGGAGAGTTTTTTTGAGGTTTTGAGCTTGGATGATGCTGAGAGTCTTTGTTGATGTGTTGAGGTTGTGAAGGTGTTGTTTGCTCTTGGTTGCTGCCTAGGGTTTGCTGAGGTGAAACCTTTCTTCCCTATCTTCTCTTCTTCTTCTTCTTCTTCTTCTTCTTCTTCTTCTTCTTCTTCTTTGCTTATTTCTTCTTCTTCTTCTAGCTTAGGATCACAAGCTAAGCTTGTGTGGATCCTTTCCTAGTTGTTTGATGATCATATATGTGTATATATGTGTATATGGTGTTGTGGTGTGTTGAAGAAGTGAAGAGAGTAGAGAAAGGGATCGAAGAGAAGTCGGGACCAACTCTCTGCACAGTTGGCCGCCCATGCGCCTGGCGTGAGCAGCCCCTACGCCTCACTGGGTCAGCCTTGTGTTCCTTGCTTCTGTTGGTGCATACCTTATTGGTATGTCTTCCTTCCTTCCTTTCCTTTGGCCTTGGCTTAGATATTGGCTAGGCTGGCTTGGTTAGGATGAGTGGTATGTTAGAGATGTGCCTTAGGCACTCGTGTTGATGTTGAGGTTATGTTGTAGGCATCTGTGAGCTTGTTATGGTCTTGAGGGTTAGATTGAGGTTGTAGGTTGGTTTTGGTTATGGAGACGACTCTCCTAAGCCTTGCAGTGTATGATGTTGTGTGCCTTACTATTGTAGGCGTTGGTTTCTTCCCCAAGGGGAAGTTGTGACGTGGTATTGGATACGAGTATATGAGGTAAGTCCATAGGACTTACTTAGCGTTCAGTCATGAGTTTGTGTGATTGTGATGGTTGTGTGTGTTCATATGATTGTGCATTTATAACCTAATTAAACCGGACTAGGATGACCTTTTATTACATTTAAATGGCCCAAGTGTATTATAACGGGTCGTGACCACTTTCCTCCGTCTGCTGGTAGGGGGAGGTGCCCTGAAGATGATCTCACAGGAGGGGACGAGTGATGTTCACCCTCATGCAAAACTCCTATGTTACATTGGATGGGACGGGGCTCTTGAGGCTCCTCGTGTTACAAAAGAAGTTGAATTAGTAATGGAATAACGTAAATGAAAGATAATAAATGAATGTGTGTGGCATTTCATGTATGAGATGATGATGTGTGTTTGTGCTATTACTTCATACTTATTCATTGTTGTAGCTAACGGTGTATACCATGTTGTAGATGATCTGCATGTTAGGAAGACTGCAGAGTGAGCTAGATGGTGTGACCAGCCGAGGACTTCTGTACATTAGGATGCGTGGGATGGGATCTTTTGTATCAGATGTTTATGTTTGATGTTTTGTACTCGGCTTTGTGTTTGTAAACAATTTTGATGTATCTTATACAGCTTTTATATATTTGGTTTTTCCTCTACTTGTGTCTTGTTGTAAGATCCAGTGAACTTGTTGTCAGGTTAGGGTGAGGATCCATTGTGAGATCCTAGCCCAATGTAGCACTTCAAGTCCTGTGGATTTTGGGTGTTACACAAAATGCTTATTTTTTCACCATTTGTTTGCTTTTTGACCTTAATTCTTGTGTTTGGAAGGTTAATGGTACCTTTAGTTTTTCTTTTTAATTTCCAAAGTAAAATCTTTTCGGGCATCCTTAATGGACATCATTAGTAGTATTTTGGATTATTTTCATGTTAGTGAACTTACACTTGTGAGTTGAGTTTAACTAGTCTACTGAGATGGTTAGTTCATTTTTCAGATAGAACTTAGTTGAAGAAAACATTTTAAAAAAAATTTTCTAAAGATACTATAAAGGAAAGAAGAAATGATATTGCTAACAAACTCTCATTAATCTTAGTTCATTTATTATGATCTATATGTTCCAAATCCATGCTCGAGTTGATCCAATTCGAAATTGAGAGTGTTGGGCTCGTTGCTGTCATGGTGGGAAATTGGATCCAAGTTTTTAGGCCTTGTCCGAAGAAGCCCACGAGTCCAATTCTCACACAAGCCTAATGAGAAGACAATCCGGTTTAGTGAAGAGAAAGAAATATGAGCCGGTTCATGTCAGTTTAGTTGAAACGCATTCCTTAATCGGAGCACAATGTTTTGGTTAAAACGCAATGTTTTGGCCCTTTGTGATATATATATGGTTAGCTGTCCTTGAGCTCAAAACCCTAATATCACTTGGCCGCTTCTCTCTTCGTCTCTTCTCTTTCCTTCTTTGATAGAACTCCACATTCGAAAGCGAGATCGAGAGTTTCGATACGAAGCGTAAATTGGTTCCATCCAAAAATTGTGAGAATCTGACGAATTCTTTGTTGCTTGATTTGATGAATCATTTGATCCTTTTCCGACTTGACTAAGGGGAAGACCAAGGAGCAAGATTAGAGCTTCTACTCAATCGTCGTGGACGGTCGAAGATGAGATCATCGGAGCTCAGTGCCGCCCAAATTCACCTTTCTATCTATTGTTGTTCTCTTACCACCACCGCAATAAGGTAATTCATAGTCTGAATCTATAACTAATATCTCTTCATCTTTCTATAATTGTTTTGATTTGATGTCCTCAAATTATATGTAAATTGTTGAAGCTAATACACAATTATTTCTATATTTTAGGTTTTTGCAGATTTGGTATCACAGTTCTGCCATAATAATGAATAGAATCAAAGATTATTTGATTCTCAAAGTGAAGGTTTACTGCAGCAACTAGATTGTTCAAAAAAGAGGTAATATGCATCACTTACTGGCCTGTTTATGGTAAGTAGTTGCTACAAAATAAGTTACAATAGCGCATCTGAGATATACCTCATCACCTTCATCAATCTAGGATATATTCTCATGTATGGTTTAAGAATCAGTAGGTTGTTTGCCTACAACATTATTTGTTGTCATACTTTGGGCAGTAAGAAAACTCCTTGTTCAAATCCTATGACAACGTGAGTAAAATATATATATTAATTAGCATTGACTCCCAAAATCCAAAATGAGGTAATACATTATCTAGAACTCATAATTCTCAAAACTCCTTATTTATATTTGATCCTTCAGGTATTAGAGAAGGTGTGTGGTTTGTATGTCACCATGCCAACAAGTTGCATTGGTATATGTCGCCAACAACAAACTCAGTTTAACCTGCTTGGTGGCTGAAGCTTATAAATCTGTTGAGGCTGCCGAGGAAGAGGAAAGCGTGATCATGAGTTTTACCTTTAATGTTTGTGCTACGAGGCTCTTATTGATTTTATTTGAAGGATATATATGCGAAGTTTCTACCGGACTTTCTATGGTGTATTGCCCTAGAGTTTCTAGACTCATTGTAATGCAGTATTGTTGTATTAGTATGTTGACAATGTCCAGACTAGAAATATTTAGTCGTATACACATATAGTCATATATTTCATGTACGCCTTTTAGAGTATTAATTATCGAATTAACAATTTACCAAGTAAGTTTATTGTTTACTTTCAATCTTTTTCATTTTATAAAATCATCTTTATATATGCAATTTATTGAGTTGTTATATATGCACAAACTCGGGCAGAATGTATGTGCTAGTTTGCTCACCCTTAAGGATGGAATCTTAGATTGGATTCAATCCCTTAATCTGACTGTTTGACCAAAACAAATCCGAAATTATTCAGTAAAGTATTGACTCAATCCGATCTTGGTTATGTTCTTTTACCTCTAGATCATTTTTTTACATGGACGTCCATCACGCCGAATTGTTTGTAGAATTACAATCGGTCTATTTAAAATATCATGAGCGATGGACAACTTCCTTAATCGACATAAGAAGTATGTTTACTTTACTAACATTGAAGTAGGAGATCAACACAATGAGTTTTACACTATTTCGGGTTATAACCTTTTACCATCCATAAATAAATATTTATTAACATTTTCAAAAAATAAAAAGATAAATTATTCATTCAAGAAATTATCTATACCTTTAAAATGACTATTAACAATAGCTAGCAAACACATAATTATCTTTTTTTGCCTCAACATATTAATTTAGAAATAGTAGAAGGTATAAACCGAAAAAGTGTAAAACTCAAGGGCATCATCCGAAAATTGAAAAACCCTGGGGCATAATCCGAAAAAGTTAAAAGTACAAGGACACCATCCGGAATTTTCTATTAATTTTTAGTATTTCTAGAGTGTTGATAGTATGATGACATTGAAATTTTCAAAAAGTCTATCAATTAAGCATATGATGGACCGTTGAGTCCCTATTCAAATAGGTGATAATTATGAATGCCGAAATAAGAAGCACTTTTATAGGTTATTCATTCAAAAAAATAAATAATGAAACCTAAGGTTAGAAAATACATGTTATACGCATTAGCCAATTGATATAAGTTAACACAATATGATTATGTAGTTGATAGATTTAGACAATTAGATAACAAATCAAATCAGAAATACATCAGATGTTTTGACTGTAATAGCAAAAGTCAACTAGATGGAAACCAATTGACTAGTTTCAAATTTTATTCATGAACTTCAACAATTGATGTAAGTTAAGGTTAGAAAATACATGTTATACACATTAACCACAAAGAAAACAGAATCCTAAGAACATACCAGTATAAGAATATTAACATTCAAGTAAGGATAATTTAGACACATATAAAAGAACAACCTGTTACTCTAAATATATGGTTAAATTTTTCTCACAAAAGACACTAGCAACTCGCTTTTTCCAATCGTGTTTTGCTACATGGAAGAATGACCCGAACCCACAACTGACAATTCCTATCACTTTGTAAAAGACCGAACTACTTAGGTGATCAAACTAGGTAGAAGGTGAGAAGCAAACAAATGTTAGAAATAAGGAAAATCAAATCATAGATACATTAGTTGTTTTGACTGTAGTAGCAAAAGTCAACTAGATGGAAATCATTGACTAGTTTTAAATTTTATTTGTGAACTCTCAACAATTGATGTAAACTAAGGTTAGAAAATACATGGTATATACATGAACCACAAAGCAAAAAAAATATTTGTCTATCCCTTCCCCTTACCAGACTGTCCAGGAGACACCTCCATACCCCTATCCTACCGTCACCGAGCAAACCCTTCCTCCCAACCCCAAACCACCTTGCTCATCTCTAACGGAGTTCAAAGCCACCCAAGCACCCCTATTCTACAAATTCTCTCAGTGACTACCTCTCTTTCTGCAAATAACAAGGTTGCCTGCATGAATAACGAAGTTGTCAATGAATCTTAACCTATGTGCATGGAACGTGCGGGGCTTAAACCACCCCAACAAGCAACATGTTGTTCGTGAAATGGTTAGAATGCATAATCTTGATGTCCTCGCCATCCTAGAAACAAAACTCTCGGATGAAAAGATGAGAAATCTCATTGATCTTATCCATAGCTGGAACCAAATCTCCAACTACTCCCCATTGTTCAAGTGTCGCATATGGATTTGGTGGAACCCTAATACTACCTCCATCACTCTCATCATCTCAAACGACTAGATCATCCACTTTAGTATAGCCTAGGCTCACCAAGAGAGTACCATCACCCACCCAAACGACTCTTTTGAATGCTCATTTGTGTATGCCCATAATAGGCTTGAAGACCGTCCTCCCTTATGGGATGCTATCACCACTATCAAGCTCCTCATCCTAAATGCACCTTGGGTTCTCATGGGTGATTTCAATACCATTCTGAGCATGGATGAAAAGATTACTGAGAGGCCTTATGATCCCTCTACTTTGTCGACAGAGCTCACCGATTGCTTTATAGAAAAATAAATATCGAAAACGCGCCTATAAATGGGGCGTTTCATCAGTACACCAGTTAAACTCAACTCACAAGTGTATGTTCACTAACATGAACCACCTCATCTTCCAACTCGACACCACAAAGCAAAAAGAGCCCACCCGGGAACCCTGTTTTCGGCAGCCTGCAACAACTTAGCCTATTGCCCTTCACTGCTTCACCATCTGACTCAACTCACGAACCACCTCTTCTTCAAACTCGAGACCACCAGGGGAAACGTTGTTCTCTTCTATGTTGCAAACAAAGAGCCCAGCAGGGAATCTTGCTGCCTGCATTGATTCGAAAGAGAGCCACTCCGTCGGAGCTCCTCTGCCTTCAACCACTGTTGCACGCCACTAGAGGGTCACCCTTTGCCTCCGCCAACATCTTCCTCCTTGCCATCGACGCCGCCGGAGCAACCCAGCTTCGATTTCCCTTTGTCTTGCCTCTCTACTTCTCCAGCCTTCTTTGGCAACTCGCAAGAGCTCGCCTTGCTGCCACACCACCGGGAAGAGACACTCAGTCTTGCCGGGACTGCAAACAAGACCGCCAGAGAGGGACCCTTCTTGCCCTGATTTCCCACCGCCGGCCTTGCGCTCTTCTTTCCCAACAAACCCTTATATCGGGTGTGAAGGAATTTTGGTGAAATTACAAAAGAGAACCCATATTTATATTTTTTCATTTCTGGCCCATAGTTTTTGAAATTTAATGCTATGCCCCTACATGCTTAATTACAGGTTAGGGCCCTTATTTGTAACACCCCGAATCCGCGGGACTCGGGATGCTACGGGTTGGGACCTCATATTGGTTCCCTACCCTTAGCTTGACAACAATTTCACCGGATCTTGCAACAAGGCACAAATAAAGGCCAAAACCGAAATACATTTGTATGCAATGAAAGGAAACCCGAAATAATACAAACACCGGACTTCAGCCAAAAACAACTCCAAAGACCAAACGCCATACACGCAGCATACAATATATACAAAACATACAATACTCCAACACGACTCCACCCAAAAACCCCTCCTAAAATGTACGGAACCCTGGCTTCCCACTCTTCCGGATCTCTCGGCCGCATTCCTAACCTACAAGGCAATCTACAACAATCGGTATAAAACTGTTAGCTCATATTCTAAACATTAGAATCAATGGGAAAGGCACATACACAAGTAATCTCATCACAAGCATACAACATACATAAAAGCACACCAATCCGGTTTATTATCTTTGTTATTATTAGGTAGTATCCCATTCTTATTCAACTTAGGTTTGTGAAACGAGACCACCGTGGTCCCGCCTTGCTCCCTAATTACCGGCAAGGAATGGTACCGATGCATCCGGCCGTCTACCCGCACGGGCTAGTCGTCGAGAACCTCCTAAACTCTCGCAAGAGCTAGGCAGATGATGCCACCGCCCGTTATCATACACTTGGGCCAAAATAATATAAAGTCGGTGGTCCTATTACCGGTTTAGTTGTTTATAACATAAACAATAACATACACATACACCGTCAAACACATATCAATGCTAATATGTAAAATACGAGCTATGTAAGTCCGGAGACTTACCTCGTCCCAAAGCTAAACAGATCAACAATATCTCTCAACTTCCCGCAGGAAGATACTCAACTCCTGGCCAAAACAAGGAACACGATCAATATCTATCTCTCATGCTAGAAGTCCTTAGACTTCTAGCCCAAATGACCTCTATAAGGTCATACAACTCACATTTGGGATAACACGTTCCTAGTCTCGATGCTCTCACAACATGTAATCCCAAGCCTCAAGCCTAATGATTCTCACAAGATCAAACCATATACTCGAATCCTTATAACAACCTCACTAGACGGCAATACCACCTCAAGGTTATAATCAACATCAATCCATCAAACAATATCAAATTCGCAAAACTCACCTAAGGTTCGAAGCCGCTACTTGGCATTAACTCTAAGTTATGCTAGATCCATCCTAGCATGATACTACTACTACTACTAAACATAACTAGATCGAGAAAGGTACTCACACGAGGTCGAAGACGGAAGACGATCTACGAATGTCGATATGGATTCGTTGACTTTTATCGGGGCGCTTCCGAACCTAAAACCAAAGCCAAGCAAATTTAGCTTATACGCTAAATTTGATAGGAAGATAACTTATATAAATCTAAGGTAAAAACTCGTTTTCAAAACCAAGGTTAAAACAAAACCGCTCAACCATTTTCCGTTCCAAAACACACTTATATGAACATGGGTCATAATCCACAAATAGAAGTTTGAGTCATAAACCGAACGTAAACCAACAAGGGCATAATATGTGGTATATAATTATTAGTATGCTCCCCGTAATTAAAAACCAAGTTTAAAACCGCTAACACATTTCTCGGGCAAATTATCCAATTTTATAAATATGGTTCATCATCCTTAATTAAACCTTGGGGCATTTTCTCAAAATAACCCAACAAAAGGCATAATACAACAATCCAAAAATATGGGTCAAAACTGCAAATATAAATATTAACAGGGGGATATTTGGATAAAACATAAATCTTGGCCATTAAATGTAATTATAAAAAGATGGGTTACAATTGTAATTATACCAAAAGTGAGGGGGCCCGATTTGAAATAATGAAAAAGGGTTTCTCTGTAACTCATCCCGCTGGTTGCTAGAGTGAACGATGGAGGCGGCAGCTTTGGCCTTCGGGACCTCCGGCAAGGCGAGGCGAAGGCGGCTCCACTGGTGGCGGCGTCTGGCAAGCTCCGGCGGTCTCGGCAGGAAGAGAAGAGGAAGAGAGGAGGCGGTTGGCGAGGCAGGGGAGAAATGTTCTCCTTTGCTTCCGGCAACAGGGGCAAGTGAGGGTGAGGCAGTGCAGACAGAGAGGGTAGGCGGGCCCGGATCCGGATCTTTCCGGTGACTGGCGGCGGTTGGTTGCTCCCTCCGGCAACATAGAGAAGAACATGAGGGACGAGGAGACGAAATAGAGGGAGATAGGGCGCTGGTGTCTGCGAGGTGAAGGAGGGAGGAGGAAACCATAATAGGAAGGGCCGAAGAGTTTGTCGCTTGCTCTATGTTTGTTCGAGGGTGAGGTCGAGTCAAAGAGATAGATGGGCTACAGAGCTGCGAGTGCAGGGGAGCCGCTAGTTGCTCTCTCTTGGGCAGCAGGGAGTTGTTGAATGTAGCAGTGTAGGGGTGGGCATAAATCCCGCATAATCCCGTCCCGTCCCGATCCCGGCGGGATTTGAAAAAAAAATGTGTATCCCGTCCCACGAAAAATTTGTGGGACGGGACGCGGGACGGAGACTTCCCATCCCGGTTAGTCCCGTCCCGTCCCGTCCCGCATATATATAAATAATATTTTTATATTTTTATAAATATTTTATAGATAAATAATATACATAAATTATAATTTTTAAAAATACTAATTATAAAAATATTTTTATATTTTCAAAATTATTAGAATTTCTACTCTCCCATGATTTAGTCCGTTCGTCGCCTTGCTCTGGTCCCTTCCATCGCCGCCCTTGCTCTAGTCCGTTCAATCGCCCTTGTATTTGTGGATTCCCACAATTGTAATAGATAATTAAATAAATGCTATTTTATTCTAAATTATCCGTTTTTATTTTTTTAATGTGAATCGGTAAGGCAATTTGATGTAACTTGATTTTGTTTTCAATGTATTAACTACTATTGTAGGCGTGATGAATCGATAATTAGGTATCGAGTATTTTTTTTCCGATCATTTGTGTCTTTAAACATGAGAAAAAAAAAAGTATACATATTGAATATAATCGGTGCATAATTTTCGCGGGATTCGTCCCGTCCCGTCCCGTCCCACATGGGATAAGGCCCGCGCGGGACGCAAAAAAATTCATAAATTCCGTCCCGCAAATAACTTGCACGACGGGACGCGGGACGACCCCTATCACGTCCCATCCCGTCCCATGCCCACCCCTATAGCAATGAATGGTGAGGTGATATGTAGAGGGAAGAGAGGGAAGATAGAGTTAGAAGGCAAAAGGGGCAGAGGGTGCAGTGATGGGGCGGGTAGGTCTGCAGTGCAGGACTGCACATACACTTCTCTCACACAAAGGAGGGGAAACGGTAGAAAAGAAAAAAAAATAAAAAGGAAAATAACTCGATCGAAACACTCGGATTGGGATTTCGGAAACAGAAAGACTTACCAACTTTTTCCGAAAAATATAAAACGGATATACGTAAACGTATCCAAAATTGAAATACACTCAGGAAAATATTTTACATTGTAAAAACACCCTTTTAAAAATATTTAAGCTAAAAGATATCGATAAAAGCCGGAAAATATATATCGCAAACGCGCCTAAAATTTGGAGCGTTACATTATTTAAATTTTCAGAATATGACCCAAGTTAATGAAATTGCTCACCTTTGCCCTAAAAATGTATTTGTCAATTTTAAACTCGGATTTGAATTATGGGGGTTATTCTTATAGTTTATATATTATGTAGTATGTCCAAATTTAGCGTATAAGCTAAATTTGCTTAGCTATTGATTAGGTCCGGAAGCGCCCCGGTAAAGGCCAACGAATCCATTCTCAACATCTGTAGATCGTCTTCCGCCTTTGACCTCGTGTGAGTACCTTCTTCCTCGTTCTAGTTATGTTTAGTAGTATCATGCTAGGTTGGATCTAGCATAACTTAGAGTGCATACCAAGTAGTGGTTATGGATTTTTAGGTGAGTTTTGAGGTTTGATTGTGCTAAGACTTGAGGTGCTTGGTTATCTTGTGAGGTTGTTATAAGGCTTAAGTTATATGGTTGATCTTATGAGCGTTTTGAGGCTCTAGGTTGGGGTTGTATGATCTTGTGGGATTTTGGAGTTTAGGTTTGGCTTATCCTATTATGTTGATATGAGTTACGATCTTGCGAGATCCTTGGGAGGGTAGATGTCCCTATTTCGTTATAGTTTATCATCTTGCATCATTGGTACTAGAAGTCTAAGGACTTCTAGCATGTGAGAGAGATGTTGATCGTGATCCTTATTTTGACTAGGCATTGAGTGCCTTCCTACGGGAAGTTGAGAGCGGTGGTTATCGGGTTTATCTTCGGTTATTACAACTTGTAATAACCGAAAATTTTAAACTCTGTTTAATACGGAATTTAACCGGATTCCGATCCGCTAACCTCTAACCTTTAAATAAAGTTAAAATGAATTTAAATTTTATCATTTTATGCGACCTTAGTTCACATAAAATAATAAAATATGAAACCGGAGATATTTCCGTACTTATAAAGTAAAATAATAATTTACCTAATACGGAATATATTTCCGTAAAATTTTCCCCAAATGTCCTACCGATCCGTACGAGTAACGGGTTTCGTTTCAGCTCGTTTTAATGAAGCAAAAGTGGGCCCAATTACATTGAGTACTGCCGGCCCAGCCCAGCCCATTCTTAACCCTCTAATTAAAACCTAATTAACCTAACCAAATTATACGTTAACCTAATCTACCCTAATCCTACCCTCATCTTCTGTGCGACGTCTCCTCCCACTACCTCTCTGTACGAACTACAACAGCAGCAACCGCAGCACCGGAGCCACCGCGCCGCCTCCGTCGACAACCAAACACACCGGAGGAGACGTACAGCGGTGCCGATCGACGATGCTACCGGAATCTGCAAGCAGGTGCATTGTCCGCCTCTTCTCCCTCTTCCGTTCTGTTCGCGGACTAAACTGCCCCTCTCTTCACCATCCTCGACTGCATACCCTTGCGCCGCCAAGGCCGTCGGAGTTCTGCAGCGTGTGTTACCGGAGGCTAGGACACGCCCTCTTCGCCACTCTCCTGCGCCGAGAAGAACGAGCCAAAACCAGCCGGAAGAGAGGACCGCCAGGAGCCGCCGCCTTGACTGCAGACAGGATAGGCGCTCAACCGCAGCCTCATTTCGTCACATCGCGTCTGGTCGGAAGGGCTGCCACTGAGCCGGATCGAAGCACACCGTGGTGAGTCCGGTAATGTCCGCTCCTGTGTTGCTTTTCTGTTGTAATTGGAGTTGTTGTAGTGTGGGTTCCGTGTTCCTGCAGTATGTATATATAAATATATATATATATATATATATATATATATATATATATATATATATATATATATATATATATATATATATATATATATATTTATAGGTACAATTGAGATGAGTTTATACTTTTTGATGTGGAGATAGTAAGGTTAGATTTCCAGTAAACATATAATGAATTTGTAGAGATGGACAAGTTGAGTAGGAAGGGTTAGTGCGGTGTAGGTAAGGATGTGTAATTAGGTAGAGGAGTTTAATGTGCCGAGAGTTTATATAGGGTTGTATATAAGTGCACATATGTATAGATAAATATTTGGGCATATTATATAAGGGCGAGTTTGAGAATACGAAATTATGTAGCTACACATATTACCATTTAATTACAGATTTATACGAATGGAAGGAAAAGTTAGAGTATGTAATTACGTATACATACATGTAGAAGAGTAAAGTGGTTATCGGGAAAGAGGAGGAGTTTTGTTCTTTGAGGAGTGGTTGCGAGTGTAACTTATAACTTATTGGAACTATCAAAGGAAACAAATTATGGAAAACAAGTTATGAAGGAAATTAGTAGATTTCAAGAATAAACTTGTTGAATGTTGACACTAAGGGTAAAATGGTCTTTTACCGTAAACGAGTTTTTTTTTCATAATTCCTTCATATGAGGTTGGACATCTGGATGAGATTTTGATCCACATGCCTTATTTGACAGGCGTTTGAGTTACCACGAGTACGGACTGTTTTGAGACGTGTTAGAGTGTGTGTTGACTCAGGTAAGTCCTTGCGACTTACTTAGCCGGTTTTTGGATATTAGTTGGGTGATAATGGTTGTGTGTGTGCAATGCGTGTTACAATAAAAATAACTTGTTAGGACGACCGTGGTTATTATGTGTTAAGGCCCAAGTGTATGTATAAAGGGCCGTGACATCACTGCCCAGCTCTACCAGGAGAATGGGAGGTTCTCTATACCCAGACGATAGAGGTACACGGTGAGATGCATCGGATCCACTCATGATGGGTACACGGGTGTAACACCCCGAATCCGAGGGATATCGGGATGCTACGGGAGAGACCTCACAATGGGTCCCGACCCTTAGCCTGACAACAATTTCACCGGACCTTTCCAACATGGCACAAATAAAGCCAAAATCGTAAATCAATTTTAATGCAAATGATAAGAAACCCGAAAGAATGCAACAACAACTTCAGCCGAGGTACAACTTAAACCAAACGCCAAACAAGCGGCACACGAAACGTAATAACCGAAAGACCAAAACACAAGACAACCCCAACTCAAAACCCTTCCTAAAATGTACGGACCCCGGCTGCCCACCCTTCCGGATCTCTCGGAGCATGCCTAACCTGCAAGGCAAACTACAACATTCGGTATAAAACCGTAAGCTCACATTCGAAGCATTAGAATTAAAGGGAAAGGCACAAACACAATTAATTCAACATAGTCACACAACATACTCAAAGCACACAAATCCGGTTTATTATCTTTATTTATTGAGTCATATCCCGTTCTAGTTCAACTTCTTTTGTGACACGAGAATCCTCCGAAACTCGCCTCGGTCCCTTCTTCCGGCAATGGAACGGTCGGATGCCTCCGACCGTCTAACCAGCACGGGCCAGTCGCCGAGATCCCCCTAGCTCTCACGGGGAGCCAGGCAGTGATGTCACCGCCCGTTATCATACACTTGGGCCAAATAATATAAAGGTCGGTAATCCTATTTCCAGTTTAGTTGTTATAAACAGTAAAATAATAAACACACACCACCCAACACACAATAATGCTAATACAAAGAATACGAGCTAAGTAAGTCCGAAGACTTACCTCGTCACCACACTCAACTAACGACACTCTCGCTTCCTTAGGAAGGAAGCCCGTAACCTGCTCACAAGAAGATAGCTATATCAACAACTCGCTCAACTCAAGAAGTCTAAGACTTCTACACAAATGATCTATGCGAGATCATTTGACTCACATTCTAGGACTGCATTCTAGAATCTCTCATGCTCACATCACACTCAACACAAGCTAGAAGTCTAAGGACTTCTAGACCCTATGATCTCGCAAGATCATAACCCATAACACATACTAGGATATACATGCCTAGTGTCAACAATCTCAACGGTATCAACCCTGTGCTAAGATACGCATATTCTAGCTCATAATCTCAATAACCATATACTCCAATTCTCAAACCTCACAAGCCTCACAAGATAACATCAACACCTCAAGTCATATAACATTTCACAATCCTCAAACACTCACCTAAGGTCCATAACCACTACTTGGTATTCACTCTAAGTTATGCTAGATCCATCCTATCATGACACTAATACTAAACATAACTAGATCGAGGGGAAAGAATACTCACACGAAGTCAAAAGACGGAAGTCGTTCAACGGATGTCGACTTGGACTCGTTAGGCCTTTTTCGGGACGCTTCCGAACCTAGCATCAAAACTAAGCAAGTTTAGCTCATACGCTAAACTTGAACGGAATATATTATATAAATAAGTCTAATGAAAACCCATTTTCAAAAGTCAACGTTAAAACTCGTTAAACCCTTCCGGGGCGAAAATATGAAAATCTAAGAACTTGGTCGTAAAACCGAAATTAATACTTTGAGCCATAAATCGAATTTAAATCCAATAAGGGCCTAAAATATAGCATTTCAATATAAAAATACCACGTTATCAAAATCCAAGGTTTCAAACCGCTAATCCATTTTCCGGGCAAAATATACCGTTCCAAAACTATGGGTCATAATCCATAATTAAATCCTTGGGCATTTTCCGAAAATATTTCAATAGAGGGCACAATTGCAATAATCAAGAAATATGGGTCAAAGCTATAATTACAAAACATTGTGTAAAATTTGTAATTTTACCAAAATTGAGGGGCCCGATTGCAATTAGGTCAAAAGCCTTTCTTCAACCTCATCAAATGCAGGCGGCGGCTGGGACCTTTGGGAGACTACTAGCGGACGAAGGCAGGCACGAGTGGCGAGGGCTGAATACAGCCGGCGGCTGCTCCTTGGCTCCGGCACACGAAGGAGGTGGCACGCCATTGGCTCCGACGGCGAGGCGCAGGCAGGGCACGACAGTCCCCGGCGACAGTGGCGGCAACAAGGCTGCGACAAAGGCAGTCGGCGGTGGAGAAAAGAGAAGAAAGGAAAGGCCATCGGTGAGGCGGATCCTGGGCGGAGCTGTTGGGGCAAGACGTCACGCAGAGGAGGCGAAGGTGGAGATGCGGAGTCCCTGGCCTGCTTGCTGTAACCCGGGAGAAGGTGGCCTGAAATTGAGAGGGAGGAGAAACTCCAGCAATGCCGGTCCGTTTCAAATCCACGAGAAGAAAGGGAGGCAACCCAGGGGGCTCTTGCAGCTTCTGTTAGTTCGTTTATCACAGGGGAGGGCAAAGAGGGTTGCGAGCTGGGCAGGGGAGCGAAGTGAGAGGGCTGTTAGAGAGGGCATTGCACGGTGGGAAAAGGGGATGGGAGTGAAGGGTCAAGAATCTGCAGGGCTGAGAAGATGGTTAGTTGCAAGCGTGTAGGGGGAAGGTTACGTGAGAGAGAGAGGTGAAGGCAGAGTTGCAGAAAGGGCACCATCATCATGCTGGAAAGAGAGACAGGGAAAAGAATAGAGAGAAGAAAAGTAAAAGAAAAAGAATAAAAAGGGGACATGCCGTTTAACTCAATTAAACGATCAGAACGGGATTTTCGAATAGAAAATTTCCGACTTTTTCGACTAAAGTAAAATACGGAAATGCGTATATGTACACCAAAACAATAAAATACCCGGAAAGTTATTTTTGGGTGGAAGAAATATATATATATATATATATATATATATATATATATATATATATATATATATATATATATATATATATATATTTTTAAATAATAGTAAAAAGAACTCTCCTGCTGCGAATGGATCGAAAGTAGGGAGAAAAATAAAAATCGGAACGCACCCAAAAGAACGGGGCGTTACATCAAATCCTCCTAAAAACAAGTTTCGTCCCGAAACTTGCTATACGCCGAACTTCTCGGTCCCTAAGGCCGAGGTATGAACTCTCACGCTAAGAAGGTTGAAACCTTCTAATCTATATACACAAATTACTCGAACTACCGTCGCAACATATATCAAGACATATAACACACTCCCGCACATGACACAACTACACCTATAATCACACTTGCACATAACTCAAACAAGGGGAGAAATAGGTCTAACACATTGATTCCATCGATGTTACTAGATCTGCGTAAAACTCAACCAAAAATACTAGCCTTCGTCTTCCGTTAGACTCATTGGTTCCTCGTCTGCCACTAGATCCTCATAACTGACAACATGTCTCAAGTCATGTATGTACTCTCCTGATTGCTACTCATGAAACACCGGGTGAACGCTCTCTACTCTCGGCGGAAATGCCAACTTGTAAGTCACTTCTCCAACTCGCGTTAAGATCTCAGAAATGTCCAATATATCGGAAACTCAACTTCCTTCTCAGGTCCTTCTCAATGTGGCATTTCCATTATGTTTCTCCTTGATCGTCTCAAAAAAAAGAAGATCGAATCTTCCCATTTACACATTGGGCTTTGGTTCTTGTCAAACCAACTTTGATGTCACGTTTCCTCAATAATTGTTGCACGCTCCAAGTAAGGAAGGGAGTAATTTACTTCTTCCCACTACTTCTACTAACAAGACATGTATGTTGTTACTTCCCACTTTTACATTAGTACTTAACCCAGATCTTGTCTTGAAAAAACAATTGGAAAACACAAAATTTATCATACCTCGAGGCAATGTCAAAACAATTGCCCAACGACTCTTTTATTAACTCTTAACATAACGGGTTATGACTTTCCTTTTTCAAAACTCCTTTGTCTTCCAAAGTAGTTTATCCATTGATGCTATTACTTTGGAGGATCTCTCCACAAATCCGGGAATGACCGGCACATCCAAGAAAGCCTGCAACTTCTTTCACATCCTTCGGGATTGACATCCCGAGACAACTTGTCATACAATTTCTCTCTTCTTCGAGAGTAGACCAAAGTATCTTATCCGGGGCATTAGTAAGCGCAAATGAAACCACTACTGGCTCATGGTGACCATACCATGTACGGACTGCCGTATTTGCAATATCCTGACCTCAAATTTCTCAATTGGTGGCAATCAGACCTTAAATATATTTTAGAAGAGACTACCGACCCTTGCAACCAGTCACTAGATCATCCCTTCGTGGTAAGGGATACTTGTCCTTTATCATAATCTTGCTCGACTCACGGTAATCGATGTAGAAACGGTGATAACCTTCTCCCTTTTCGCAAACTAGTGCCCTCCATAACAACTTCAAATCAAGAGTTCAAGATAACATTCGGAGTTCTCCATAGCATTTCACTATTTTTAATGAACCCTTTTCAATAAGTTCTTGAAATTGCTCCTTCACTTGCTTCCACAACTCATGTCTCTTCACAAACGTCATTCCATATGGCGCCTTAGATATCGGAATTGATTCAAGCTTGACGTTAGGGGAAAAATTCACATTCTGACGTATTGGAATCCGTGTTATCATATCTCGGTTTTCGTATTTTCCTCTTTCGTCCCCTAACATAAGACTGACACAACCTTGTCTTAAAACATGACAGGTGGTCATGATACTAATGATCAACCTCGATCTATTGAGGTGACATCCTTTAAACACGTATCTTGTTCTATTTGTAGCTACAATGTCGACCGTCTTCCTTTTACAAATCATTCATTTCCCGAACTCGTGGAACTTGCTCGAATCTTCCGACTCTTGAAGTCTTGGTTAAGTAATATTTCAGCTTAATCCCCCTTTTTACTTCGAAGGAGAGACGATAATAATATTTCTTGATTTCGCACATATTTTTAGTTACGAAGGCCTAACTATAAGACTTAATCATGCCTTATAACAAATCGATCTTATCTTCTTCGCTTTCCCTGACATCCCATCATATGGGAGGAGCTCTTCGTATTTTACATAATCTTTCACCATAGACATCATCCCTGCAAATAGGCGTAGAAATTTATACTTCATCTTGTTATGCACTTGTCCACCCGACAACAGGATGTTCAATTTCTAAATCTTTCCTATACCTCTTGTATGTCTTGTGTAGACTTTATAGCTTCCAAGCTTCAACCTTCTCTCACTCTTGTTGGCCCCCTTATGTATCTCTCGTTATCCACGAACAACCTCACAACCGTACCAGTATGCCTTTAGGTAACATTCCCAAACCACAATCACCGAAAGATTCACTCATAACTCTACCAAGCACTCACATTATTACCTAAGCTTGCAGCGTTGCCCTAATCCAGATTCCTCATTTCTTGCTATAGCCACTATGTCTCTTCCGTGTGACTCTAAAAACTTGACTTATCTCTTACCCGTGGTAACATATCATCCATTTCATACCCTACATCACCTATATACTCCCGTTTACGTACCACCTCCATGACACGTTACCTTCTTCTTGATTCACTACTTCCCCTTTACCATGGTCAAACTTTAAAATCTCTAATTCATGTCGTTCTCCCATATTCCAATTTCATGACCTACAAAGGTCGCATAAGGTTATCCAAATCCCTCTGTATGCCCTTAATCTTGTTTACTCATCTCCTCTACACTCACCAAAAGACAACCCGCACCTGTGCGTTCTCAGTTGTCACCGATTAACTTGTATCTGACCTTCTCCAAAGTCAACGACTTATTATTCTACTACTACACTTCTCGTGTTACCATTCTCATGAAGGCTACCCTCCTCGGGGTACTTTACCTTAAACTCCGTTAGTTCTTTCTTCATTCCATGCTTCATTTCCTTTATAAGGTAACCATACTCTTCTAGGCCTTGTTGTTTCGTATAACTCCCTTTCATAGGCTTAAGCACTCTTCCATGATGTTTTGCAATACACTTCTCAAATATTCTGGCCTTAGTTAGCATCCACCCACGTTCCTATTGGTTGGTATCTTAAGTCTTTCTATCAAAGCTCCTTGTTGCGTTTCTCTTCTTCTCGGGGTCATCATTTATACACAACTCTTTTTTTTTCTTTCTTTTTTTTTTGCGTTTCTTAGCCTTATCGTCATAACGGTAATCGGTCAACTCCACGTGAATCCCCACCATGCCCTTCTCATAACTCTAATAATGTTGTAACTTTACTTTTTGGTACCTCGTAAGCTTAACTTACGGTATTTTAAATCCTTCTCACATGTTTCGTTCGCTTCTCTCATCTTAACTCCAATGCTTAGAAACGTCTAAGGAAAGCTTGCATCTTAATGGAACACCACCTTAACCTTGCTAGAACGTACTCATCTACTCCTCGATTTACCTCTTTAGTTGTCCACACATCTTCTAGAAGAACTTAAGTTCATTTTCACTCTCGGTCTCGTTGTCATACAATCCCAGTTTCTTTATAACCACTTATATACCTTAACGTTGCTCCCTTTACTTGTAGTGCTCCATCTCGATCTCTCTTTAGTCGTCTCGAGTTCTTCTTTCTACTTGTTTGTCCTTCCTTTATGTCATCTCTAATCCTCCTCTTCGACATCCCTTTTAAGGAATCCGAGAACACCATGGTGTTCGTTGACACGAAATGCTCAACTCAATATTTGAGTGTACTCCTCCACGTATGAACGCTATCTCAAGCCAACCACATCGTCTTTAAAGGTGATGATACTATACTTATCATCTTTATATATATATATATATATATATATATATATGGTCCTGGAACTCCATATGCTACTACTATATATAATAAGAATACGTATACATAACTATATAAATCCTAAGTCCATATCACTACCAATATAATACATCCAACATTTCATCCACAATAGAAGGTCCCAAAACATATAGCCGTCTACATATATAACTATACACATATATCCAGTTCATCATGCAAGATACAATCACAAAGGTACACATCGATTCTATTATGCATAACTACAAACCTCATATCCATATCTATATATATATATATATCAAAATCCAATAAACTAAGCTGCCGAGATCCGCGGAAGGAGTGGTGGTCCGTACATTCTACCCCGACACATGCATGCGATTTTGAAAACGAAAACTCAGAACCCGTGGGGTTCTGTTTATTCCTTATTTGGCCTTTAGAAGATTGCGAGTGCCATTGTTGTCAACCTAGGGCTCTGATACCACTTTTGTAACACCCCGAATCCACGGGATATCGCGATGCTACGGGCGAGACCTCACAATGGGTCCCGACCCTTAGCCTGACAACAATTTCACCGGACCTTTCCAACATGGCACAAATAAAGGCAAAATCGTAAATCAATTTTAATGCAAATGATAAGAAACCCGAAAGAATGCAACAACAACTTCAGCCGAGGTACAACTTAAACCAAACGCCAAACAAGCGGCACACGAAACGTAATAACCGAAAGACCAAAACACAAGACAACCCCAACTCAAAACCCTTCCTAAAATGTACGGACCCCGGCTGCCCACCCTTCCGGATCTCTCGGAGCATGCCTAACCTGCAAGGCAAACTACAACATTCGGTATAAAACCATAAGCTCACATTCGAAGCATTAGAATTAAAGGGAAAGGCACAAACACAATTAATTCAACATAGTCACACAACATACTCAAAGCACACAAATCCGGTTTATTATCTTTATTTATTAAGTCATATCCCGTTCTAGTTCAACTTCTTTTGTGACACGAGAATCCTCCGAAACTCGCCTCGGTCCCTTCTTCCGGCAATGGAACGGTCGGATGCCTCCGACCGTCTAACCAGCACGGGCCAGTCGCCGAGATCCCCCTAGCTCTCACGGGGAGCCAGGCAGTGATGTCACCGCCCGTTATCATACACTTGGGCCAAATAATATAAAGGTCGGTAATCCTATTTCCAGTTTAGTTGTTATAAACAGTAAAATAATAAACACACACCACCCAACACACAATAATGCTAATACAAAGAATACGAGCTAAGTAAGTCCGAAGACTTACCTCGTCACCACACTCAACTAACGACACTCTCGCTTCCTTAGGAAGGAAGCCCGTAACCTGCTCACAAGAAGATAGCTATATCAACAACTCGCTCAACTCAAGAAGTCTAAGACTTCTACACAAATGATCTATGCGAGATCATTTGACTCACATTCTAGGACTGCATTCTAGAATCTCTCATGCTCACATCACACTCAACACAAGCTAGAAGTCTAAGGACTTCTAGACCCTATGATCTCGCAAGATCATAACCCATAACACATACTAGGATATACATGCCTAGTGTCAACAATCTCAACGGTATCAACCCTGTGCTAAGATACGCATATTTTAGCTCATAATCTCAATAACCATATACTCCAATTCTCAAACCTCACAAGCCTCACAAGATAACATCAACACCTCAAGTCATATAACATTTCACAATCCTCAAACACTCACTTAAGGTCCATAACCACTACTTGGTATTCACTCTAAGTTATGCTAGATCCATCCTATCATGACACTAATACTAAACATAACTAGATCGAGGGGAAAGAATACTCACACGAAGTCAAAAGACGGAAGTCGTTCAACGGATGTCGACTTGGACTCGTTAGGCCTTTTTCGGGACGCTTCCGAACCTAGCATCAAAACTAAGCAAGTTTAGCTCATACGCTAAACTTGAACGGAATATATTATATAAATAAGTCTAATGAAAACCCATTTTCAAAAGTCAACGTTAAAACTCGTTAAACCCTTCCGGGGCGAAAATATGAAATTCTAAGAACTTGGTCGTAAAACCGAAATTAATACTTTGAGCCATAAATCGAATTTAAATCCAATAAGGGCCTAAAATATAGCATTTCAATATAAAAATACCCCGTTATCAAAATCCAAGGTTTTAAACCGCTAATCCATTTTCCGGGCAAAATATACCGTTCCAAAACTATGGGTCATAATCCATAACTAAATCCTTGGGCATTTTCCGAAAATATTTCAATAGAGGGCACAATTACAATAATCAAGAAATATGGGTCAAAGCTATAATTACAAAACATTGTGTAAAATTTGTAATTTCACCAAAATTGAGGGGCCCGATTGCAATTAGGTCAAAAGCCTTTCTTCAACCTCATCAAATGCAGGCGGCGGCTGGGACCTTTGGGAGACTACTGGCGGACGAAGGCAGGCAGGAGCGGCGAGGGCTGAATACAGCCGGCGGCTGCTCCTTGGCTCCGGCACGCGAAGTAGGTGGCACGCCATTGGCTCCGACGGCGAGGCGCAGGCAGGGCACGACAGTCCCCGGCGACAGTGGCGGCAACAAGGCTGCGACAAAGGCAGTCGGCGGTGGAGAAAAGAGAAGAAAGGAAAGGCCATCGGTGAGGCGGATCCTGGGCGGAGCTGCTGGGGCAAGGCGTCACGCAGGGGAGGCGAAGGTGGAGATGCGGAGTCCCTGGCCTGCTTGCTGTAACCCGGGAGAAGGTGGCCTGAAATTGAGAGGGAGGAGAAACTCCAGCAATGCCGGTCGGTTTCAAATCCACGAGAAGAAAGGGAGGCAACCCAGGGGGCTCTTGCAGCTTCTGTTAGTTCGTTTATCACAGGGGAGGGCAAAGAGGGTTGCGAGCTGGGCAGGGGAGCGAAGTGAGAGGGCTGTTAGAGAGGGCATTGCACGGTGGGAAAAGGGGATGGGAGTGAAGGGTCAAGAATCTGCAGGGCTGAGAAGATGGTTAGCTGCAAGCGTGTAGGGGGAAGGTTACGTGAGAGAGAGAGAGGTGAAGGCAGAGCTGCAGAAAGGGCACCATCATCATGCTGGAAAGAGAGACAGGGAAAAGAATAGAGAGAAGAAAAGTAAAAGAAAAAGAATAAAAAGGGGACATGCCATTTAACTCGATTAAACGATCAGAACGGGATTTTCGAATAGAAAATTTCCGACTTTTTCGACTAAAGTAAAATACGGAAATGCGTATATGTACACCAAAACAATAAAATACCCGGAAAGTTATTTTTGGGTGGAAGAAATATATATATATATATTTTTAAATAATAGTAAAAAGAACTCTCCTGCTGCGAATGGATCGAAAGTAGGGAGAAAAATAAAAATCGGAACGCACCCAAAAGAACGGGGCGTTACAACGGGGGCGGAGGCGAGGTTTGGGAATCCCTCGTGTCACAAAATAAGTATTATTAGAGTGAATGACTTAAACGAAGATAATAAATGGATTGTTTGAAAGCATGATGAGTGTTTATTATTTTATGTGTGTGTGTGCTATTATTATTCTCCTAATATTTAGATAACTAGCTAATGATTTCTCTTGTTGTGTTTTTAGTTTTACCGCAGCTTAAACCAGCAGCTGAGTGATTCGGAAGTAGTGGTCAGCCGGGTCTCCGTACTCCTTAGAGTGGGGGTTGGGGTTGATGTTTGTCGTTCTTTCTTGTGTTTAGACAGTTGATCGTTTTTCCCTTTGTTAAGTACTTTAGGCTGTTAGACCGTGTTGCATTCATTACCTTAAAAATACTATTTTATGAATTTCGGTTTTCCTTATTGTGTCTTGTTGCAAGATCCTAGTAATATTGTTGTCAAACTGAGGTCGGGACCCATTGTGAGATCCTAACCAGTAATGCCTAGAGTTCTGAGAATTCGGGGTGTTACAACATGGTATCAAAGCTCTAGGTTGGCAACAATGGCACTTGAAATCTTTTGAAAGACCGAATAAGTAATTGAGCAGAACCCGAAAAGGGATCTAAGTTTTAAAAAGAAATTTTGGTTTTCAAATGCATGCATAGTCGGGTTGGGAATAGAAAAGTACGGCTGACCACCACTACTATCGCGGATCTCAGTATGCTTAGTATGGACTTTAGGGTTACTTTAGTTGGACTTATTAGATTGATTATAATGATAGGCGATGTAGATAAGTAGATGCCGAAGATTTGTAGAATGTATAATTATGTTATGCCTTAATGGAGATAACAGTATGAGATCCTCATTCAGTTGACACACCTAAGTTTTGAAGGGTGTCAACGTGAGGAATAGTATGCACATCTTATGTGCATTAGGGAAGGCGAATGACGGGCAACTCCTTCGAGCTTGCTGAGGAACGTCGAGGCGGGAAAGTGAGGACTGAAGGATAATATCAATGTACATGGCAAGTAGGGGATCCCGAGTCAATTTAACGGAAGCAAATGAAGGTTATACATGAGAGTAGTCCCGGAAGGGCATTGGATGATGGACAATTATGCAAGTTGGGAGCGACATCACCTAGGTTCTTTCAAGTGTGGTGTAAAGCAACGTTACAAATAAAGTAGATACCTTCTGAAACACACATGGGCATGAAAGTCAAAGTGAAATATAGTAACGATCCAAACAAGAGACATTGAATCTAAGCTTACTGACGGATCAGAAGGTGAGAGTTTGAGACTAGAAGCAAAGCGGAAGATGATCACTCTCGACAAGCTACGGAACACCACAATCAAGATGGGAAACCGAGACAATCATAAACGTAGGAGTCAAGATGAGATATCTTGTCCGCCCAAATATGAAGAATAAAAGAGCCGAAAAAGGTAAGTTTACAGGTTGCTAGAAAGTGGAAGGCAGATTTAACCAATAGGGAAGTGGGGGTGACCTCCTGAAATACACAAGAAATTCAACAAGGATCGGAATACAACAAAGCCTGGATTCCTATGAAGGCGGAAGTACAAGTAGCACCCCATGGAAGGAGGGTGTAGGAGAATAGTCTGGGTGAAAAGAGGGTCTCTAATAATTTTTCACTCACGAAGGGATTTAAGTTAATAAGACTAGCAGGTCATAACAGAGAATAACAAAGACAATAACTCGGGTAAAAAGAATCATGGAGAAATGCCTACAAGTTATTGTAGGAAAAGTGATAAGGTCATTGGCGGAAGACGAAGATACAACTATACTCGTAAGGGTATAGTGCCCTTATAGGAGTGTAAGAAGGAGCTAAAGGAATAAATGGAAGAAATATATTTTCACCTAGTATCTCAAACCTCAAAAGAGATAGAAGAAAAGTAAGTCTATGATCTTATAGAAGGTCAACTATACACTAATTGGTAACAACAGAGAATTTACACGTGTTGGTTAACTAGGGATGGTTGGTTGGCAGATAAGAAGAATAATCACAAGGTTATTAAAGAATTTTATCGACATCTGGAGAAATTCTCCCAAAGATCAACGAAGACAATGGTGAAGTCAAACTGATACGAGTGCTTGAAAAACTTAATAGGTTCAAAGTCAATAACTCTAATTAAAATTTTCATGGAAGAGCTTGACAGTAGAGGAGATACCAGTTGCATGTAAGTTATAGAAATATTCAATGACGACCTGCCAGGGCTACCCCCATAGAGGAGTGTTGATTTCAGCATGGAGTTCGAGCCGGGCATGAGCCCAATCTCGAAGGCCCCGTACCGTATGACACCGATAGAACTGCTTGAGTTGAAGAAGCAATTAGAGGAGTTAGCAGAGAAGGGCTTCATACGCCCTAGTGTGTCTCCTTGGGGGGGGCGCCATTATTATTTGTAAAGAAGAAGGACAGATCGATGCGGTTATGCATAGACTACAAAGAACTGAATAAAGTCACCATCAAGAACAAGTATCCACTGCCGCGCATAGATGATCTGTTGGACCAGTTGCATGGAGCGTCTGTGTTCTCGAGGATAGACTTGAGGTCAGGATACCACCAGTTGAGGGTGAGAGATCAAGACATACCTAAGACGGCATTCCGGACTAGGTATGGACATTATGAGTTCGTAGTGATGCCTTTTGGGCTCACTAATGCACCAGCGGTGTTCATGGAGTTGATGAATGGGATATTCATTGACTTCTTGGACCAGTTTGTAGTGGTCTTCATTGACGACATCCTAGTCTAATCTAGGATTCGAGAGGACCATGCCGGACACTTGAGGACAGTATTGCAGATTCTACAGGATATCCAGCTGTATGCTAAGCTATCCAAGTGTGAGTTTTGGATGTCAGAGGTGGCTTTCTTAGGTCACGTGGTGACTGCCGAGGGTATTAAAGTCGATCCGGCGAAGACCGAGTCAGTATCTTCTTGGCAACCTCCTAAGAATGTCAAGGAGGTTCGCAGCTTTTTAGGTTTAGCAGGATACTACCGCCGGTTTGTGGAAGGGTTTTCCTTGATTGCCTGACCACTTACTTGTCTTCTGAGGAAGACTACTCGGTTTGTCTGGTTTGAGCCGTGTCAGCAGAGTTTTGAGGAGCTGAAGAGGAGATTGACGTCCGCTCCGATTTTGGCACAGCCTGAGGGTACTGATGACTTTGTGGTATATAATGATGCATCCAAGCTGGGCTTGGGGTGTGTTTTGATGCAGAGGGGTAAGGTCATAGCCTATGCATCTCGATAGTTAAAGACGTATGAGGAGAACTACCCCACACAAGATCTAGAGTTGGCTGCAATAGTCCATGCTCTTAAGATCTGGCATCACTATCTCTATGGGGCGACATGTCAGATCTTCACAGACCATAAGAGTCTCAAGTATATATTCACTCAGAGAGAGTTGAATAACCGCCAGAGGCGGTGGTTAGAGTTGATCAAGGACTTCGACCTTGAGATTCTTTACCACCCCGGGAAGGCGAATGTGGTAGCTGATGCTTTGAGCCGGAAGATGCCTAGGGAGAGGGCGATAGCCCGGTTGACAGTACAACCACAGTTGCAGAGAGACTTGGCTTGGTTGGAGATAGAGATTCAGTTTCCCGATACTGATAGTCAGTTGGCTACCTTGGAGTTACTTCCTGATCTGTTGGATGAGATCCGACATAAGCAAGAGACTTGCCCGACTTTGACCAGGATCCGAGACAGGATGTCTCGAGATGAGGCCCCACAGTTCACTATTGGTGCTGATGGATTGATGAGACGTCAGGATCGTGTTTGTATGCCGTCAGACAGTGACTGGAGACAGAGGATACTAGGTGAGGCTCATGCTACCCCACACTCAGTACATCCTGGAGCGAGTAAGATGTACAAGGATGTGAGACAGTCCTTCTGGTGGGGTAGTTTGAAGCCCGATGTGACTCGGTATGTAGCTCAGTGTGCGACTTGCCAACAGGTCAAGATTGAGCATCGTAGGTTTGGAGGAGAGCTCCACCCACTTCCAGTACCACAGTGGAAGTGGGAGGATATATCTATGGGTTTTGTCACAGGTTTGAGACTCAGCAGAGGATTTGATGCTATTTGGGTAGTGGTAGACCGTTGTTCGCCCAAAAAGGTGTGCAAATAAGTTTTAAATTTATAAAACTAGAATAAAAGCAAGCGAACCCGCAGTGTACGGATCGGCGTAGTTAAGCAAGTATTCCAGAGTATCGAACTCAGGGATTTGGGGGATCAAATTCAGTTCACAAATTATCGAGCAATGAAAATAGAAGCTTTTGCAAATATTGGGGAAAACAGCAACCCTAAAGATCCGGATGTCAAATTGTGGCAATCGATTCAAGATATACTATAGATATAAGGACAGAGTTGAGGTTTGCAAAGGTATACTAAGGTAAGGTAATGTACGGCGAAGTTCCAAAACCCTATATGTCTAACCCAAAGACTCTCTCTATAAAGGTTGTTGAGGCTGCAATATAGAAACGATCTAAGGACAAGAATTGATCTCAAATACCCAAACTTGTAACCCAAGGATCAAAACTAACTAAACCGATTAAGGTTGCGACACTCGAAATCGAAGTAGAGGTTGTTGAGGCTTCACTACTACCTAGAAAAGGGCAAACCTAGACTAGATTAAAGCTAATCTTTAACCTTGGATAAAAGTAAAAGCAAAATTCGTAAATTGGGGTAAATCACGGCTAGATCTTAAGAATCACGGCCGTGGAAACCTAAGAACAGGCCGTGATTTAGGGTGTCGACGATATTTCTCGCACTCTCAGGGTCCAATCAAATTACGATCGATCTATCATTATCTAAGCCACAATTATTAACCCTTACCTTAGAATTGCTAAAGGGTTTTAGCCAATAACCATCATCATCAATTCAATAATCAAGTTTAAAGAGAAAATGTACGAAAACCTCAAAAACGCAATGACTATCAAATAACCAATCTCAAATCCAATAACAAATGTTTGTATTGAATGAATGTAGAAAAAAGGAATAGAAATCCTCACAACAATCTTAAGGAACAATGAAGAATGGGGTGTCAATCCGTCTCCAAAGATAAACCCTAAGATAATCTCGAAGTACACAATCTCCAAAATGCCTCCTTCTCCGAATCTTCCCTGTACGCAATAAAATCTTCAAGCCTCCCTCTCTTTGGGGATCCAAATCCTAGGCTGTCACCGTCCTTCTTTCAATGTTGAAGGCTCTCCGATATATGTAGAGATAAATCTAGGGTTTAAAGATAAAACCCTAAATATTTGGGCTGAAAAGAAGTCGAATCCGCTGGTATCAGAAGATACTCTGGGCCGCGTCATAAGGTATCAGAAAATACTTTGGCGCGTCAGACGGTATCAGAGAATACTTTGGGCCGCGTCCGACGGTATCAGAGAGTACTTTGGGCCGCGTCCGACGGTATCAGAAAATACTTTGGGGGCGTCAGACGGTATCAGAAGATACTTTGGCGCGTCCTAAATTCCTTTTATGCTCCTTTTTGTCCCGCTTCAAGACTTAATCCTTAAATGTGCCATTTTTTCTCCATAATTCGCCAAATTACCTACAAATGCAATAAAACTCTGTGTAGACCTCTATTTTTACAAAGTAGGTGAATATAACCATAAATGTCATGAATGTATGTCTATGCATGCAAAATAAAGGGAAAATCTATATAAATACATGCATAAAAATAGGTCATAATTCATGTCATCAACCGCCTGACGAAGACCGCACGTTTCATTCCGATTAAGGAAACGTGGCCGTTGAGTCGTCTAGCAAAGGAGTTCACCAGACAAATTGTGAGACTCCATGGAGTGTCGAGGACTATCGTCTCTGACAGAGATGGACGTTTTACCTCAAGATTTTCGCAGCAAGTACATACTGCTTTGGGGACGAGTCTCCACTTCACTACTGCCTATCAACCACAAGCAGACAGTCAGTCTGAGAGGACCATTCAGACGTTAGAGGACATGTTGCGGGTGTGTGTACTAGAGTGGGGACAGGTATGGCCAGATCATCTCCCACTGGGAGAGTTTTCATATAATAACAACTGGCATGCGTCTATTGGGATGGCTCCCTATGAGGCTTTGTACGGGCGGAGATGTCGTACGCCCTTATGTTGGGATGAGCCCAGCAGAGCTGATGGAGTAGCTCCAGATCAGATACAGGATGACAACGCTCAGATTGTCCTAGTCCGAGAGCGGATGTTAGCAGCTCAGAGTCGTCAGAAGTCCTACGCCGACAAAAGGCATCGACCTTTGGAGTTTAGGGTGGGTGCTCAGGTGTGGTTGAGAGTGTCACCTACGATAGGAGTAAGGCGTTTCGGCATTAAAGGGAAGCTGAGTCCCCAATATGTCGGACCTTTTGAGATCTTAGAGAGAGTTGGAGAAGTGGCCTACAGATTAGCATTACCACCGAGACTAGAGGGTGTCCATCCGGTTTTCCATGTATCTCAGTTGAGAGAGTACATTCCGGATCCAAGACACGTCATCCGCCATGAGGATATGATAGTTGAGCCTGACCATACCTTTGTAGGGTACCCAATAGCTGTCTTGGAGCGCAGTACTAGACGTCTGCGGTCCAAGGAGATACCTATGTTGCGGATCCAGTGGTCTAGGAGAGGAGCTGATGAGGCCACTTGGGAGACTGAGGAGAGTATTAGACGTAACTATCCCGAGTTCTTTGCGGGGTTAGAGATTACTCCTGTACCGACGAGTTAGTACTCGGATGTTGTGTTGTTTGACTTTTCAGGTTTTATATTGGATTGAGTGATTCTATTTTGTGTGATACTTGTATGTTTGTGATGGTTGAGTAGTTGCATGGTAGAAAATGAAAATGTCGAGAAAACTAAAATATACCAAAGGAAATGTGTGATTAAGAGAATCGTTCTAAGTTTCGGGACGAAACTTCTTTTAAGAGGGCACTGATGTAATAACCGAAAATTTTAAACTCCGTTTAATACGGAATTTAACCGGATTCCGATCCGCTAACCTCTAACCTTTAAATAAAGTTAAAATAAATTTAAATTTTATCATTTTATGCAACCTTAGTTCACATAAAATAATAAAATATGAAACCGGAGATATTTCCGTACTTATAAAGTAAAATAATAATTTACCTAATACGGAATATAATTCCGTAAAATTTTCCGCAAATGCCCTACCGATCCGTACGAGTAACGGGTTTCGTTTCAGCTCGTTTTAATGAAGCAAAAGTGGGCCCAATTACATTGAGTACTGCCGGCCCAGCCCAGCCCATTCTTAACCCTCTAATTAAAACCTAATTAACCTAATCTAATTATACGTTAACCTAATCTACCCTAATCCTACCCTCATCTTCTGTGCGCCATCTCCTCACGCTACCTCTCTGTACGAACTACAGCAGCAGCAACCGCAACACTGGAGCCACCACGCCGCCTCCGTCGACAACCAAACACACCGGAGGAGCGTACAGCGGTGCCGATCGACGACGCTACCGGAATCTGCAAGCAGGTGCGTTGTCCGCCTCTTCTTCCTCTTCCGTTCTGTTCGCGGACTAAACTGCCCCTCTCTTCACCATCCTCGACTGCAGACCCTTGCGCCGCCAAGCCCGTCGGAGTTCTGCAGCGTGCGTTACCGGAGGCTAGGACACGCCCTCTTCGCCACTCTCTTGCGCCGAGAAGAACGAGCCAGAACCAGCCGGAAGAGAGGACCGCCAGGAGCCGCCGCCTTGACTGCAGAGAGGATAGGCGCTCAACCGCAGCCTCGTTTCGTCACATCGCGTCTGGTCGGAAGGGCTGCCACCGAGCCGGATCGAAGCACACCGAGGTGAGTCCGGTAATGTCCGCTCCTGTGCTGCATTTCAGTTGTAATTGAAGTTGCTGTAGTGTGGGTTCCGTGTTCCTGCAGTATGTATATATATATATATATATATATATATATATATATATATATATATATATATATATATATATAGATTTATAGGTACAATTGAGATGAGTTTATACTTTTTGATGTGGAGATAGTAAGGTTAGATTTACAGTAAACATATAATGAATTTGCAGAGATAGACAAGTTGAGTAGGAAGGGTTAGTGCGGTGTAGGTAAGGATGTGTAATTAGGTAGAGGAGTTTAATGTGCCGAGAGTTTATATAGGGTTGTATATAAGTGCACATATGTATAGATAAATATTTGGGCATATTATATAAGAGCGAGTTTGAGAATACGAAATTATGTAGCTACATATATTACCGTTTAGTTACAGATTTATACGAATGGAAGGAAAAGTTAGAGTATGTAATTACGTATACATACATGTAGAAGAGTAAAGTGGTTATCGGGAAAGAGGAGGAGTTTTGTTCTTTGAGGAGTGGTTGCGAGTGTAACTTATAACTTATTGGAACTATCAAAGGAAACAAATTATGGAAAACAAGTTCTAAAGGAAATTAGTAGATTTCAAGAATAAACTTGTTGAATGTTGACACTAAGGGTAAAATGGTCTTTTACCGTAAACGAGTTTTTTTTTTCCGTAATTCCTTCATATGAGGTTGGACATTTGGATGAGATTTTGATCCACATGCCTTATTTGACATGCGTTTGAGTTACCACGAGTACGGACTGTTTTGAGACGTGTTAGAGTGTGTGTTGACTCAGTTAAGTCCTTGCGACTTACTTAGCAGGTTTCTGGATATTAGTTGGGTGATAATGGTTGTGTGTGTGCAATGTGTGTTACAATAAAAATAACTTGTTAGGACGACCGTGGTTATTATGTGTTAAGGCCCAAGTGTATGTATAAAGGGCCGTGACATCACTGCCCAACTCTGCCAGGAGACTGGGAGGTTCTCTATACCCAGACTATACAGGTACACGGTGAGATGCATCGGATCCACTCCTGATGGGTACACGGGGGCGGAGGCGAGGTTTGGGAATCCCTCGTGTCACAAAATAAGTATCATTAGAGCGAATGACTTAAACGAAGATAATAAATGGATTGTTTGAAAGCATGATGAGTCTTTATTATTTTATGTGTGTGTGCTATTATTATTCTCCTAATATTTAGATAACTAGCTAATGATTTCTCTTGTTGTGTTTTTAGTTTGACCGCAGCTTAGACCAGCAGCTGAGTGATTCGGAAGTAGTGGTCAGCCGGGTCTCCGTACTCCTTAGAGTGG
The DNA here is from genome assembly GCA_033239045.1 of Fagopyrum esculentum. Taxonomy (NCBI): domain Eukaryota; kingdom Viridiplantae; phylum Streptophyta; class Magnoliopsida; order Caryophyllales; family Polygonaceae; genus Fagopyrum; species Fagopyrum esculentum. Next base: position 113,658,643 of record BSUD01000005.1, read on the forward strand.
GGGTTGGGGTTGATGTTTGTCGTTCTTTCTTGTGTTTAGACAGTTGATCGTTTTTCCCTTTGTTAAGTACTTTAGGCTATTAGACCGTGTTACATTCATTAACTTAAAAATACTATTTTATGAATTTCGGTTTTCCTTATTTGTATCTTGTTGCAAGATCCTAGTAATATTGTTGTCAAACTGAGGTCGGGACCCATTGTGAGGTTCTAACCAGTAATGCCCCGAGTTCTGAGAATTCGGGGTGTTACACAACTGACATGGTTCGTTCATTTTTCCCATAGAACTTAGTTGAAGAAAACATGTACAAAAAAAATGTCTAAAGATACTATATCAAAGGAGAGAAGAAATGATATTGCTAACAAACTCCCATAGAACTTAGTTAATTAATTAATGAAGGGGCAAATTGACGTAATAAATCGGCAAAAATGTGTAGAAGTGAGTAATATATAAATCGGCCTCATAAACTCCCATAAGTTGTATTAACGGTTTCTTACCTTGGGTGTTTCACAAAGGGTAGTAATGTGGATACTAAAGACGCGAAGATTGTGATCGCTGCTTATGATCTATGTATTCCGAATCCATGCTCAAGTTGATCCAATTCAAAATTGAGAGTTTTGGGCTCCTTGTTGTCATGGTGGGAAATTGGATCCATGTTTTTGGGCCTTGTCCGAAGAAATATGAGCCGGTTCATGTCGGTTTAGTTGAAACGCATTCCTTAATCGGAGCACAATGTTTTGGTTAAAACGCAACGTTCTAGCTCTTTGTGAGATATATATATGGTTAGCTGCCCTTGAGCTCAAAACCCTAATATCACTTGGCCGCTTCTCTCTTCGTCTCTTCTCTTTCCTTCTTTGAGAGAACTCCACATTCGAAAGCGAGATCGGGAGTTTCGATACGAAGAGTGAATTGGTTCCAACCAAAAATTGTGAGAATTTGACGAATTCTTTGTTTCTTGATTTGATGAATCATTTGATCCTTTTCCGACTCGACTAAGGGGAAGACCAAGGAGCAAGATTAGAGTTTCTACTCAATCGTCGTGGACGGTCGAAGATGAGATCATCGGAGCTCAGTGCCGCCCAAATTCACCTTTCTATCTATTGTTGTTCTCTTACCACCACCGCAATAAGGTAATTCATAGTCTGAATCTATAACTAATATCTCTTCATCTTTTTATAATTGTTTTGATTTGATGTCCTAATTATATGTAAATTGTTGAAGCTAATACACAATTATTTCTATATTTTAGGTTTTTGCATATTTGGTATCGTAGATCTGCCATAATAATGAATAGAATCAAAGATTATTTGATTCTCAAAGTGAAGGTTTACTGCAGCAAGTGGATTGTTCAAAAATGAGGTAATACACATCACTTACTGGCTTGTTTATGATAAGTAGTTGCTACAAAATAAGTTACAATAGTGTATCTAAGCTATACTCATCACCTTCATCAGCCTTGGATATATCCTCATGTATGGTTTAAGAATCAGTAGGTTGTTTGGCTACAACATTATTTGTTGTCATGCTTTGGGCAGTAAGAAAACTCCTTGTTCAAATCCTATGTGAAGTTTCTACCGGACTTGCTATGGTGTATTGCCCTATAGTTTCTAAACTCATTGTAATACAACATTGTTGTTTTAGTATGTTTGAGTTAAATCTTGACAATGTCAAGACTAAAAACATTTTGTCGTATACCCTTATAGTAATATATTTCTTGTATGCCTTTTAGAGTATTAATTATCGAATTAACAATTAACTAAGTAAGTTTCTTGTTTACTTCCAATCTTTTTTATTCTATAAAATCATCTTTATATGTGCAATTTATTGAGTTGTTATATATGCACAAGCTTGGGCAGAATGTATGTGCTAGTTTGCTCACCCTTAAGGACGGGATCTTAGATCGGATTCAATCTTTTAATTTGACGGTTTGACCAAAACAAATCCGAAATTATTCAGTAAAGTGTTGACTTATCTATACCTTTAAAAATGACTATTAACAATAACTAGCAAACACCTAATTATCTTTTTTTGCCTCAAAATATTAATTTATAAATGGTAGAAGGTATAAACCAAAAAAGTGTAAAATTCAGGGGCATTATTCGGAAACTGAAAAACCCTTGGACATAATCAGAAAAAGTTAAAAGTACAAAGACACTATCCAAAATTTCCTATTAATTTTTAATATTTCTAGAGTGTTGATAGTATGATGACATTAGAATTTCCAAAAAGGCTATTAATTAAGCACATGATGGATTTTTGAGTCCCTATGCAAAGAGGTGATAATTATGAATGCCGAAATAAGAAGCACTTTTATAGATTATCTTTCAAAAAATTAATCATTAAATCTTATTGTATGTGTTGTGATAGGTATAAATTCAATTGTGTTTAGTGTTAATATTGTCCCATTTACTTATTCCTCCTTTGCAGGTTCTACTTGAAAGATCATATATGTGGTCAGGGAGCACTTGTTGTTCTTCTAGTGTTAAAGTTGTCCAATTTACTCATTCACCAATCTTCGATCGACTCTTTCTTCAGCCGACTCTTTCTTCAGCCGACTCTTCATTCTCTCTTTCTTCGATCGACTCTTCAATCTCCCTTATATTCTCTTCTCATCTCCTTTATTTCCATCTAGATCTGCTGCACTTTTTCAGTCCGCTCGTCTCCACCGCCAAGTAGTGCAAACATGGTGAGTTTTCTATTTCTCCTACTTCGGGTTTCTATTGCTACGGTTTTCATTGACTCTGCTGAACTTAGTATTTTGAGTAGTATGATTTGCTGATGTCCGCAGCCACGTATATACACAAAAGTAAACCCTAATTTAGGTTTTGTTTGAATTCAATTAGGCTTTCTGTACAATTAGTATGTTGCTCATCTAAGAGATAAAATGCATGTATGTTTGAATTCAATTAGGTTTTGTTTGAATCAGTGCTGAATGGTATGTCACTGTCTATCTTTTATGCTATACTGATTTCAAATTAGTGCTTTAATGTCAATGCATTTGCGTCTTCTTTAGTTTTTTTGTTTTGATTTTCTGGACACTAATGATTTCGTCTATTAAATTTGGAATAACTTTTTCTACAATTAGTTGTAGACTTGATTTAAGTAATTAACATACATATATATAGTCTACAACTTTGTTACGGATAAATTGGAGGAACACAACTTACCATATCCATGCAGGAAATCTATGATGGCGCCGAAGAAGAAGCAAAAGATAACAACAAAACTCTTCAATTAGCAATTATCGAGTTAACAATTTACCAAGTAACGTTCTTGTTTACTTTCAATCTTCTTTACTTTATAAAATTATGTTTATATACGTAATTTATTACGAAATTATATATGTATAAACTTGGGTAGAAGATCTGGCCTAGTTTCTCGACCCTTTAGAATGAGATAATAGATCAAATCCGGTCTCTTAACTCGCCTGTCCAATCAAAACAATTCCGAAATTGAAATATTGGTTTGTTCTAGTTATGTTTTCTGGCCTCTAGCTCAAAAAAAATATATAACAGATATTCATCATGAATCACACATATATGTACAAAACTTTTGAACTCATCTGTATGATTGTCGGAAATGAACTATTAAGGCTAAGACTAATTGTTATGGGAAATATTTTCATAAAGAATAGTCTTTTTTCACAATACGATTACAATAATAGGAAACAATATTTTTTTTTTTGAAATGGTAATTGTATTGATAGAGAGAATGTACAGATGCAGATGTAAGATCGGTAACAAGTATCAAGAGCAATACAGTCAAGGGAGAGAATCAAGAGTACTTAAAACAGGAGTACTTAAACGAGACTGATGCTGAGGGTGCGAGCCATGTCCAAGGAGAGGGGGGAGCGGTCCTTCCAGTTATGAGTAAAGTGAAGTTTAACCGATCTGATGATAGCATTTGCACATTCAAAGGGAGAGGTGAGGGATTGATTGTAGACCATGTTGTTTCGCGCAGTCCAAATCTGATAAATTAGAGCAGTGATAGAGGCGATTCGGACGCAATCCATCGGGCGGGGCTTGAGCATGGACCAGGAGGCAAGCCAACCCCAGATATTGCCCGTATATGGAGTGGGCTGAGGGGTCCTGGTCCAGCGCGAGATTAAGTCCAGGACCGTCAATCCGAAGTCACAATTGTGCCAAAGATGAGATCCATCTTCCGGGAGGAGATTGCACAACTTACATGTTACATCGCTAGTCACATTCCAGGAATTGAGCTTCTCCAGAGTCGGTAATCGGTTCAGCGCAGCCATCCAAGTTATAAAGCAGTTTTTAGGGATGTTAGAGCGAAGCCAGATAGCCTTGAAGGGGTTTATGGGATTGGCGGGTTGTCTGGGCTTGAAAATGTCGAGGGCTTTCATGCGAGAGAAGGAGTCATTTCGTCCTACAAGAGCAGCACTTCTCAAGGCGCCCATCGGAGAAGCCAGAATCGCATCCCTAATCGAGAGAAGGGACTTCCAGAAGGCACTGTGGTGGGCTTTAAGGGAACAATACCAAATGGAGTCATCACCCTTAATGAGATGGTGCTTAACCCAAAGCGCCCAAATGTTGGTTCTCCCTTTATCGAGATCAAGGATCAGGCTTGAGATAGCAACCTTGTTTTTTGTTTCGATATCGGGAAAATTGAGCCCACCATTTTCAAGAGGGGCGCAGATGTTGGACCAGGCGACCAACGCACGCCTGCTACTGGCAGTGCCCGACCAGAAGAAGGAGTGAAGAAGGCTGTTAATAGTGTTGATGACACAAGCAGGGAGGACGAATAAGGAGCACCAGTACTGGCAGGTGGCGATGAGAATCGACTTGATGAGCTGCGCTCTTCCGGCGTAAGATAGACATTTGGCACCCTAGGACTGAATGCGCCTGGTGATTTTATGAATTAGGGGCAGGTACTTTGAAACCATAAGTCTCTTACATCCAATTGGTACGCCAAGGTAGAGAAAGGGGAGGGAGCCTTCATTCATGCCAGTAAGTGTCACAGCATTCGCAATCAAGGAAGGACTCATACCCCCGGTATATAGATGGGATTTAGCAGGATTGATAACAAGCCCAGAGTAAGCACCAAACTCCACCAGGGTATCAAAGAGGATTTTGATGGAGCCAATGTCACCACGACAAAGGAGGAGCAGGTCATCCGCAAAAGCAAGGTGAGTAATAGCAGGATTGGAACACTTTGGGTGGTAGTTGAAGTCCGGAGTGGCTGTACTCTTACCAAGCATCTGAGTCAAGAATTCCATTGCAATAACAAAGAGCGGAGGGGAGAGAGGGCAGCCTTGCCTTAACCCCCGACTGCCAGTGAAGAACCCCTTGAGTGAACCGTTTACATTGACAGAATAAGAAGCCGTCGAGATGCATTCTTTGATTAGGGAGATGAAATGATTCGGGAAGGCCATCGCCTGGAGGCAATGTAGTATGAAAGAGTGACTCACTGTGTCAAATGCCTTCGAAATATCAACCTTCATCGCTGCCCTGGGAGAGATGTGTTTCCTTCCATACTTGTGAAATAATTCCTGACTAAGCAGTACATTGTGCTTGATGGGTTCTTCACTGGCAGATTAGGTTAATTCGTCGACAACATAGGATTACTTATTGGTTAGATTAGGTTAATTCGTTTATGTGTAGTCTCTAAATCTTATTGTTTTGTACTTTGAATTACAAACGTAGTGAAATAATGTTTTCGACATTTGTTTTTGGATTGACGATTATGACAAATTTGACGGCATCCAAATGTAGACAAAACTAAAAATGGATGCAGTTTTAATTGTTTCTTCACATTAATATGATATTATTTTCTCTCTTACTATTATTTTCCACATTAGGAGGATAACGTGTTCGCTCTCAGATAAGCTTCAATGAGTTGGTGGATAAAATCTACTCAATCACTGGATGGAACAAAGATAGTATAGAGTTGAAGATTATTGACAGCCTATGTATGCATTCTAGTCCAACACTTTTAGGTGAAACTTCAATTTTTACTGATGAAATATTATTGGGGTTACTTGATTCGTTTTAGGATGGAAAAGTACATCGCATCGAGCTCTACATGAGATTTGCAATGATTGAAAATAAGACTAGTGAAAAGCCAATTGTGTAGTACGCTCTGTCTTCAAATACTTGTTGCTGCTTACCCCAGATGAAGTTGCTTTAAACCCTAAATGAGAGAAACATTATCAAAAAGGGCTTACTAAACGCTACATGAGCCCCATCCAAAATATTTTTTCTCATAAGTTTGCTATAGCCTTTAGGAAAATGAATCCCCAACTGAAATATACCAAACATGCCCTAAACTTCATAAAGACTAATTGTCATCTTCACCATAAAGAGACTGTGCTTTATGCATGAAGCATATCAAGAATCGGATAGTAATGAAGGTGAAGTATATGAGATCTGATAATGAGACAATTTATATTGATTCAGAGTTTTATTGATTTCGTGAGGAACATGGTCAAAGACGCTAAATAATATAGAAGACACCGCATCAAAATAGCGTGAGCGAGAGGATGAATCTTTCTATTGTTAAGAAAGTCAGATACACATAAAAGTTGATGTGGTTTTAATTACTTTTCCACATTAATATAAAGTTATTTGTTCTTACACTATTATATATAGCATCTTTATATATGCAATTTTTTAGGTTGTTTTTTATGCATAAACTCGGCAGAAGGTATGATCTGAATTTCTCACTTCTAAAATGGGATACTTGAGCAAGTTTATTCTTTTGATTTGACGGTCCAATCAAAACAAATCCGAAATTATTCTGTAATGTGTTGATTCAATCAAATTTAGGTCAGGTATTCTCGCCTCCAGATCAAAACAAATCAAAATGTATGACGACACATGATATTGACCCCAATTTATGATATGTGTTTAACACTTTTTTTTGTTGCAAACTGTAAATTGGATGTTGTCACTTCTGATATACTGATCTTGAAAATTCTTGCAACTTGAACTTGATCCTTGTCGGAAAGGCGAAAAATTGAAATTTGTGCATTATTACTCCAATCCAAAGTGCTACCATAAGATAAAAATCTATGGTTTGAGTGAGTAGTTTAGGTTTACAATATTGTGTATCTGTTAGATACTAAGCATTATTACTTCCAAGTTAAAGACTCTTTCGTTTTCTCTCTTATGTCATCTTGAAAAGTTGTAAGGTTTTGTATGTGACTGAGCAGCACTTGGTGATGCACACGTTATAATGGTAGATGGGGATCACAGGCCGGGTAGCATATTTTTCAAGGAGCCTGTCGATGCGAGAGGAGTGGTTCTACGATTATCCCTTTCAAGTAGCAAAACAAACAAACAAGAATAATATTGTGTAAGTGTAAACAAGGTAATCTTTTATTTACCCGATTACAATTCGTACAACACGTGCTATACGTACCACATTTACTCTTACGCATCCCGGACGCGGAGCGTTAAGGTCAATTATAGGTACGCGTCTTACATGCGTAAGCATAAACGCTTGTTTTTTTTAAAAAAAAATATTTATTTGAGCGCCGGCTCTTGACGCCTGCGCTCAAAACCTAAATCGCGTTAAAACGCAGGTGTTTTTCAAGTATATGGTGGTAATCTCGTTGAAAAATAGAGTTTTGGGAAAATTAAAAAAACTTTATAAAAAAAATAAATTACTACGGCTCCGTAGTGCGTAATCAGACAAGTGATATGAATAACATGTTTCATGTGGTACGAATAACAATAACCCATGAAAGATCTAGACAATATATTGTTTACTCACAATTGACCTTCCTAGACAAGATCTATGGTAAAGTGTCCACTTATAAGAAATCTTATTGTCTTTAGAAGCTCCATTAATTAAAACAGAACACCTTAAGTAGACTCTTTATAGTTTTGTTTAATACTGATAGTATTATGTTGTGTAGTAGAAACTACACGAGTCTAACTACAGCACGGTCTGCAAACTAAAATTCACCTTCCAACCAGAGGTCATTTGCATTCTGAATTGCTCATCTGCATTTTGAAAATATTCGTATATAGAAATAGAGGAAGAATTTACAATAAATGGTCGACTCGACCCAGTAGAAACCAACATTACCACATGAGCAAAAGAGAGAGGGAGAGAGACTACACGTGACTACACTGGGTGGATCCCGAGCAAGTTTGCCCACGTAAGAGAGTCGGAGGAGCGGTCCTTCCAATGGTGGGTAGTGAAGTTTTTTATGAAAAGAATGGCATTGTTGGCGCACATAGAAGCCGAAGTATAGTTGTTGTATACGATCTCGCTCATGACCTTCTAGGTGAAGTATATGTAGGCAGTGATTGAGGAGGTTCTAATGCTAAGATGAGAGAACGCTTGGTAGGGGTTTGGGTGTTGAGCCAAGTTCAGAGGTTGAGGGAGTAAGGGTAGGGATATGACAGTCTAGTTCAACGGGAGATAATGTCGAGCACAAGGCTAGTGTAGTTGCACTTGTTCCAAAGTTGATCCTCATCCGCAGGGTGGTTCCTACAAAGCTTACAGGTGTCATCGGCAATAATGTTCCATTTGAGGAGCTTGGTGAGCGTGGGGAGTCTCTGGTGGCTTGCAATCCATGCAATGAAACTATACTTAAGGATATGGAGGTCACGCCAGTTTGAGAAGATCGGGTTCGTGTTTGGGGGAAGCGAAGCGGTTCTGAAGAAGATATAGGCAGTCGAGGTAGAGAAGGATCCGTTAGCAAGGGAAATAAGTTGTACATGGTTAGTTCCAAGCCCGAAGGAGAGGATATCATCACGATCCTTGACAAAAGAGTTCCATTTGTGGCTATGGTTGAGGTTTGCCTGAAAGTTCCAAATCGAGCTTCTCATGAGATTGTTTTTGTTAATCCATTCACACTAGAGGTTATTCTCCATCTTAGGCAGATCATATGAGCTTGGAGAGGCATGCTTTATTCCAGGAGAGTAGCTCCTTGAAGCCATGTCCACCTTGACTTTTGGGCATACAAACAATGTTCCATGAAATTAGAGAACGTCTACTAGAATCCTTACCAGACCACAAGAAGGACCGAAGGAGACTCTGGATCTTGTTGGGAATAGATGGTGGAATAAGAAACACTGAGCACCAATATCGGTGCATGTCCATAAGAATAGAGGACATAATATACATTCTGCCACCATTGGAAAGGGTCTTGGCGCTCCAGGTTTGGATCCTGGAAGTGATATAGGTTGGTATTCAGGAAGATTAATCCTCTTGCTACCCACAAGGACCCCCAAGTAGTGGAAACGAAGGGAACCAGGAGTGAAGCAGTGGAGTCGGTGATGTGGGTACGGTTCTGGGGTGAAACTCCCCCAAGGAAAGTAGCAAATTTAGCAAGGTTTACTCTGAGACCGGAGAGATTCTCAAACGAGTTCAGGATATGCTTCAATGTTTGTATGGAGGTGAGATCCCCTCTACGGAAGAGCATTAGGTCATCGGCAAAGCATAGGTGGTAATGCAAGGGTTATGGTATCTAGGATGGGTATTGAACTCCGGGTTTGAGATATTTACAATGATCATGGAGGACAGTACTTCCATAGCAATGACAAATAGAGGGGGAGAGAGAGGGCAACCTTGTCTAAGGTCCCTAGTACCTTTGAAGTACCCTTTAAGTGATCTATTGATGTTGATAGAATACGAAGCATTGGTGATACACTACTTAATCAATTTCACAAAAGGCTTAGTGAAGCTAAACTTGGGGAGGCTGAGCAATATGAAGTGCTCGGTGGTGTCAAACGCCTTTGTGATATCAACTTTAAGAGCACATCTAGGGGAGATGTTCACTTGATTATATCTCTTGAAGAGCTCATGGAATATGAGTATGTTATACTTGATCGACCTTCTCTTACCGAACGCATTTTGATAGGGGCCAATAATGTGTGGGAGGCTGAAATTAATTCTGTTGGAAAGCATTTTTGCAATGGTTTTGTAGGTAGTATTACAACATGAGATGAGTTGGTAGTCTGAGGGGCATGTGGGGTTATCACTTTTGGCAATGAGGGAGTTAGAAGTGTGTTTTATCTGCCTGAGCATCTTCCCAATTGCTGCTCCCTCCGGGAATCACATTTTCTAGTTATGCTCAATTTGGAGTCACTTATCGGTATGTTGTCAGAAAAGATCTTGATAACTTTCAGGTCAAGACTGGGACTTCAACTGCTTTTGGAATTGTTAAAGGTATATGAGTTAGCCAAAAGTTTTATGACTCATGATTCTTTTCAAGCTATGAATATGGAATACTCTTACCGTGTAAGGTTTCAGGGCTTGGTACATTGAATGGTGGGCAACCTCTTCAGCTCAACACAACGAGCTTCGTTACACATGCAAGTAACGGGGCGTTAACAGTTTCGTAGGAACTCGTTGTGATTTTGTTTGTTGCGGTTAGTCTGGATCTATGTTTTACGTTGGGGCTTTTGAGCCCTTTCCCTATCAGTAGTAGTTCTACTGTAGAAACAAACCAAAGATGACAGAGATTCAACAAATCAATCTAAATATTTATACACTGTGTATACACAAGTCATGAGTGTTTGGCATATATAGCTTCCTAGACCTAAGGGGGTTGTTGCAACTTGCATCTGGACATAAAATGAGCTCTCAAACGTAGAGGATTGCATGATTTTGGGAAGGCTTTCGGATGTCCTCTAAAAGCCTCCATTCTTACCTAGACTCTTTGAACGTGCTTAGATGAGAATATGGTTATACCGTCAATACAATCTAGAGAAAATAGGGTGACACGAAATAGGTCACTCGACGTATTTTTAACCATTGTCTGAGGAGCCCCTGGATCTATTGTAGAATCTTTATTTTCAAGAGATGTTGCATGTAGTGATACTTTAGTTCTATATATTTTGTTCTTTAATGAAAGGCTGAATTCTTAGCTAACTAATTGATGCTTTGATTGTTACTATAGAGCCTACACCCTCTTTGATCCTTTCCCAATGTGAAGGCATACTCAATTGCACTCAATTCACAAACACAAGTATAACAAATAAGTATGGGTCAAACCTAAGATAGATTGAGCAATAAAAACAATATTTAATTAGAATTATCAAATATAATGTAACTAGGGGGGGGGGGGGGGG
>BSUD01000005.1:113669789-113703414 GCA_033239045.1 Fagopyrum esculentum
GGGGTATGTTGTTAAACTGACAATAAAAGAAAAGCAAGTATAAATGATGTTTATAACAAGTTGGAAACCAACTACACTTGATTGTATTCACTCTCAAATCGAGATGGTTCATCCTAGTTTTCTTTGAAGTATTCTCAATCATTTATTTTCATCCCGATCATATAAAGATATTTGTTCAACCAACCCCAATATAATTTACAATTAAATCAAATTCGTAAACCTACAAGACCGAATATAATATTAGCTTTCAAGCAAGAATAATTGAGACACATATAAAAGAACAACCTGTTACTCTTAATATATGGTTAAATTTTCCTCACAAAAGACACTTGCAACCCGCTTTTTCCAATCGTGTTTTGCTACATGGAAGAGTGACCCGAACCCAAAACTGACAATTCCTATCACTTTGCAAAAGACCGAACTACTTAGGTGATCAAATTGGGTAGAAGGTGAGATGCAAACAAACGTTAGAAACAATAAAAATAACACAAATAACTCTTGAGATCTTGAGATTAAACTTCAACAAACAAGTGTAGCAAGAGAACTTTAGTTGTATACAAAAAAACTATAGGAAACAATGCTCTCATTCCTTAACCATTGCCTCCCCAACCGGAGTTAGGCCTCCAGCCTTCCTCCACCACCATTGTGGCCCACCGGCCACGCCAACTCCCCCCCCCTACCACGCCTCCATCCATTTCATTCTCCCCTTCTAGCCCTGGCATGGGAAGTTCCAAACGCTCAAAGAAAAGCTCGATCAAGCTTTCACATCTCTATCGCAGCCCTCAGTCCAAACCGGGATCCCCTTCCACCCCCTAGCCCTTACGAACTAGTCATAGAAGAGATTATACGCTCCAACAACGCTCGGCTATCCAAACACATGGCTATCCAACCCCCATCTATATCATCAACAACATCCTTCCCTCCACTCTCTTCATCTCTCACAAAAGAAGTCTCGTTTCCTCCTTCCCAATTCCTTTCCGGAAAACCCATTACTAGCGATTCCACCGCTCAGAAAAGCCGTTTCTCCTATCCCTCCTCTGGCACCTGCTCACGAGGCCATTTTCATTTCCCCGCAAAGTCTTCCTAAGGCTGCTAGCGGTTCCGCAACTCTGCTGGCTGATCCCGCAAACCCTCCTCAATTCCACGATCTCACTACCCCTTCAGATGATCCCCCCGACTCTTCACCTGGCACGTAGCTTGTCAACTCTTTAAATCTAGACATTCCCCTGACAACCCCTGACATTCAAAAATCAACTTTCGGAGACATCCTATTAAATGCAAAATCTTGGAACCATGTACCTCTTCCCTAGTCCCTAGGCATTGATGACAGTGTAATCCGTTTCTCTAACGAGGATGTTTCTGACATGGTCTCCAAATGGCACCTATCCCTCGTTGGCTTCCCTGGGTAGCCTCCTTGCTTTCCAACGCATGACGGCGTACGCCGCTCTCTCTTGGAACCTCATTGCTCAATCGAAGTTTTACGTAATGAAAAGGGCGTGTTCATCTTCCACTTTGAATCTGAGGATGATCTTAAATCTGTCCTCCTGGGCAGTCCCTGGATCATTAATGGCTCTACATCTCTTCTCCACAAACATTCGTGCCACAAAATAGCCCTAGACTACTCAAGTCTCTCATCCGTTCCAGTCTAGGATTCTCTTCATGAACTTGACTATAGATTCTGGTCACCTCGAATGCTGGCTAGGGTTGGATCGGCTATTGGAATCCCCTCTTTACCGACTCATGTTCTGCAAATCAAGAAATGCTCGGTTATGCAAAGATCCTCGTGGAAATACAAGCTTCTAAACCACTACTCAAAGAGCTGACTTTCATAGGACCAGATAGTGAGATTATATCTCAGAATATCGTCTATGAATGACTCCCACGACATTGTCCAAGGTGCCTCTTATTTGGTGACCTTTGCAAACCTTCTAAGCCAACTAGTGATCCACATCCTTCCAGGGTTCCCAAAACACGTACTCTCCCACCTTCAAATCTTGGCCCTCTATTACCTACCCCTGACGTCTCTTTTCAAATCATGGAAACCATCCAGCCACAACAAACCATTCCCCCTTTGAGCCAACTTGAACCTACCCACAAACAAGCTGGCGAGAACGTCTCTCCGAAACCTTCCCATGCAGATTTTGACGTTTCTCCAAACCCATCCCTCTACCTCAACACCTCCTGATCAATCCAGGAGCGACTCCCTGACTACCTTACCATACCTTACCACCTCAAGCAAACCACTCCCAATTTCTCTCAATCCCCCAAACCAAAACTCTCACTTGTAAGCATCAAGGATGCTATTAAGAGCCACGAAGGTTCAAATGGATCTTAATCTTTGCGCTTGGAATGTTAGGGGGTTAAACCACCCTAACAAGCCGAAGGCAGTTCGAGACATGGTCCATCGCCACTCCCTCGACGTTATTGCCATTATTGAAACAAAGAATAAGGAAAGAAAGATAAAAGACCTCTCCTCCCTCATTCCTAACTAGAACCACACCTCAAACCTTAGTACGGATCAAAGTTGTCGTATTTGGGTTTGGTGGAACCCAATCTTCCTCCACCTCACCCCAATCTTCTCAAACGATCAGATTCTCCACTGTAACATTCACCTCCCATCACCATCGTTCCTTCAAACACTACCTCGCCACTACCTACAAGATTTAATGCTCCTTCATTTACGCCCACAACCTCCCTGATGAGCCCCAACCTCTATGGGACAACCTCGCAGATAGCATGTTTTTATTAGGTTTTAGGTCATGTTTTTAGGATAAGTTTTAGCATATTTTGACTCGAGTTTGCATGCCTTGTTACTAGTTTTCGTTACATTTCTGGTATGGAGGTCTACACTCGTTTTGTCGTTGTTCTCATAAGGATTGTTGGTGTTTTGGTGCAGGATGGAGACATTAGTACTGATCTTTGTAGACTTGTTGAAAAGGCTTTGAAGTTGGGAAGATCTTGTCAAAGTTTATCATGAAGAGCCATACAAGCTGCTCGTGCAAAGGAAGCGTTGAAAGCACATGGTCCTGTGCTGACAGCGCACGTTCCTGTGCTTTCAAGAAAGTATGTCCTGAATCCGCTGCTGGGTTGCACGATACCGTAGTCATAGTGCACGAGCGTGCAACCTCCATTTAATGCACGTCTTTAAGAGACTTTTAACCAATTTGGCTGTTTAAAATCCTCTATATTAAGACATTTTTGGGGGTTATAAAGTGGATATTTAGCCTAGGTTTAGGGGAACTTTTTGAACAATTGAAATTAGAGATATTTTTGGAGACAAAAGGAGATTTGAGAAGGGGATTTGGGACTTCAACCATTCTTCTTCTTCTTCCTCATTGAAATTTGTAATTGATGATTTTTATTGTTAATTTCATTTCTTATATCATGTCCAGCTAATTCTCTAAGTTCTAGGTTTGGAGTGAATCGAACTATGTCGAGATAGACTAGGTTCTTATAATTTCTTGAATATATATATTTGATTATTTTGATTGATTTATACCTTAAGTATTTAGATCTATACCTAGATGATTGTTCGCTCCAAACGGTGTGTGGAAGCTTTAAATTTATAACCCAAGAAGTATGCTTAAAACAAGGATGCGAACCCGTAGTGTACGAATCAATTATAGAAAGAAGCAAGAATTTCAGGGGTCGATCTCAGGGACTTAGTGAAACTAAGCAGGAATAGGTTGTCAATGTAACTAATAACCACAAAAGCAATTAAAGTAATCAAAGATGATAATAAGGTCAAATAAAGGGGAAATGCGGATTCTATGGATTAAAGCATCTACTTGTGGTTACGACTCAAGATCTCAAAGGATAACGCGGACAAAGCCGAGGTTTTGCAAAGGGAAGGTGTTTCTAAGGTGGGAATAGATTACCGGGTAAGTCTCACTACTCACTATCCCAAAACAAAGCTCCTATTACCAGGTAAGTCTCAAGGTACTAAGGAAAGGAATTATAATCTCAAACCAACACACCACCTAAGGGAATAGAATCAACCTTTAGCGGGCAAGTCTCAAGCTAACTCACAAAGATGGGATGAAGGCACACTCAAACCCCAATAAAGGATAAACCTTTATTACCTACACTTATGATCTTGGGTACACAAACAAAGGAATCACCGGGTAAGTCTCATCCTAGGCTTGCATTAAACCACGAAAGGTGTAATAAGAATAGGAGAATTATCTTCCAAAGATAATAATATCTTAAAATAGATCTCCTAACTGCTGCGTTAATCCAAAGATATCCCGATCAAAAGATCATGGCTGAATTGTGGAAAATTCAGCCCTTTATATAGGAGAATTATCTTCCAAAGATAATAATATCTTAAAAAGATAATTTCCTATAAAATATATCCATATCTCTAAAATAGATCTTCCTAAAATAAAATCTTCCTTCTAGAAATCCAGCCCAAAAATATAAGATATCTTCTTTCTATAATTAAAAGATCTCAGCCAAAAAATATGATCTCGCCGGTGGCAGGGTGTTCGCCTCGGTCGGAACGCTCCTCAAGATCACCTCGGTCGAGGTGATACTATAGTTGACCGAGGTGAATCTCAACTGAATGTGAAATCTCTCAAATCTGGTCCAAAGTAAATCTTCTTCATAAATTCCTTGCTTCCTGAGTTCTTCTTTAAGCTCCAGAATGTAGCTCCTATGACTCCTTAGCTCCTTAGCTCCATTTCGATCCAAAACGTGCCATTTTACCTACGATTACAGCGAAACTTGGTGTAGACCTCGATTCACATAAAGGTAGATGAAACAACAATAGAATCACATAATATACATCCATACATGCAGATTATTGAAGATAATACGTCTAAACAAGTCCCAAAATATAGACTATAATACATGCTATCAAAATACACGATACATATTCCTTGCTTGTCCCCAAGCAAGTTTCAAATCTTAAATACAAGATAGAATGGATTATAGGTCATAAAGATCAATGAAAAGTATTTCAAAACATTTTTGGTGGCGTGCTCCACTCATAGATCACTCTAAGAGAATGCTTAATGGCAATTAAAATCAAAACATGATCAAAAATTTTATAAATATAAGAAAGTTGTTCATCTTTGCATAAAGTCATAGAATGCATAATAAATCATAATTATTGAAATTAATCATGTATAATCCAGTTTAAACCACCAAGTCAATCAACAAGCTCGAGGTCTCAAGGGTTTCCAAAAGAGGTCAAGAAACGTGTGAGGGTGAGATGTATATAGGGGATGTGGTACTAGAATCCAGGAAAAAGATCTTACTTCACTTCCTTTGCAACTCAACATCATCCACCAATAAGCTTTGCTTATTTTTTTACTTTTACTTTTTGGGTTGCATGGACAGAGGTACACAATAACCGAAGCCTAGGAGATCAGCAATCATCAATTTCTCGAGATGCCTCGAACCCTTGATGCACATACCATGACCCATTAGGAATATCGCTCAATCTGACTTTGGCCAGACACAAACACCCGGCTATGTGAATGGTGCCGAGTTACTCATCATCATGATTGACTTCCCCAAACCTATTTTGTTTCTTTCTAAAACTTCCAGCCAATATCTCAACTTCACTTTCACTTGCTTTTCTTTGCTTGCTTCCAAATTCCCGGATAGGTAAAGGAAGGTAAATATGTATATGAGGGGCTAAAGCATGATCAAGAAGAAGAAAAGAAGAGAATGAATTGCCTTAATCATCCCAGGAAAAATGTGATAGAACTCGTCATATGGTGTCAACCTTCAAATTCAACATAATTTTGATAAAAATAAAGTATTAAACATGCCAAAATTTCAAAACAACGCAATTTGCAACTTAAACATATCATAAAACCTTTCAAGCATATAAAGATTTCAAAACCAATCTGCAAACAAAATCATCACTGAGGTCATATCCAGAAAAGAAGCACAAAATGTTTCGAAAAATCTCTCAGTTAAACCACCTCGGTCGAGGTGTTCTAGGTCATCCGAGGTAAATACCTCGTTTGGTCAGAATCATCCCGGTCGAGGTCATAAAATTTTTTTTTCTTAAACCTGTTTTTGACGTTTTTCTGAAACAAATAACCTGTATGCATGCATGTAATCTCAAATAAACACATAGAGCATAAAGAAAATCATAAATATCCAACTCGAGTCATGCAAGCATACACAATGTCAAGTCATACACATGAATACCCCATACTTGGGACACATTGTCCCCATAGGTCCAAATAAGTCTAAAACAAGAGAACTCACCGGACATAGCTGAGCTGCGAAAATAAATAATAAAGAAAGTTCATGTTGCTCTAGTCCTGATCCACTGGTGGTGGTGGTGGATATGGGATGAAGGGATGGTGAGATGGGTCGAACGGATAACCCATAGTGTGTTGAAGCTGGATCTTCATCATCCTCTGCTGGTAGTGTTGTCTCTCTCTAAGCTTCATCATCTCTAATGACAAGGCTGCATAAGAGTCGATCATCTGGTCCGTCAGCTCATCAATCCGTCGGTGAGCTACGAGATCTCTCTGTCTGCGGACTCTACGCCGGGTAGGTCGTGATGGTAAAGCCGTTGCCTCCTCCTCGGTAGCCTCGTCGTCTAAATTGACAACTGGCACACTAGTGCCGGCTGTATCTGTACTAGTCTCCATGGAAGCTCCGCCATCATTGTACTCCTCCTCCCCCATAGATGATGCAACATCTCTTGCATCCTCTATATAAGGCAACCAAGCAGAAGACCAATACTGTGGATCGAAGACTGAAAACTGGTCTGACCATAGGATACCCTGAGGGGCAGTCTGCTCCCAAGGCATAGCTACATAGGGTGTAGTGAGGCCATGAGGAACCAGTTTCCTCCTCGTAATCATCTCTTGAAGTCCAAGCGGCTTTCCAGCCACCACCAATGTACAAGCATTCAAGTCTAGACCCATAAATGTAGCGATATGGGTCACTAGTCCTCCACAACAAATATCTCTTTTTGCCTTGCCCTTGATCCGGTGCAGATCCTCAGCTAGCATGCCTCCAAAGTCAAGCACTCCTCCAGTAACCATGCAGAACAGGCTCAACAACTCTCCCTGTCTGATCTTCTGGGGCGTCTCAGTATGCGCTAGAAGAGTCTCACTAAAAATACGGTGGGCTAGACGGAAAGCTAAATGAAAGATAATGCGCTCCATGGAGTCTCCAGGTCTCCATCTGTCTGCGTGCTCCACCACATGGGCAATCTGCCCCTAGAACTGTCGAGCCACTGCTCGGGAAGGAAAGTCGGTCATTGTCGGGGTCGGGAAGCCAAATATCTCTTGGAACTGATCCATGGGTACAATGTAGTTCCGGTTCAACAACCGGTACTTGATGTTGTTCCTCTCTGGAATATGAGTGACAGAACTCACAAACTCCATGGTTGGCTCGAGGTAGGCTGGAGCTCGGATCTCCATAAACTGCTCCAGCCCTACCAAAGAAATCATCTTCTTCAATTCCTCCACCACGTGGAGGCACTCGAAGGCTGGAACATCCAAGAAGCGCGGGGCAACTACGGGGCGCCCGCATATGCGATCAAAGTCCGCTTGGTGACGCTCATGTAACACCGGGATAGAAGGTCGAGAAGAAGGAGAAGGTGAGGAACCACTGGGAGCATCCCTCAAAACAAGTTGGCAATCGGATCTAGAACTCATGACTTTTGCTGACAAGATCACCTCGGTCGGTCTGACAGACTGAAGAACACCTCGGTCGAGACACATCTCGACTGGACCGAGGCGAAGTGTTGTTCGATTTCCACTCTTTGATTTTCAGTTCTTTTCCCCCAAAATCACTACTAATTGCTTCCTATGGGGTACTTATCCTGTAGTTTGTTGCTTGCAATCTGATCCTCTTGCTTTTCTTTGCGATATCAGAGCAGAAATCGTGGAAAACGATCGAAAAACGAAGAAGCGAGATAAGATATGCGCCGCGGTCGAGAAGGGGGTTGGGAGGGAAGAGAGAGAAATTTGTTCGCCTTTTATACCCCTCGCCGATTCTGATATCACCTCGGTCGAGGTGGTCCCGACCGGACCGAGGTGGCTGACTGGATTGTCAAACCTAGTCACCTCGGTTGCTTTAAGAACATCTTGGTGGAGGCGTTGTGACAGCAACCGAGATGTGTCTCAGTCAAACTCCATCTTCTCAATTTCTCGAACTTCTGTCCTTCCAGTGTTGCTCCTGAGTTGTAATCCTTCCTTAGAGAGTACCTGGTTTCTGTCTAGGAATCCAAAAACAAAACAAAGCAAAGCAAAAGCAAATTATCTAAAATTAAGCTAGAAAAAAGAAAAAGAAAGCAATACCTTGGGTTGCCTCCCAAGAAGCTCTTGATTTAAGATCGCTAGTTGGACCGTACGGGATCCCTAAACAAGGTATAGTGGTGCAATCTCCTCAACCTGGACTTCCGGTTGGTACTTATTAAGCCTATAACCATTGACCTTGAAGCTTCCGCTTGTTTCTCCCCAAATCTCAACTGCACCATAAGGGAAAACATGTTTCACAATGTAAGGTCCTATCCATCTAGATTTCAACTTACTTGGAAAGAGGCGAAGGCGGGAGTTGAAGAGTAGAACTAAATCTCCTTCTTTGAACTCCTTAGGAATGATATGCTTGTCATGCCATCTCTTTGTCCTTTCCTTGTCGATCTTGTCATTCTCATAAGCGTTTAAGCACAACTCTTCCAACTCGTTTATGTCCAATAGCCTCTTCTCTCCGGGTTCCTTGATATCTAAATTCAACCACTTGATTGCCCAATATGCCTTGTGTTCGAGCTCAACGGGTAGATGGCAAGACTTCCCATATACCAAATTGTAAGGGGTGGTACCAATGAGAGTCTTGAATGCGGTCCTGTAAGCCCAAAGAGCGTCGTCCAACTTCATGGACCAATCCTTCCTCATCCTAGAGACGGTCTTCTCCAAAATTGCCTTGATTTCTCTATTCGAGATCTTGACCTGTCCACTAGTTTGAGGGTGATAAGGGGTTGCTACCTTGTGGGTTACCCCATACTTCGATAGAAGTGCCTTAAACTTCCGGTTGATGAAATGTGTCCCTCCATCGCTGATGATGATGTGTGGTGTCCCAAAACGTGGAAAGATAGTCTAATTGAAGAACTTCACAACCACCATGGCGTCATTAGTGGGGGAGGTAATGGCTTCTACCCATCTAGAGACGTAATCAATAGCTAGGAGGATGTAGAGGTTTCCTCCGGATGATGGGAAAGGTCCCATGAAATCAACTCCCCATACATCAAAAATCTCAACCTTCTGGATATTGTTGAGTGGCATCTCATTCCTTCTAGACAAGTTTCCTGCTCTTTGGCATGCATCACAAGAAACAACAAATGTTTGCAAATCCTTAAATAATGTAGGCCAAAAGAAACTGGAACAAAATACCTTAGCGCACGTTTTGTGAGCGCTAGCATGTCCTCCACAAGGAAGCGAGTGGCAATGCCGTATAACACTAGTAACTTCATCTTCTAGAATGCACCATCGAAGCATCCCATCCGGACCTCTCTTAAATAGTAGAGGTTCATCCCATTAGTAGCGGCGTACATCTTTGAAGAATTTCTTCCTTTGAGCGTACGTCAATCCGGGCGGTATTTCCTGGCAAACAAGATAATTAACAATATCAACATACCAATGTTCTTTCTTATCAGAAGCTTGGTGGAGCTAGTGCTCCACCAACTATAAATGAGTCTCAGAAAAGGATGTAGGAAGTTTGTTGTCCTCAGTTGACAACATCTCGATTGTTGTCTCGGTCGGTGTCCGAGGTAGGTGACCGAGATGTTCTTCAGATAAGAACACCTCTCTTGGTCCAGAAAGTGCCTCGGTCGAGGTACTGGAACTGGGACCGAAACTCGAATTTCTCCTCTCCTGGATCAGTTTCTCAATCTTAGCTCCTGGATCTGCTTCCAGTTCCTTTAAGCTCCGTATATCCGAATCACAAGAAACATCTATACCTTCCTCCATTAAGTTTAAACTAATAACTCTTTCAAGAGGGTCATTAATAAGGTTAGAGCTCACCAATTCTCTTGATTCTTCTTCATCATAGATGTTCAAGATATCATCCTCTAGCGGCTCTTCTTTCATTGCAGTAAGCAATGCAAACTCCACTTGATCACCGCCAATGTTGAATTTTAACTTGGCGTTCTTACAATCCACATTGCAACCCAAAGTTGCTAGAAATGGTCTCCCGAGAATGATAGGAACGGGATAATCTGCGGGTATATCAAGTACAACAAAGTCTATAAGTAAATAGAAGTTACCTAACTTAACGGGGACGTCGTCCAAAATGCCCACGGGATGGGTAATGGAGCGATCCGCCATGTATAACCTAATCTTCACTGGTTTGGGCTGTCCAAGTCCGATCTTCACACATAGCTCCAGCGGAATCATGCTCACGCTGGCTCCTAGATCACACAACGCCTCACAAGTTACATCCCCAACTTGAATGGGAATGCAAAATGAGCCGGGATCTCTCAACTTGGGTGACATCTTTTCCTTCATGATTTGAATAAGCTCCGAGGATTTAGATGTCATCCTTACTTCTCCAAAGTCATCCAGTTTCCTCTTCCTTGATAGAATCTCTTTCAAGAACTTCCCGTAGGCGGGCATCCCTAGAATAACATCAAGGAAAGGGATGTTAATGTGTAGTTTATTCATCAAGTCAAGGAACTTACCAAAATGCTTGCCTAGATGTGCTCTGGCCCTTGACTGAGGGAATAGAAGTGGTGGTTTATAAGCAGAAGGTGGGACATAAGCTTTAGATTTGTCCTTCACTTTTTGGGATTCCACCTCGGGTGGCACCTCGACCGAAGTGTTCCTCGTCTGTATCTGGACCGAGGTGTCCTTCGTCTGCACTGGCACCGACCGAGGTACTGGATCTGCAGTTTTCAGTCCACTTCTCGTCGTTATTACCATGATCTGTCCTTTGGCGTTGCTCTCTTTCGTTGCTGGGAGCTTCCCTGGATCTCTTGGCGCTTCATTCGCCTTATTAAAGAATTGTTGCTCTAAGGCTTTTTGTGCTTTCGAAAATAAAGTCATGGACGTCTCCATGGTGTTGAGCTTGATCAAGATGGCTTCCAACACTACATCTTTCTTCTTTGGATGGGACGAACTTGATCCAGGCTCCTGGCTCTTCAATGGAGTAGAAGAAGAAGAAAAGGTGTTAGAAGAATTATTAGAATTAGAATTAGAATAAGGGTTACCCGAATTTTGTTGATTAGATCTCCAATTGTTGCTGTTGGAGCCTCTATTGTAGTTGTAATTGTTGTTCCGGGATCCTTGGTTGTTGTTTCTTGACCCTTGATATCCTCCTTCTTCCTTCTTTGTGTGAGCCACCAAAAGATCCTTTAATTGCTTCACATCGTTCTTAAGGGAGATGAGTTCATTATCATTTGATGGAGCGTCTTGGAGATTAACTCTCTTAACTCCATTTTTGGCTCCTTGATGGGAGTATTTCTCCATATGCAAAGCTTGTTTCTCAATGAACTCACAAGCTTTGTTTAGCAGCATATCCATGAATGTGCAGGCGGAAAGTAGCTGAAGATTGAATTGAGTAGCTCCATTTAATCCCTTGAAGTATATCTCCAGCAACCCTATCTTTGGTTTCCCATGATGTGGGCAATTCAATAGAACATCTTTGAATCTCTCCCATTACTTGGACAAACTCTTATTGTCCTTCATGATGAATGCATTAATCTTCCCTCTCATTTCAGCGGTCTAGGAGGGGGGAAAGAACTTTGTTAGAAACTCCGTCGTCATCTCTTCCCAAGTGTTGATCTTTCCGGGTGGAAGAGATTGATACCAAGTAAGCGCACTGTCCTTCAAAGAAAAGTAAAAAGGCCTTAGCTTGTAGTTGTTGTTTTCCAGCCTTGAAGGTCTCAAGGTCTTCATCAGAATCTCGTAGTTTTGCAAAATGCTGATGCGGAGACTCCCTCTCTAAGCCTCCAAACTGACATTGGCGGATCATGGATAAAACTTGCGGTCGAAGCTCGTAATCATGCTCCGCTGGATCACCTAGGTTGACTCTTGGACGCCTCACTTGCTGATTAGGGTCCATCCTTTGTCCTAGGGTTTGTGGAATTCCAGCAAAAAGAACATCTCTGACAGGCATCCAAGGTGGATGTATCTTAGCCACAGCAACTGGAACTGGGTCCTGCCTCGGTCGAGGATCTGGTCGATGCAGAATCTGGGCTCGTAGATCGGCCATATTTGCTTCAATCTCTGTAGTTCTTGTGCGAGTTTGCTCTCTTTCTCGCTGCAGTTCTTGCTTATTGAGGCGTAGCTGTTCTAGAACCTCCTTCAATTCGGGCTTAAGATCGCGATTGTCTTGGTTGGCCATCTTAGCTTCTTTGAAGCGTCGTTTATATGTCTTTTCTGGTTCGGGATCGTAAGGAACGATTTCCTTCCCAGCATGGGTTCTTCGCATAAACCTAACAAAAAGATCCTACGAAAACACTCAAGTAGAGTGGTTAGTAGCAACTAGGGCAATTGCCCCAAAAGACAACCGCAACCGGCTCGGTCTAGACCAAGTCCCCAACAACGGCGTCAAAAACTTGTTCGCTCTAAACGGTGTGTGCAAGCTTTAGATTTATAACCCAAGAAGTATGCTTCAAACAAGGATGCGAACCCGTAGTGTACGGATCAATTATAGTAAAAAGAAAGAATTTCAGGGGTCGATCTCAGGGATTTAAAGCAGGAATAGGTTGTCAATGTAACTAATAACCACAAAAGCAATTAAAGTAATCAAAGATGATAATAAGGTCAAATAAAGGGGAAATACGGATTCTAGGGATTAAAGCATCTAGTTGTGGTTCCGACTTAAGATCTTAAAGTATAACGCGGACAAAGCCGAGGTTTTGCAAAGGGAGGGTGTTTCTAAGGTGGGAATAGATTACCAGGTAAAGTCTCAATACTCACTATCCCAAACCAAAGCTCCTATTACCGGGTAAGTCTCAAGGAACTAAGGAAAGGAACTAACAACACACCACCTAAGGGAATAGAATCAACCTTTACTTGGTAAGTCTCAGGCTAACTCACAAATATGGGATGAAGGCACACTCAAACCCCAATAAAGGATAAACCTTTATTACCTACACTTATGATCTTGGGTACACAAACAAAGGAATCATTGGGTAAGTCTCATCCTAGGCTTGCCTTGAGCCCGGAAAGGTGTAATAAGAATAGGATTTGGCAAACTAAAACACTTAACTCTCAGTTTCGGATCAGAAAAGGTCACCTTGTTCAGTCAAGTTCCACCCCGTCCGAGATGTTCATCGACTGAGCGAGGTACTCTAGGGTTAAGGTTTAAAGACTCGAGCTTTCAGGGTCCTTATGGGATTAAGATCATTCTATCATCGTCTTTCCCACAACTTCCAGCCAATCACCCTAGAATCGCACAAGAAATTTAGCCACTCATCATCATGAAAACAATAATCGAATAAAAGGGAAAGAATGAATATTCGAACAAGTGAACCTTAAGAAAAAGGCCTCAATAAATGAATTGAATAAATAACAAATCAGCGTTCATCTGATCACAAATCGAATAACACAATAAACCAAAAGGAATCTAAAAAAGTCTTACAAATTCCCTTTAAAGCTAATCTCCAAACTATCAATCCTTCCTTGATTGATCTTCAATCTTCCTTCAAGCTTCTAGAAAATCTCCTAATTGATGCTTTGATCTAAAGATATCCCGATCAAAAGATCATGGCTGAATTGTGGAAAATCCAACCCTTTATAAAGGAGAATTATCTTCCAAAGATAATAATATCTTAAAAAGGTAATTTTCTATAAAATATATCCATATCTCTAAAATAGATCTCCCTAAAATAAAATCTTCCTTCCAAAATCCAGCCCAAAAATATAAGATATCTTCTTTACATAATTAAAAGATCTCGACCAAAAAATATGATCTCGCCGGCGGCAAGGTGTTTGCCTCGGTCGGGACGCTCCTCAAGATCACCTCGGTCGAGGTGACACTATAGCTGACCGACGTGAATCTCAACAGAATGTAAAATCTCTCAAATATGATCCAAAGTAAATCTTCTTCATAAATTCCTTGCTTCCCGAGTTCTTCTTTAAGCTCCAGAATGTAGCTCCTATGACTCCTTAGCTCCTTAGCTCCATTTCGATCCAAAACGTTTCATTTTACCTACGATTACAGCGAAACTTGGTGTAGACCTCGATTCCCATAAAGGTAGATGAAACAACAATATAATCACATAATATACATCCATACATGCAGATTATTGAAGATAAAACGTCTAAACAAGTCCCAAAATATAGACTATAATACATGATATCAATGATTGCTAGAGACCGAAAGGTAATAGAAATTGTTGGAAAATAAGATATAAACTTGAGATTTATATGAGCAAAAGTGACTTAGATCTTTTGAGGAGAAATAGTTTGCCATAGATGCATGTCTTATTTGATAAAACTGAGACCGAAAGGAGATGTTGGAATCGAATAGGTTTGATGTATCTCAAAACTTACAGGGTTTTGATTTATTTAATATTGTGCGAAAGTAAATGTTAAATTGTTAAGGCACATTACTTTGAGCCCGAAAGGGGATTAGTAATACTTTAGGCAACCTACCTTCATGATTTTAGTCGATTTTGTTTAAGAAATGAAAATGTTTAAGGTTTATCGATGATTCATAGTTGATGAAATCTCCAATCCTGGAATATAACTCTCATATAGTTTAAATCGATTTTAATTCAGTATTAAAACCACTTTGGATATTAAAAACCAACAAACATTTCCCACTTTTAATTTACCGCTTTTGACTTTAAGAACCGGTTTAAGGTTTGATTTATACTCATGAAGTCCCTGAGATTCGACACTCGTTTATACTCACATCAAATTTTGAAATAAAAAAAAAAGTAAAACCTCGCAACCATCAATCTCCAAAATCCTGATGCCCATGGGTACTTTTAGGGAATTTTAATACCCTCCTAAGCCCCGAGGAGAACAAGCAAATTTCCTCGAGGAAATTTGCAAATACACATGGAATAACAAGAAAATTTCCTCGAGGATTTGGTGCAAGCTTGACCGAATTGTTGTAAATCCCTCCTGGACCACTACCTTCCCCAACTCCATTGCCCTTTTCGACAACCCTTACCTCTCCGACCACTCCCCATGCCTCCTGTTCCTCAAGCCAAAACCAACACCCGAAAAGCGCCAGTTTTGTTTTAACAACACCTTGGCTTCTAATGAAAGCTTCTCTCGCTCCATCATCCACGCTTGGTCAATCCCCACTCAATCCCTAAATGGCAACAACATGATGATCCTGTACCAAAAGCTTAAGAATTTGAAGCCTAATCTTAAGAAATTCCCGATTCAAAAAATGGAGCTTCTATACTCCTCCATTGAGGACCTGAAATCCACCCTCACCAGCACCCAATGAAACCTGTCATCTTCACCTCATGATCCCCACCTCTTGCATTTAGAGCGTAGCACATCTGAGTTGCTCAACTCCAATATCGACCTTCTCCGCACCACACTTGCTCAGCTCTCAAAGGCTTCTTGGTCGAAATATGAAGACCAGTGCAATGCGTATTTCTTCAAAAGCATAACTGCCAGACGTGCTTCAAATACCATCAGATCTATCTAGGATCCCTCAAATTTTGGAAACGGTTCAACCCAGGATGCCGGTAAGATCTCTTCTATCTTGATCAAACACTTCTCAAATATTCTAAACCCTACAACCGTTCATAACCCACAAAATCTGTTTCCGGATTTCCCTCTTTCTACCATTTCTCCAAATGACGTGCATGCTCTCAATAGTAGGGTTTCCCATGAAGAAATTAAAAAGGCTCTCTTCGATATTGGCACAACAAAGCTCCCGGTCCGGATGGATTTAATGCATATTTTTCAAAGCTTCTTGGAGCATTACGGGTGAAACTTTCTCTAACGCCATCCAAGAGTTATTTGAGACTAGCAACCTCCTTATTTAAGTTAGCCACACCGCAATCTCTTTGTTTGCTAAAAAGGAGAACCTTATGATTCCCTCTGACTACAGACCCATTTCATGCTGCAACATATCGTATAAGGTCATTGCCAAGATCTTGACAACCAAGCTTAACGGAATTCTTCCATCTATTATCGACAACTACTAGGGAGCATTCATACAGGGAAGGTCAATTAAGCATAATATGCTCATCTGCCAAGAGTTATTCAAGAAATACAATCGCCGCATCATCTCTCCTAGATGTTCCTTGAAGGTCAACATTTCAAAAGCCTTTGACATGGTCGACCACCGCTCCATCCTTAACTGCATGAGAAGAATGGGCTTTCCAGAGATCTTCATTCAGCTCGTCGGTGCTTGCATCACATAATCAACGTACTCCATCAACATTAATGGATCTTTAAAAGGCTTTTTCAAAGGATCTAGAGGACTTAGGGAAGGCTGCCCCTCTCACCCCCGCTCTTTGTCATCGCTATGGAGGTGCTTTCTTCGATGATCCAAGTCAACACATCAAACCCAGACTTCAACCTGCATCCCAAGTGCACCTCTCCCCGCATTACCCACCCATGCTTCGCTGATGAACTCATGTTATTTTGTAGAGGAGACCTTGTCTCTATTAGCATTCTGAAGAACACTCTCAATACTTTCGGGAGGTACTCTGGGCTTTACGTGAACCCATCCAAGTCCTCTCTTTTCATTGGTGGTCTTTCCCCCCAAGACTGTGAACACATCTCAATCTCTTATGGCCTTCCCCTTGGGTCACTCCCCTTTATATATCTTGGCATCCTAGTTGGTAGTAAACGCCTCAACACAAACGAATATGTTGGGCAAAAAATATTACAAGAAAATAAACTTGTGTAACACATTTCATTTGAAATATGTTTATTAAAGTTCGACCCTTATTCGTTTTATCCTCACGATTCCAAAATAATACTGATTACACTTTGGACGACCTCTTGAATTTTTCTTGAGTATTTGGGCTGCACCCGACGGGTTGCCTACGTACCTTTCCTCAGAAGGATCAAGCCTTACGTAGTTCATATATCTATTTTTTTTACTGTCTTTGACCATCATGTGTCACATGTCGGATCCAACCTCAAGTTTTAAGACGTGAATTATCACTTGTATTTCTCCACTTTTTACGCATCACCGGAATTACTCGGACCCACCTTCTATGAAGGGTTTTCCAAATTATCCGACTATCATGTGCGCATGAGAAATTCAATAGTTGAGTATCTCTCTCTTTTTCTTCTCTTCGTTTGGGGTATGACTGAACTCGATGAGTTTCCTACGTATCCATTTCAACGGAATCAAGTCAAATGTAGTTCTTTGCTTTAACAAATCTTGGAATTTGGGTGTGACCGAACTCAATGAGCGTCTTGCTTTGTACCGAGCTTCCGTATCCGTTTCAGACGGAATCAAGTCACCGTAATTCATCTTGTCCTCTTTTCAACTTAACTTAGGAATTTTAACTCAACACTTGTGATTGAACTTAATGATCATTCGATTGAGTTTCCTACTTACCCTTTTTAGGGATCAAATCATACGTAGTTCTATATATCTTATTTCTTTTTATTATCACTTGGTTTCACTCGCTTTGTGTTGCACAACATATTACAATCGGCTTTTGTTCATTTGCCCTTGATTTTTTTCTTCTTCTTGATCTTTCCAACAAAGTTGACCTTCACATTCTTTGTCTCTCTTTTGTATAATTTTTCTCATTCTTCGTAAGTTTGTTTGGTTGCCACCGGACCGTTGGAACTCTAACTACAAAGTAACAATTTTTGTGTGATGACTTTATTTTATTTGAGCTCGATCCTTGTATAGCTTAACACACACTTATCTTTGGACCGACAACGATTCAGGTCTTATTTTCCTATGGAATTTGTAGCGGCGAAAGCTAGACATGGGTCTTCGTTTCGTTTCCTTCTCAAAATGAAGCAAGTACAATAAATATGTTTATTTATATATAGAGTACGTATAACAACTGTGTAAACAAAGGTCATCTCTATATTGAATAGATGATGATTATATTTTTTTTCTTTGCGAGTTCCACATCCTTCGATTGACTCTAATGCAATGCTCCTTGTTGTTTCGTAGTTGTTGAAGATTTTGGACAAAGAAATTCAAAGCTTTACTTTCATGGCCTTTTATTTATTTGTTTTTATTTTATTTTTTTAATTTTTTTTTTGAGCCCG
This sequence comes from Fagopyrum esculentum, assembly GCA_033239045.1. Classification (NCBI taxonomy): domain Eukaryota; kingdom Viridiplantae; phylum Streptophyta; class Magnoliopsida; order Caryophyllales; family Polygonaceae; genus Fagopyrum; species Fagopyrum esculentum. The sequence goes on from BSUD01000005.1 coordinate 113,687,939, forward strand.
GAAGTCCTTGGATGTTCACGATTTCGAACCAAACTCATATAGATATATAACGATGACTTTGAAGGCATATACTCATTGCGGGTCTTTAATATCTTACTCTATCGATGACAAATACACGATTGACGTAAATTGTCCAAGGGGAGTCGATTATACCACTTACGGTCTTGATCGTACGAACAATCCACTTGGCTCCATTTTTTCCTCATCTTCTCTGTATTTTTTTTTATACTGGGGAATCTTTACTTGGACATTTTTTCTTCTCTTGCTTGTAGGAAACAAAAATTCTGGGAGAATTCATGCCAATTACTGATTCACTTCCATCATGAACTAGCAAATTTGTCTAGATTTTGATTGATTTTATGGACTTGGTGCAAGTTTTGCCTTCATCTTCAACTTATGGTCTACGATCAAACAAGGTATTGCGGCTCGAAAACTCACGGACAAAACAAGAACAAGAACCCCTTGGCCATTGACACCGGTAGACGAACACTTGTTAGTATTCCTCCTGCAAACCTTTGCAAAGTACACCACGAACTCTTACAACGAAGACGAGTGAACAACCCCTCTTTCCCTTTTCTTGTTAATATAGGCCTCCGCTTGCATTTTTGTTATGTGCCGCAACTGATTTCTCGTGGAAAGGAATTTGAACAATGAAGACAGCTGTATGACCTCTTCAGACATTTGAAATTTGATGCACTATAGACCACAAAAAAACAACAACAAAGGATGAAGAAATAAAATACATTCAGAGCTCTAACCTTAGATGATTTACTCGCTTGGAAGATTGCTCGTATGAAAAAAAGGATCTTTAACAAAGTATTCTCGACTCTTGAAGCTCCAACTTTCTCTTTCTTTTGCTTCTTGCGTGTCCCTATTGTTTCCTATTTCTCCTTCTTATATGGTTTTCTTCTTCTCTTTTTCTGTCCTTCTGGTTCTTTCGTCACTTTTGCAGCAACACTCTTTCCCCTTATGTCGTGACTTTTTTTTCTGTGTACGGGTTCACCAATTTTTTGCCCTTATATATATATAAGGATTGAGAAAATAACGTTGGCAGGAAGGATAGAAAATAATTAATGCTCTTTATTCATGAAATTGGTAATTGAAACCGTTACGTAACTCTCTTTTCCTTTTATCATTTAGGGCGCATTTGGTTCCAACTCCGGAAACGGAAACGGAATGGAAACGAATTTAGTCAATATGTATATCCATATTCATGAAATTTTATGGAATCATTCCCCATGATTTAGTGAAAAATGCACTTGCTTCCTCACATTTTGTTACCATATAGGGTATCAAAAGTAATCAAACTCTCATCCAATTACTACAAACCACAAGGAATGATTCCAAAAGTTTTAATGAACAATGATATACGTATTGACTAGATTCGTTTTCATTCCGTTTCCGATTCTGGAGTTAAAACCAAACGGGCTCTTAGTGTATATTGAATTTTCTTTTATTTGTATGACCATGACTCTAAAACTTTTTGAAAAGTCTAAATGGTAAATATAAAGGGTATATAAATTACCCATTAACTTGGCAAACCATTTTATAGTGATTTTGTTTTTTTTTTTTTTTTCCAAAGATACATACTTAACTTTGATTTTGGAAATGGAGATTGAGACCAACTTTCCATCCAGCCAGATATCGTGCATTCATGCCTTTGATATTCAATCCAAATAAGGGATGAAATAGGCTTTTAATCAGCTAAATTAATGGCTAAGTATGGACCAATTAATGTAGTAATAAATTTAGAGATTTTGAAGAGTAGTAAGTTGTGATACATACATATCACGTCAAAATACTCTTCATAGCCTTGTTTTTTGAGTTTTTTTTTGGAGATTTAAAAGAATTCAACCAGAATATATGTTTGGGTCTGATTTGAATTTAAAACATTTAAAATAAACTTTTCATAACTTCAACTTGTGGTTCTAAAATCATACCCACATAGATATCATTTCATACAAATTCATGCATAATGAAAATTCTTACAAATTACCACTTAACAGAATATATGCCTCTCATCACCAAAATCACAAACAAAATAAATTCCTAGAGCGCCAAAAATCTCTCATATACGAGCAGAATCTTATCTTACTATATTATAATTTCATCTTTTGAGAGCACTAAATGTCTATAATTTTTTTTTTATAAATTTGCCCTTATACATTTAATAATTTTTATAACTCCTAATATTAATTGTTATAACTCCTAATAATAATTTCATAATAATGTCTCAATTAAAATTTTATTTTTATAACTCCTATATTAAATTCTCCTAATATTATTTTTTTTAACTCCTAATTTAATTCTCGTAATATTAATTTCACAATAATATCTACATTTAAATGTCTATATATTTTGCTTGAAAGATACTATTGAATCCGGTAAAGTTGAGCTAATCAAGTTTCCAATTGAGATTGGGATGACACCATCAAAGGAGCAAGTTGAAATTTTTGCATCTTTGGTGGTCTTTTAACAAAACAGGAGGCCTATTTACCTTCATTGCCGGGAAAGAGTTTGGAGAACCTCAACCATGATTTCTAGATGAAGACATTCAAGGCTGAAGATCCACCGAAAAATGTTCCGCTCGGCCGGTGCTCCTTTCTCAAAGCAGAACCAAGTGAGGCACCTAAAATTGAAGAGATATCAAGTGAAAATGTGAATACAAATCTCGAGTCCGGAACCTTGGAAGTAGGAACATCTGACACGTCCAAGCCTTTTCATTATTTCTTCATATATGCTTGTTTTCCTTGTTCTCACAAGTTTTTGGCATGACAAGTTGACATTGGCCCTTCTATGAACGTTGGAAAGTGGTTGAGACATATTTTGTTGACCCACAAAATTTTGAGCGATGGTCGAAAGATTTAACGAACTCCTTGGTTTCTAATTCTAAACTTGAATCTGTTGGTTGAGTTTTTCAGCAAAGCCTATAGGTTGTGCGAATGAGTTTAGAACTCAGTTGTAGACCATGGAGTTGCTCCAGAAACCGATCACAACAGTCATGCCTATCAACCAAGCAAAGTCACTCCAGAAATAACTCTCACATTTAAAATTTTAATTTTGTAATTCCTACAATTGACTACCCAATTAAATCTTAACATTGATTTCATATTAAACTATTCTATCTACTTGTTTTTATCTAAGAAAACTCTTCTAGAAAAAGATTGATAAGCTTGTTATGATTGTAAGAGTTTCGAATATTGACTTTTAAACTATTTAACTGTAATAGCTAGGATTTTCGAATTCTAATTAATGTTGATTAACTTAATCGTTGATAGTAATTGACATATAACTCGCGAAGATTTCGCAAGTGATGAGTAAGAGTCCCACCGTTATGTTCCTCGCGTAATTTTGGACGTTTGGGGAAATTTTTACTTTTTCTCCCGGATAATTATTTTTACCCTCCGGTGTTATTTGGAGCATTTGGGAGCTCCAATTAATAAAAATGCAGTTGAGAGAAATGATCAGGACATCGGATATGTCCTAGATATGAAATAACATGGAGAGGCAAAACGGTCAAAAGAGTCGCTATTTCGTTTCTTAACGGCTAAGAAAGACGCTTAGGAATACACGTTTTCCGAGGCAGTTGTGGAATAATTATCCCTACAATATTCCAGATTTAATATTCCAATCTCGAGAAGTTTGGAGAAAGAGGTTCGACCCGCCTTTGGATCGGTTAAAGGATAATTATCGAGTTTACTAAAGGATAATTATCGTCTTCACTATAAATAGCGGAAAATCCTTTATTAATTCATTTCCTTTCACGTTTTCTCGTAAAAGCTCTGATTTCTCTCAACCTTCAAACTCAGATCTACTCTCCGTATCTAATCCGATTTCAATTCCATTTGAGTTTCTGGATTCCTCTCTTCATTCTCTTCATAACGGTACCGAGTTTCTGCATTTCCGAGTATATGGAGGGCTGGTCGAGCATATATGTCACCAGGACGGTTCCGTCGCTCAGATTCTGATGAATTTGATGCTGTCCATGCGTAGCCTGCGTCGTTGTGATTCCGAATCTTCTTTCAGATCGTCAATCGGGTTAGTAACGAATAAGTTATGAATTTATTCGTTTTCCGTACTGCGATTTGGCCTAAATTGACTTTAGGCTTGTCAAATAGGACAATTAGAAATTCCATTATGGTCGTTATATTATTCTGGTGATTATGGGTTCTTGTTTGATGAAATCTGATGACAGGGGGTTTAGAAATTGCTTGCGGGCAAAACATTATTCTGGCGAAATCTAATTAATTAATTAAAGGTTAATTAATTAAATTAGGATTAAAATTGAGATTGAGGAATGTTGATTAGATACTACCTTGAGATTTGAGGAATTGTGAGCTATGCTGAGATATTGAGGTTTAGTTGGTTGTGAGGCTCATAGATTGAGTATGATCCTTATGGATCCATTTGGGTCTAGGTGTGACCCCTTTGATGAATAGAGGTTGATATATCTCTTTATGCCTTTTTATAGGCCGTGTTGTCCCTCCAGTGTAGAGGTGATCGTGGTTGATTTTGTACGAGGTTGAGGTAAGTCCGTAGGACTTACTTAGCTACCATCCCTATATTGGGTGTTTGCATGAGTGGTGTGTGCTTTATATGTTTGCTATGATATCATGAGTTGTCGTTTTTATCGACCTATGTTCTATTGACTGCCCCACTGCGTGGCTGTGATAACCTTTCCCTTTCATCCCGCCGTGGAGTCTGGGAGGTTCTCTGATGTCGGGCCAGACTAGTTTACAGGAAGGGCGCAATCTACTCCCATAGGGTACACGGATTGTGTGACCGATACTCGTACAGCTGGACATTGTACTCAGAGGCGGGGATGTATCGGTCCTCGTGTCACATACTTTCATCTATCTATATATATACGGTTTTTGAGTGAATGGTTATTATATAAAGATAATAAATGGGTAAATGTGTGATAGCATGCTGATGTGTTTATCTTTCATGATTGTGCTTGTGCTTATGCATTACCTCATATATGTATGGTTAGCTAACGGTTTCATACCGTGTTGTAGATGTTTACAGGTTAGGCGCTACTAGGTGATCTGGCAGGGTGACAGGCCGAGGACTCTCGTACATTAGGTGGTTGGTTTGGGGTTGTTGTGTTTCCCCTCCTGCATGAGGATGATCTTTTGTACCTCCTATGTGAGGATGTCGTTTTATATACTCGGCTATGTTGTTGTTTACTTTGGGTCGTACAGTTTATACTGTTTTATGTATTTGTTTTATATCTGTCAGTGCCATGTTGTAAGGTCCAGTGAACTTGTTGTCAGGTTAGGGTCAGAATCCATTGTGAGATCCTAGCCCAATGTGACATCCCGAGTCCCGCGGATTCGGGGTGTTACAGAGTTGGTATCAGAGCCTAGGTTGACAACAATGGCACTTGCTACCTGCAATGAGGTTTGATAGGTAAAATAAACAGAGCCCACATGGGATCTGACATTTTCAAAGGTTTTGGTTTTAAGTGTGGTTTTGGGATAGAATGTACGAGAAGTCGTCACCTCTGCCATGGATCTCTGCAGCGTAGATATGTATATATACATATATATATATGTGTGTGTGTACTATGGATTATGTGGATGTATTATATACATATCGATACCTATGGCATATATATAGCCTTATAAGATTAGGTGTGTATATCCTACAAATTACTCAAACTAGAGTAGTATTTGTAGTGGGATGAGGTAGGGGTACACCCCCTCTTCCTCCAATGGTGATAAGTCAGGGACCAGTTTCCGCTGTTGTTTCGCCTATGGAAGAGAACGAGTTTGAAGAGGCTGATCGTGTCTCCATGAGTAGATCCGAGTTTCAAGAATATATGTAACGAGTATATGAAGCGGTGATAGCGGGTAGATCCACACTAGATTTACCAACAATTGTGAGATCAATTGAAGCTTCTGGATCCAGAAAGAAGCAATGGACTGAATCAGTTACTGGAGAAGCAAAGATGATGAATGAGGAACCAAGTCCGATATCAGGACAATCTAGTGATCCTTTGGCCATGAAGATGACTAGCAAGGAACTACAGTGTTTTAATTGCGTGGAAGTTGGGACACTGGCGAGTTGTGTGCCCAAAGGCGCCCATCATATGCTTTACGTGTGGTAAAGCAGGGCATAGAGCGAAGTTTTGTCGACAGGGCAAGGCATTGCCTTTACAGGTTCCCTTCAAGAGTGAGATCATTCCAGGTGGACGACGAAGGTCGAGTTACCCTTTAGTTGTACAGGTTGCAAGGATGGGATGATTATGTTTCAGTTGTGCCTATCCAAATCATTTGTGTTATGTGTGCCCTTTGGCACTGATAGCTTGTTTCACTTGTGGTGAGCTAGGCCATTTGTCCCTTTCTGTCAGCACGGTGGTGTTTCTTCCCAGCAAGACCTTCCTCTTTCCGGTGTAGAAAGAGTGGAAGTGGAGGCTATAGTAATGACCTCAGTGATACCTGAGGAGCATGGATCTGACATTGAGTGATGATATGTAGAGGAGCTACGAGTGTTAGCTGTTATAGGTACCATTCTCGTTAATGGTTTACATGGTGGAGTTTTGCTTGTTGTGAGTGCTATGCACGTCATGTCTTTCGATGCATGCGTTAATGGTTGAATTTTGGTATATAGTAGAAGGTGGATTTTCTTTTACAGGATTACCTTTTTGGGTCTGAGATACCCGTGAGATGCGTGTTTGTTCCCTTATTTCAGGGGCCAGTGTATGGTTGCAGACTTCTTTTTCATGTCGTAGGTGCATGAGGAAGTCATTATGTGTATGGATTGGATGAATAGATATCATGCGGTGTTAGATATTAATAGTAAGGCTATTATAGTCTTTTCTGAGAAGGTAATTAGATGTCTTCTAAGGTTAAGACCTTTGAAGAGACGGGTTTGTCATCAGGACTGTACAAGCAGCGAGCTGATGGCACATGGATGTGATGCCTTCTAGTGTTATACCATGAAGGAGCGAGATAGTCCAACATTGAAAGGTATTCCAACTGTTAATGAGTTTATAGATGTGTTACTAAACCGTCTAGTTGCCACCTCAGCGAAGTGTGGACATTGTTATTGAGTTGAAGTATGATACAAGATTGAATGAGAAAGCTACACTATATGGTGCTTGTTGAGATATTGTACTGATAACTTGAAAATTTGAGTGAAATGGGCTTCTTTTACCCTAGTAGGTTCCATGTTCCGTATTGACGACCTGATGAGTTAGCTTCAAGAAGCAATTGTGTTTTCAGGATTCCTTTGTACTCAAGATATCCCTAGTCATGGATGAGAGAGCAACATGTGTACGAGATAACATCCCATACCCGTTATGGACACTACGAGTTTGTAGTGATGTCATTTGGGTTGACAAATGTTTTAGTAGTTTTTATGGAGTTGATGAATAATATCTTCATCAATTTCCTTGATTAGTTGGTGGTGGACTTCATGGATGACATGTAGGTATACTCTCATAGCAGAGAATAGTAGACCGATCGTCTGAGGACCGTTATGCAGATTTCGAGAGATAGAGGGTTGTATGCTACACTCTCTAAGTGTAAGTTCAGATGTCAGTAGTAGCCTTTTTAGGCCATGTTGTCTCCGCCAATGGGATCATGGTTGACCTGGCGAGAATTAAGTATGTTGTAACATGGGAGATACTGATGAACATTAAGGAATACGTAGTTTTCTCGGCTCAGCCGATTGCTACCAATGCTTTGAGGAAGGATTTTATATGATTACGTATTCATTTGCGAGTCTTTTGAGAAGACCGTACCGGTGTGATTTTCATGTCAGATTTCTATAGATCATAGAAATCTGAAGTATATTTTATGCAACAGGGGTTGAATAACCACCAGTGTTAAGAGCTTAAGTTGATCAAGACTTTGACTTGAAGATTCCACATCATTCAAAGAAGTTGAACGTTGTTGCTGATAATTTGAATGGAAAGACGCTCCAAGAGAAGATAATTGTGAGACTGATAGTCCAGCCTCAGCTTCAGAGAGATCTAGCTTGGCTAGAGTTGTTCAATCAGTTCCTTGATGAGGATACCTAGTCATACCTCAGAGATTCTACCTGGTCTGTTGGATGAGGTCCAACAGAAGCAGGAGACCTGCCCGGCCTTGACAAGGTTTAGAGAAAGGATGTCTCGTACTGAGGCACCATAGTTCTCCATGGGAGTAGATGGACTGATGAAGAGTCATGACCACTTTTGTGTACCTGCTGATGCAGATGGAGACAGAGAATATTACGTTATACCCACTGTACACCTTATTTAGTACATTCAGGTACGAGTAAGATGGACCACGAGATGAGACGATTATATTGTATGAAGCCGATATAACCAGATTTGTGATACAGTGTGTGACCTATTAGCAGGTCCAGATAGAGTATTTCCGATCTAGAGATAATCCCCACCCACTACCAATGCAGTAGTAGAATTTGGGAGGACAGATCTATGGACTTTGTTATGGGATTGTGACCCAGTAGAAGATTTATGTTATCTGGATTGTTGGTAACAAATTAATGAAACCGGCACGTTTCATTTCTATCAGAAGGACGTGGCTAGTTAATGAATTGGCTGAGGAGTACACTAGACAGATAGTGAGACTCCATGGTATACCGAGAACGATCATTTTTGATTGAGATGGATGTTTTTACTTTGAGATTTTAGGCAGTAGATTCAGACTGCTTTGGGGACGAGTTTGTACCTCATGACTACACTTCACCCCTTGATAGATGGTCAGTTGAAGAGAATCATCTAGATTTTAAGAATCTAATATAAGTTGTAAGTTGAATGGGAAACGTGGATGATTATATTACCTTCCATTATTGAGTTATTATATAACAGTGATTGACGTTTATCTTCGGGAATGTCCTTGAGAAGCATTGTATGGGCGTAGATGCCATACACCTTTATGCTAGAAGTGATCTAGCAGTAGTAGTGGAAATAACACATGACCAGACTCAGGATTTTATAGTTTGAGTAACGATGATTAAAGGAAGAGTGTTGGCTCTACATAGTCGCCAGATTGTGTGTGTAGACAAGATGTGTTAACCTCTAAAGTTCAAGTGAAAGTTCATGTCCGGCTGTAAGTATCTCAACTGCGAGACGTTAGACGTGTTAATATGGAAAGGGAACTGAGTTTCCAATATGATGGTTTATTTGAGATCGACCAGTACGGAGAAGGCAACATGATGTTTAGCTTTGCCTCTGATATTTGAGGATATCCACCCAGTGTTTCTTATGTCTCAACTGAGGAAGTATATACCAGACTCGAGACACCTTGTGAGTTACGATGATTTGGTAGTTGAGTCCAACCGCACTTTTGTTGAGCATTCGATTACATTCTTGGAATGAGATATGAAACGCTTGCATTCGAAAGACATTCCCATATTGAGGATATAATGGTCGAGATGAAGACCTGAAGAGGCTATGTGAGAGACTGAGGATAGTGTCCTGAGGAACTATCCAGAGTATATGTTGGGACAAACCCATTTGTGGGAGCACGAGTATATCTTAGTGTTATCTTGATGAATGTTGTGCTTATGTGCTTATATGCTTATATGCCTTGATATGTTATTCCATGCTAGTTGTGATGTGATTTATGATCTTAGTAGATCTTGATGTGCTAGCGTGATGTATGCTATAGCTGGAGATGATTACTTCCTCCACGCTACCCGAGTATGATCATATTTATAGCTGGAGATGGTTCTTTCCTCCATGCTATTTGAGTGGGATTAGGATTTAGCTGGAGATGGTTCTTTCCTCCATGCTACCTTGATGGACATAGTTCAGTGGAGATGTGATTCCTCCATGCGATATACATGTTTATGGGTTGGCTAGAAACATATTTCCTCTATGCATGTGATATGTTTTGGCTAGAGATGTGCTTCCTCTATGCCTTGTGATGTGGTATGGCGAGAGACGTGATTCCTCTACGCCTTTGGGTAGCGTTATGGCCCTGTTTCCTGGAGTGATGATTCCTCCATGTTTATACTTGAGGTTATAGATTGTTATAGGTTGTGATCTTTTGAACGGAGATGTGACACCTCCGATAGAAAGAGTGAGAGTTATACCTCGGCGTATGGGTCCGAGAGGATTTGGGAATTGTTCAAGTTTCGGGACGAAACTTTTTTTTAAGGGGTGTGTGATGTAATAGCTAGGATTTCCGAATTCTAATTAATGTTGATTAACTTAATCGTTGATAGTAATTGACATATAACTCGCGAAGATTTTGCAAGTGATGAGTAAGAGTCCCACCGTTATGTTCCTTGCGTAATTTTGGACGTTTGGAGAAATTTTTACCTTTTCTCCCGGGTAATTATTTTTACCCTCCGGTGTTCTTTGGAGCATTTGGGAGCTCCAATTAATAAAAATGCAGTTGAGAGAAATGATCAGGACATCGGATATGTCCTAGATATGAAATAACATGGAGAGGCAAAACGGTCAAAAGAGTCGCTATTTCGTTTCTTAACGGCTAAGAAATACGCTTAGGAATACACGTTTTCCGAGGCAGTTGTGGAATAATTATCCCTACAATATTCCAGATTTAATATTCTAATCTCGAGAAGTTTGGAGAAAGAGGTTCGACCCGCCTTTGGATCGGTTAAAGGATAATTATCGACTTTACTAAAGGATAATTATCGTCTTCACTATAAATAGCGGAAAATCCTTTATTAATTCATTTCCTTTCACGTTTTCTCGTAAAAGCTCTGATTTCTCTCAACCTTCAAACTCAGATCTACTCTCCGTTTCTAATCCGATTTCAATTCCGTTTGAGTTTCTGGATTCCTCTCTTCATTCTCTTCATAACGGTACCGAGTTTCTGCATTTCCGAGTATATGGAGGGCTGGTCGAGCATATATGTCACCAGGACGGTTCCGTCACTCAGATTCCGATGAATTTGATGCTGTCCATGCGTAGCCTGCGTCGTTGTGATTCCGAATCTTCTTTCGGATTGTCAATCGGGTTAGTAACGAATAAGTTATGAATTTATTCGTTTTCCGTACTGCGATTTGGCCTAAATTGACTTTAGGCTTGTCAAATAGGACAATTTGAAATTCCATTATGGTCATTATATTATTCTGGTGATTATGGGTTCTTGTTTGATGAAATCTGATGACAGGGGGTTTAGAAATTGCCTGCGGGCAAAACGTTATTCTGGCAAAATCTAATTAATTAATTAAAGGTTAATTAATTAAATTAGGATTAAAATTGAGATTGAGGAATGTTGATTAGATACTACCTTGAGATTTGAGGAATTGTGAGCTATGTTGAGATATTGAGGTTTAGTTGGTTGTGAGGCTCATAGATTGAGTATGATCCTTATGGATCCCTTTGGGTCTAGGTGTGACCCCTTTGATGAATAGAGGTTGATATATCTCTTTATGCCTTTTTATAGGCCGTGTTGTCCCTCCAGTGTAGAGGTGATCGTGGTTGATTTTGTACGAGGTTGAGGTATGTCCGTAGGACTTACTTAGCTACCATCCCTATATTGGGTGTTTGCATGAGTGGTGTGTGCTTTATATGTTTGCTATGATAGCATGAGTTGTCGTTTTTATCGACCTATGTTCTATTGACTGCCCCACTGCGTGGCTGTGATAACCTTTCCCTTTCATCCCGCCGTGGAGTCTGGGAGGTTCTCTGATGTCGGGCCAGACTAGTTTACAGGAAGGGTGCAATCCACTCCCATAGGGTACACGGATTTTGTGACCGATACTCGTACAGCTGGGCATTGTACTCAGAGGCGGGGATGTATCGGTCCTCGTGTCACATACTTTCATCTATCTATATATATACGGTTTTTGAGTGAATGGTTATTATATAAAGATAATAAATGGGTAAATGTGTGATAGCATGCTGATGTGTTTATCTTTCATGATTGTGCTTGTGCTTATGCATTACCTCATATATGTATGGTTAGCTAACGGTTTCTGTAACACCCCAAATCCGCGGGACTCGGGGAGCTACGGGTTGGGACCTCACAATGGGTCCCGACCCTTAGCCTGACAACAATTTCACCGGATCTTGCAACAAGACACAAATAAAGACCAAAATGAAATACATTTTATGCAATGCAATGAAAATCCGAAAAAAAACAAACAACGGACTTCAGCCGAAAACAACTACAAACGCCATACAACATACAATAAAAACAATACTCAACTCCAACCAAAAACCCCAATCCTAAAATGTACGGACCCCGGCTGCCCACTCTTCCGGATCTCTCGACCGCATTCCTAACCTGCAAGACAATCTACAACAATCGGTATAAAACCGTTAGCTCATATTCGAAGAATTAGAATCAATGGGAAAGGCACAAACACAAGTAAATCATCATAAACACACAACATTCTCAAAGCACACAATTCCGGTTTATTATCTTTATATTATTAAGTCATATCCCGTTCTAATTCAACTTAGTTTTGTGACACGAGACCACCGTGGTCCCGCCTCGGTCCCTACTTACCGGCATGGAACGGTACGGATGCCTCCGACCGTCTAACCAGCATGGGCTAGTCGCCAAGAACCTCCTAGACTCTCGCAAGAGCTAGGCAGATGATGTCACCGCCCGTTATCATACACTTGGGCCAAAATAATATAAGGTCGGTGGTCCTATTACCGGTTTAGTTGTTATAAACGATAAGGAATAAACACACACCACCAAACACACATCAATGCTAATACAAGAAATACGAGCTAAGTAAGTCCGGAGACTTACCTGAATCGAGTTACAATTCTCGATATCTCAAATACTCGTTCCGCAAGAAAAGAACTCAACCTCCTGAAAGGAAAGTTGATCAAAAACTGTCTCAACCCCTTAGAAGTTGGAAACTTCTAAGATACTAAAGTTTATCTTAACGGAAATTACCAATTCACCCTTATAAGGGTAAAAAGACGATTTTACCCTTGGGTCTCAAAACCCTAAAAATATTGCTAGAATATTTCCAAACTATACTATGGAACCCAAAACCATAATTTAAAACTCAAAAGAAAGATTTAACTAAGTTGGAAGATTTTTCAACTTCTTAACTTCCATGAAAACTCGCTAAGGATCCCACTTTGACTCAACATAAACACTTGTATAAAAATCCAAAAATTTCAAATAAAATATCTAACCTTCTATGCTATGCTATGCACTCTACTAGAACAAATAATTTCCCAAAACAACCAACTACAACTCTTACATTAAATTCCCGAGTTGACTCTCAAGGACATAATCTCTCATACTTAGGCAAACACATTAACTAGCTTACAATATAACCCAATTACAGTCGCGATCTACAAATGTTTAAATCTACTGATGCTACTCTAACTTAACCTATTTCTATATTATCACAAACCCTAAGATTAAGAATTAATTAAACCCAATCTTTTAGCTAACTAAAAGAATACAAATCCACTAACTCAAAAAGCAAAGAAATTTTTTAAAGTAAATCTCCAATTCTATCTTCTTCTCTGCGAAAGCTAAGCGATTCCAGAATAGTCCATACATTAAATTTTTGAATACAGGTAAGCACACCTCAATAATCATCTAGACTAGCCTACATTCGTATTCTACTCTTACCGAGCTTTCTAAACAAAAAACCAGATTGGATTAAGGAAGTACATAAAACCGACGGCTTCAACAATAATGGGTGAGTATGTAACGAGGGAGGAAAAGATCAAATATGAGATCGATCTCTCGGCGAAATGAACCGGAAAGGAAATCAATGGGTTTCTGTTATTACTAACCATTTTAAAATGACGGCAACTAATCGCATCAAAACAGAATAAGAATAGTAGACTTACTAATGATGACGCTTTACTTAGCCTTCCGCCACCGTCGGTTCCCAGTTAAAACGGATCCCTAGCGGTAGGGCAAAGGTGGCGGGCAAGGCCGCAGTTTCCCTTCCGGCGACGGAAGGTCCGATACTCATACCGGTACCCTTGTTCTTTGAAGTTGGACACGGCGGCTGAGCAAACATGGTTTTCCTGCAGTTCGATTGGTGTCGGTTTTATAGCAGAGGCAACCTTGGTGAGGCGTCTCCGTTTTGCACGTTGTCGGTCGATTGAAGATTCCATTGGCAATGCAGCGATAGCCGTTCCGGGAGGAGGGATGGCGGCCTAGTGAAGAAGGGAGAGACACGGTCTGGTGATTTCTGGCCATATATGGAGCGACTAAGGGGAGAGAGTCGAGACGCCGCTCCCGGCGAGGGCTAAGGTGGCGGGGAGGTGTGAGAGAGTTTAGAGATTCAGCGCATACGAGAGTAAGGTGAGGGAAAGAGAGGGGCTGAGTGAGAAAAGAGAATGCAGGGGTAGGGTAGTAGGTGGGCGGCAAGCAAAATGAGGGGTCGGGTCTCACACAGGCTGGAGAAGCGGGAAAGGAAAAGGAGAAAAGTAAAGAAGAAAGAAACAAAATAAATAAATAAATAAATAAAAGGAAACGGGTATGAATGAATCCGATTCAAAAGCGTTCGGAACGGAGTTTTCGGACCGGAAAATTATTTCCGACTTTTCCGACAAAATATAATACGGACATACGTACATGTATCCAAAAAAAATAAAAAAATTAAATACTCGGAACCTATTCGACCCCTTTTCCGATATTAATAATACAGAAAAAGAATATGTTGATCGAGAATATAATAAACTCACAAAATAACCTTTGTGAAGTATAAATAAATAAATCTCGTAAATTAATTACGAGATTCAAAATATAATTTAAATACCAAAAAAAAAAATCATAATAATAATGTGTACTCGTAAAAAATTAAATTTACGACTCAAAAACGCTCGAAAAACATACTTAAGGTATCTAGACTATCGATAACCGTTGGGAAGTAAACATCGAAAACGCACCCGATAAACGGGACGTTACATTAGATCCCCCTAAAAACAAGTTTCGTCCCGAAACTTGCCACACTCCGAACTTCTCGGTCCCTAAGGCCGAGGTATAAACTCACAACTAGGAAGGCTTAGACCTTGTAATCTATATACACAAAATGCTCCAACCACCATTGCAATATATATAACCGGACATAAAACATATTCCCGCACGGGGCACAAAACCACATATAACATCACACATATACACAACTGAACTAAGAGAAGAACTCAGTCCAACCCGTCGATTCTATTGATGCTACTAGCTCAGCGTAAAACCCAACTAAAGATGTTATCCTCCGTCTTCCTATTAACTTTGTTGGTTCTTCGTCTGCTTGTAAATCATCAAGACTTGCAATACATCTCGAGTCATACATGTACTTCCTAGACTAATACACATGAAACCCCGAGCGAACACCTACAACTCTCGGCGGCTACGCCAACCGATAAGCCACATTCCTTACTTGCGCTATGATCTCCCAAAGGTTCTCGGGCCTTTCTCAATGCAGCATTTCCACCATGTTTCTCTTTTGATAGTTTCTAACAAGGAAGATCGAACTTCCAATTTACACCGTTGGCCTTGGTTTTTTTTTTTTTTTTTTTTTTTTTTTTTTTTTTTTTTTTTTTTTTTTTT
>BSUD01000005.1:113703424-113813055 GCA_033239045.1 Fagopyrum esculentum
TAAATTTACGACTCAAAAACGCTCGAAAAACATACTTAAGGTATCTAGACTATCGATAACCGTTGGGAAGTAAACATCGAAAACGCACCCGATAAACGGGACGTTACATTAGATCCCCCTAAAAACAAGTTTCGTCCCGAAACTTGCCACACTCCGAACTTCTCGGTCCCTAAGGCCGAGGTATAAACTCACAACTAGGAAGGCTTAGACCTTGTAATCTATATACACAAAATGCTCCAACCACCATTGCAATATATATAACCGGACATAAAACATATTCCCGCACGGGGCACAAAACCACATATAACATCACACATATACACAACTGAACTAAGAGAAGAACTCAGTCCAACCCGTCGATTCTATTGATGCTACTAGCTCAGCGTAAAACCCAACTAAAGATGTTATCCTCCGTCTTCCTATTAACTTTGTTGGTTCTTCGTCTGCTTGTAAATCATCAAGACTTGCAATACATCTCGAGTCATACATGTACTTCCTAGACTAATACACATGAAACCCCGAGCGAACACCTACAACTCTCGGCGGCTACGCCAACCGATAAGCCACATTCCTTACTTGCGCTATGATCTCCCAAAGGTTCTCGGGCCTTTCTCAATGCAGCATTTCCACCATGTTTCTCTTTTGATAGTTTCTAACAAGGAAGATCGAACTTCCAATTTACACCGTTGGCCTTGGTTTTTTTTTTTTTTTTTTTTTTTTTTTTTTTTTTTTTTTTTTTGTTTCCTTAATTCTTGTTGTAATTCTAAATAACGGAGGAAGTACTTTACTCCATATTACTTCTACTAACAAGACATGTATGTTATTACTCTTACATCGTTCCTCAACATTCGATCAAGACTTTGTGTCGAAGAATCACTTGTACACTTCAGACCCATAACACCTCAGGTAAATCAATATAGTTGCACCAATGAATCCCCTCTTAACTCTCAGCAACTCTATTGTCAATTCTTCGTCCTATTCAATATTTCATCGTCATCCGTATTAGGTTACCATAAATGGTGTTATACAACTTCTCTCTTCACAGATCCGGTAAACCTCAGCACATCCAAGAAAAATTATAACTTCTTTCACATCTTTCGAGGTTTGCCATCCCGAGACAACTTGTCATACATCTTCTCTCTTTTTCAAGGGTAGACCCAAAATATCTCATTCGGGCATCAGTAAGCCCATATGGAATAACTACAACTCGTAGTGACTCCGATTGGTCCAAAATGCCGTACTTGCAATATCTCAGTCTCGAATTCTCAAACGGTGACAACCAAGTTCTTAACTTAATCTTATAAGAGGCTACCAACCATGCAACTGATCGAGTAGATCATCCATTCATTGTAAGGAATACTTGTCATTCGTTGTCATCTTGCTCAACTTATAGTACTCGAGGTACAAACAGAGATAACTGTCTCTCCTTTCGCAAACTGGTGTCCTCCATAGCAACTTCAAATCAAGAAATCAAGATATATCCCAACATGAACTTCAAATCAAGAGTTCAAGATATATTACAATGTGAACTTCAAATCAAGAGTTCAAGATATACTTCCAATAGGAACTTCAAATCAAGAGTTTAAGATATACTTCAATTACGAACTTCAAATCAAGCATAATGGTGAAATCCACCTTCCGATGCGTTGGAAACTGTTCTACCTCAAGTTCCATCTTTTCTCTACCCATTTCATCTCGCAATGACCGACACAACCTGGTCCTAACACTTGACAAGTGGTCCACCCTGATCTGCTGGGGTGACGTCCTTCAACCCGTGTATTGCTCCTCCAGTAACTACTATGTTCACCGTCCTCTTTCAAAAAGATCCTTCATCTATAAAACTCGAGAGACTTGCTCTAATTTTTTTTTTTTTCCGACTCTTGAAGCATTGGTTAAGCAATACTTCAACTTAATCCCTATTCTCACTTCAAAGGAAGGGCGATAGTAACATCTCTTGACTTCTCACATATGTTTAGCCACAAAAGTTCTAACTACAAGCTCAAACATGCCATATAACAAATCGATACAATCTTTTTCGCTTCCTTTGACTTCCCAACCTATGGGAGGAACTCCTCGTATCCTACATAAGCTTTCACCATAGACATCCTTTCTTCAAGTAGGCGTAGAAATTAGTACTTCATTCACTTTTTTTTTTGTAACGTCAAATGACCGCGGAGGCTCTAACCTCGATCTTTCAAGTACTCATTGTATAACCCATATCGATATCAAACTTCAAAACCTCAGTCTTCTCTTACTCTTGTTGGCTACCTTATGTATCTCGTGGTACTCATGAACAGCTTCACAGTCGTACTAGTATGCCTTTAGGCAAAATTCCCAACCATAATCACAGAAGGATCCACTCATTACTCCATCAAGCACTAACATCATAATTCCAAGCTTGAAGCATTGCCCTAATGTAGGTTCTCCCTTTCACGCCATAGCCACCATGGCTCTTCAGTGTGAGTCTGAAACATTTGACTCGGCTTTTTTTTTTCTCGCGAAACATATCATCCATTCTATTAGAACGATTATTATGTGCATCCTCTTATTATACTCCCGTCTACGCACCACAAACAATGAAAACCTCACCTTTCTCTTGATCTACTAGTTCCCCTTACCATGCTCAAACCTTAAAACTTCTAATCTTTGGGTCGTTCTCCCATATGCCGTTCTCATGACCTAAGAAGGTCGCAAAGGGTCATCTTTATCCTCCCAAAAAGTACTGTAACAGCTACTTGCTTGAACTCAATCAACATTATTTGATTTAAGACGAATGTGCTTCCGTTGACGTACTCCCTTACCATTGACATTGATCCCTTAAGTTGTTGTCGATCCTCTATATACCCATAATCATGTTTATTCATCCTCTCTTCACTCACCAATAGACAACCCGCGCCTGTGCGTTCTCAGTTGTCACCGATTAACTTATAGATGACCTTCTCCAAGTTTAATAGCTCACCATTCTTTTATACTTCCATGTCATCATCCTCATGAAGATTAACCTCTTAATGTATTCTACTTTAACTCTACTAGCTCGATTTACACTCCACACTTCCTTCTTCTTTTGTAAGGTAACTCTACCACTCTCAGAGGCTTAAGTACTCTTCCATGATGTTTTGCAATGCACTTCTCGAATATTCCGACCTTAGTTAGCATCCACCCGCGTTCCTATTGGTTGATATCTTTAGTCTTTCGATCAAAGCTCCTTGTTTTATCTTCATCTGCTTGAGATCATCGTCAACACACACTTCCTCCTTCTTAGCATTTCTTGGCCTTATCATCATAACGGAAACCGGTCAACTCCACTTGAATTCCCACCATGCCCGTCTTCTCATTAATCTCGTAATGTCGACGCTTCACTTGTTAGTACCTTGTAAGCTTAACTTACGGTATCTTAAACCTTTCATAATTTGTTGATCATACTTCTTATCTCGACTCACGTGCTTAGGAGTGTCTAGGCAACTTGCCTTAATTGGATCGCCACTTTTGTAATCCTATCCACTTAATCCACGTCCTCAGTTATCGGCACGACACTTGGAATGCCCCCTTACGTTGCTACCTCTAGTTTGCTTCATAGTTATTCAATCGTTGCTTCTTTGGAACCACTCCCACATCTTCATGCTATTTCCTTTACTTATATAGTTTCCGTCTCGGTTTCTCTCAAGTTGACTCAAAGTTCGTTTTCATTTGTTCGTCCGTCGGTCACGTTGTCTCTAATATTCCTCTTTGACATCCTTTTAGAGGAATCCGAGAAACGTCATGGTATTTGTCCGAACGTAACGCTCAAACTCGATACTTGGGCTTATTCTTCCTTGTATGACCGTTATCCCATGCCAACAATATCGTCCTAAAGGTGATGATATCTTACTATCTTCTTTTCTATAAGGTCTCATACATCTATGTGCTATTATATATAATAAGTATCCATATATAAGACTATATAAGTCCTATGTCCACATTACTATAAATATAACACATCCAGAAATTCATTACAACAATACAAGGTCCAAGCATGCACTATAGTCCACATATATAACTATACATATAAATCAAGTCCATCATGCAACTATAATCTACATATACAATACATATCTACATATATACATATACATATAAAAAATCCAATAAACTAAGCTGCCGAGATCCTCGGAAGGAGTGGTGGTCCGTACATTCTACCCCGACTCATGCATGTGATTTTGAAAACGAAAAGTCAGAACCCGTGTGGGTCCTGTTTATTCCTCATTCGGCCTTTAGAAGATTGCGAGTGCCATTGTTGTCAACCTAAGGCTCTGATACCACTTTTGTAACACCCCAAATCCGCGGGACTCGGGGAGCTACGGGTTGGGACCTCACAATGGGTCCCGACCCTTAGCCTGACAACAATTTCACCGGATCTTGCAACAAGACACAAATAAAGACCAAAATGAAATACATTTTATGCAATGCAATGAAAATCCGAAAAAAAACAAACAACGGACTTCAGCCGAAAACAACTACAAACGCCATACAACATACAATAAAAACAATACTCAACTCCAACCAAAAACCCCAATCCTAAAATGTACGGACCCCGGCTGCCCACTCTTCCGGATCTCTCGACCGCATTCCTAACCTGCAAGACAATCTACAACAATCGGTATAAAACCGTTAGCTCATATTCGAAGAATTAGAATCAATGGGAAAGGCACAAACACAAGTAAATCATCATAAACACACAACATTCTCAAAGCACACAATTCCGGTTTATTATCTTTATATTATTAAGTCATATCCCGTTCTAATTCAACTTAGTTTTGTGACACGAGACCACCGTGGTCCCGCCTCGGTCCCTACTTACCGGCATGGAACGGTACGGATGCCTCCGACCGTCTAACCAGCATGGGCTAGTCGCCAAGAACCTCCTAGACTCTCGCAAGAGCTAGGCAGATGATGTCACCGCCCGTTATCATACACTTGGGCCAAAATAATATAAGGTCGGTGGTCCTATTACCGGTTTAGTTGTTATAAACGATAAGGAATAAACACACACCACCAAACACACATCAATGCTAATACAAGAAATACGAGCTAAGTAAGTCCGGAGACTTACCTGAATCGAGTTACAATTCTCGATATCTCAAATACTCGTTCCGCAAGAAAAGAACTCAACCTCCTGAAAGGAAAGTTGATCAAAAACTGTCTCAACCCCTTAGAAGTTGGAAACTTCTAAGATACTAAAGTTTATCTTAACGGAAATTACCAATTCACCCTTATAAGGGTAAAAAGACGATTTTACCCTTGGGTCTCAAAACCCTAAAAATATTGCTAGAATATTTCCAAACTATACTATGGAACCCAAAACCATAATTTAAAACTCAAAAGAAAGATTTAACTAAGTTGGAAGATTTTTCAACTTCTTAACTTCCATGAAAACTCGCTAAGGATCCCACTTTGACTCAACATAAACACTTGTATAAAAATCCAAAAATTTCAAATAAAATATCTAACCTTCTATGCTATGCTATGCACTCTACTAGAACAAATAATTTCCCAAAACAACCAACTACAACTCTTACATTAAATTCCCGAGTTGACTCTCAAGGACATAATCTCTCATACTTAGGCAAACACATTAACTAGCTTACAATATAACCCAATTACAGTCGCGATCTACAAATGTTTAAATCTACTGATGCTACTCTAACTTAACCTATTTCTATATTATCACAAACCCTAAGATTAAGAATTAATTAAACCCAATCTTTTAGCTAACTAAAAGAATACAAATCCACTAACTCAAAAAGCAAAGAAATTTTTTAAAGTAAATCTCCAATTCTATCTTCTTCTCTGCGAAAGCTAAGCGATTCCAGAATAGTCCATACATTAAATTTTTGAATACAGGTAAGCACACCTCAATAATCATCTAGACTAGCCTACATTCGTATTCTACTCTTACCGAGCTTTCTAAACAAAAAACCAGATTGGATTAAGGAAGTACATAAAACCGACGGCTTCAACAATAATGGGTGAGTATGTAACGAGGGAGGAAAAGATCAAATATGAGATCGATCTCTCGGCGAAATGAACCGGAAAGGAAATCAATGGGTTTCTGTTATTACTAACCATTTTAAAATGACGGCAACTAATCGCATCAAAACAGAATAAGAATAGTAGACTTACTAATGATGACGCTTTACTTAGCCTTCCGCCACCGTCGGTTCCCAGTTAAAACGGATCCCTAGCGGTAGGGCAAAGGTGGCGGGCAAGGCCGCAGTTTCCCTTCCGGCGACGGAAGGTCCGATACTCATACCGGTACCCTTGTTCTTTGAAGTTGGACACGGCGGCTGAGCAAACATGGTTTTCCTGCAGTTCGATTGGTGTCGGTTTTATAGCAGAGGCAACCTTGGTGAGGCGTCTCCGTTTTGCACGTTGTCGGTCGATTGAAGATTCCATTGGCAATGCAGCGATAGCCGTTCCGGGAGGAGGGATGGCGGCCTAGTGAAGAAGGGAGAGACACGGTCTGGTGATTTCTGGCCATATATGGAGCGACTAAGGGGAGAGAGTCGAGACGCCGCTCCCGGCGAGGGCTAAGGTGGCGGGGAGGTGTGAGAGAGTTTAGAGATTCAGCGCATACGAGAGTAAGGTGAGGGAAAGAGAGGGGCTGAGTGAGAAAAGAGAATGCAGGGGTAGGGTAGTAGGTGGGCGGCAAGCAAAATGAGGGGTCGGGTCTCACACAGGCTGGAGAAGCGGGAAAGGAAAAGGAGAAAAGTAAAGAAGAAAGAAACAAAATAAATAAATAAATAAATAAAAGGAAACGGGTATGAATGAATCCGATTCAAAAGCGTTCGGAAATGGCGAATCTATATGGTCCTACACCTCCAACTACAAGCATAGTCACATTTGGTTCATGATTCTCAAAGTTCGTGACCAAATTTTGGAATCCGGAAATGGTACCATCTTCCCCTGTTTTACTACCAAGCCAAATGGCAAATTCTCCACCACCCTCGTCTTCAACCTCGTCTGGAAGACGCCTCCAACTACCCCTCCTTACCATCTTGGCCTCATTTTGAATGGCATAAACATCCCCAAGAGTAGCTTCATCTCTTAGATTGCCAGTTACAACGGTCTCTCTACCATTACCAAGCTCCGGTCTTGGAATATTGTGCAAGATGTTACTTGCAAGTTTTGTGGATTGCACCCGGAAGATGAGAAACATCTCTTCCATCTTTGCAGCTTCTCCACTGTTGCCCTTGATCTAATTTTCCGGTGGCTCAAATAGCCTACTCCCCCTACTCATACCAATGATATTTGGCAGTGGTTACGTTCCCTAAAGTCGCACAAGCCCGATCTCCTTACTAATGTTTGTATCTCGTCCGTCACAAGTTATATCTATTACATTTGGAATGCGAGAAACGATCTCATCTACAATCAGCGTTTCACTCACCCGGCCACATGTGCTCACAATGCAATCAGCGCCACTAAGAACTATGCATCGAGCCGATGGAAGGACATATCTCCTAACACCCACACATGGGCCCAACTCCTCGGAATTCATATTATGTAACCCTCATGTCTCTTGTACCCCTTCTATTCCCTTTTGTATTGCTTCGGTCTAGTTAGACCCCCCTTTTTGTACATCCTTTCATATAATACATAACGTTTAAAAAAAAAAAGAGAACTTCAGCTCTTCATAAAAAGTTTTTAAAAAAATAACAAAGCAAGAAAAAATAGAGGTTTTTGGTGTATAATGATATGATCTAACACATGTCTAGCACCTCTATTTATACTACTCTAAAAATTAAATATAGGAAAGGAAAACCCCAAACCGGCATCTTAAAATCTCACAAAGTGCAGTTTCGAAACCGTCGAGTTTATTACAACTATTGATTACCTAGGCGCGCGGGATCTAGGAGCCACGGGTGTGGGATAGTGAAATACATCGGAACCGTTTCGTCTTCAAAGGTGCCGCGACCGCGGCTGTGAATGGACGCGGGTGCGGGAACCTTTCAACTCTTGAAACACTACGACGCTTCACTTTTTGTTTAAAGAGCAGGGCGGCCACTTCGTGTTGTGAGTGCGTGAAGTCAAAGAGTTGGGACCCCTAGGAATGAAGCCGTGGGGGCGGAGACTCGAAGTGTCAACAAGGTAAAACCCAAGTCCGAGGGAGCGGGATGTCACTGCAGGTGCGCTAACTTTTGGCCGCGGGTGGGCTTAGAGACACAAGGTTTCTTCCTTTAGCTTCTCTTCCTTTCTTCACTTGGTTCTATTGCTAAGTCCTTGAGTTTCTTCATTGATGGATAGATTCCTTATCTGGATATACATAAATAGCTTCATATACAAGCCAAACAACTACAAATACATGCTAGAACTATGTTATTGTGATAGAGAATCTATCACCTATCACTTGTGTATTCTATATAACAATATTGCATTCGATTTGAGTTGTGGGTGATGAATGTAACACACCAGATTTTTTCAACCTGGAACAATATGACCAAGGACCTCACAATGAGTCCTAACTCTAACTTGACGACAACAAAAAGTATATTTTGCAACACGACATAATTTATAAACTGAAAATACTTATTATGAGGATATAAAAGTCAAGCAAGCAACCCCCCCTTCCCAACCCCATCCGTCCCTTCCTTTCCCCACCTCTCATGGGTGGTAACCGGTGTTCTAGAAAGCTCTCGATAAAGATCACCGATTTAACCCCCCTGCTACCACCATTACCACACCCAAAGGCTCCCATACATCTCCTTCATGCAACCATTTCGAGCCCGTCCCTCCGATCATCTCTGATGAACTCTTCCCCCTACCTTCCCTAGGCACCGTCTCCAATGTCCCCACCCTCCTCCCGTGCTCAGTATGATGCTATCGTTGACGTTGTCCCCCCCACCTTCTATCAAAGACGTTAACCCTACACCTTCCACTTCTCCTCTGCCTGCCCCTTGACCCTGTCCTTGAGAGCAGTTCAAGCGGCGTCTTTTTGCCTCCACCTACCTTGTACAGAGACATAGCCTCAATGCTGCGTCATGGAATCATCTTCCCCTTACTTTACCCCAGGGCTCGATGACGGCATTATTCCCTTCACCAAGGAGGATGTCGCCGAGACTACTTCCAAATGGAAGCTCTCTTTGATTGGATTCCCCATGGGCAGTCCCATCGGATAACCCAAAATGTCTACATTCTCATCTGCCTCTTGGAACTTCATCACACCTTTTAAGATCCTTCGAAATGACATATGAATTTTCATCATTCACTTATCCACTAAAGAGGATCTAAGCTCTATCCTTCTTAGCAGCCCATGATTCGTCTCCAACACGTCTACTTTGCTCCTCAAACGATGGGTACATGGAATGATGCTCGACTATTGTAGCCTCACTTCCATCCAATTTGGGCTTCCCTCCATGACCTTACTACCACTTTTGGTCACAACGCATACTTGTGATGATAGGTTCTGAAGTAGGCCTTCCCATTCTTACTAATGCTTGCTCTGCAAACCATGAACGCCTTGGATATGCCACTTGACATACAAGTCTAAAAACCTTTCTTCGTGAGGCCTTGGGGGTGAACACATTACCCAGAAAATCTCCTATGAGTGACGCTCTGATCATTGCTCTCTATGCCATGTCTTTGGCCATAGATGTCGAGAACCTACCTTTACCTTGCTTAGCCATCTTCACCGACGGAACAAACGCTCATCCTCAAACACAAACAAAAAACCTCTCCTCCCTACCCCAAACGAATCTCTCCGAATCTCCTTCAAGCCTCTTGTCGCCCCCAACTTGACACCCACCCGCCCTCCAAATGATGCTCCTACTGCCCTCCTAAGTTTTGATCCCACTCCCTCCCCAAATGTTGCTGACCCTCTCCTTCCCACACCGTCCAAGTCATGCAAACGCAATCACTCTCTGCTCCACTATGATAGCATGAATTATTGTCTATATTTTGGGATTGTATAGACGTTTTATCTTCAATAATTTGCATGTTTGTATATATATTATGTGATTATATTGTCGTTTCATCTACCTTTGCGGGAATCGAGGTCTACACCTAGTTTTGTTGTAATCGTAGGTAAAATGGCACGTTTTGCATCAAAAAGGAGCAAAAGGAGCTAAGGAGTCATTGGAGCTACATTCAGGAGCTTAAGGAAGAATCCAGGAATCATGGAATTGGATTAAAGATTTACTTTGGACTAGATTTAAGAGATTTCACATTCAGTTGTGATTCACCTCGGTTGACTACATAGTCACCTCGACCGAGGTGATCTAGAGGAGCCGACTCGACCGAGGCGAACACCTTGGACGCAGCAAGAATATTTTATTCTTGGCTGAGATCTTTTATCTTTGGAAAGAGGATCTTATATTTTTGGGCTGGTTTCCTGGAAGGAAGAAGATAAGTTAGACCATATATTTTACCTATTTTTATGGGAAGAGATCTTTCTAAGATATCTTATCTTTGGAGAGTAATTTTCCTATAAAAAGGGTTGGATTTTCCACAAATCCAAATCATGCTATACCACCGATTGTGCTTAGACATCCGCTACAACCATACTCCAGTTGGGGGATTCGAAGAACCTTTTTGAAGGTTGAAGAAGGAACTTTATAGCTTTTATAGCTTTGTGAAGGGTTTTGTATGATTCCCTTCATTGTTGTTTGTCTTGTTGGATTTTAATCCAAGGAACGCTTGTTGTTTGATAATTGATTCAGTTATTGAAGCCTTGTTCTTAAGGTTTTCTTGTTCAATTATTCTCTTTCTTCTTATATATTTGATTAATACTTTCATGATGATGAGTGGCTAATATCTTTGTGGATTCTAGGGTGATTGGCTGAAGGTTGTGGGAAAAACAATGATAGAATAATCTTAACCACAGTAGGACCCTGAAAGTTCGAGTCTTTATCCTTAACCCTAAGCATCTCGCTCAATCGATGAACATCTCGGCCGGGGTGGAATTCTTCTGACCGTGGTGACTTATCTGATCCGAAACTGAGAGTTAAGTGTTAGAGTTTGCCAAATCCTATTCTTATTATACCTTTCCTGGTTCAATGCAAGCCTAGGATGAGACTTACCCGGTAATTCCTTTGTTTGTTTACCTAAGATCATAAGTGTAGGTAATAAAGGTTTATCCTTTATTGGGGTATGAGTGTGCTTTCATCCTATCTTTGTGAGTTAGCCTGAGACTTACCCGGTAAAGGTTGATTCTATCCCTTAGGTGGTGTGTTTGTTTGAGGTTATAGTTCTTTATCTTAATTCCTTGAGACTTACCGGGTAATAGGTGTTACGGTTTGGGATTAGTGAGTAGTGAGACTCACCCGGTGATCTATTCCACTTTAGAAACACCTTCCCTTTGCAAAAACCTCAGCTTTGTCCGCTTATCTTTAGATCTTGAGTTGGAACCACAACTAGATGCTTTAATCCCTAGAATTGCATATTTCCTTTATTGACTTCTTATCATCCTTGATTGTTTTAATTGCTTTTGTGGTTAGTAATTACAAAGCTTACCTATTCCGACTTTGTTTCACTAAGTCCCTGTGATCGACCCTTGGAATTCCTTGCTTTTTACTACGATTGACCCGTACACTGCGGGTTCGCATCCTTGTTTTAAGCTTACGTCTAGGGTTATAAATTTAAACTTGCACACACCGTTTGGAGCGAACAAGTTTTTGGTGCCGTTGCCGGGGACTTGGTGTAGACCGAGCCGGTTACGGTTTGCTTTTGGGGCACTTGCCCCGTGTCTACTAACCACTCTACTTTAGTGACTTTCGCAGGTTCTTTTTCTTAGGTTTATGCGAAGAACCCGCGCTGAGAAGGAAATTGTTCCTTACAATCCCGAACCAGAAAAGACATATAAACAACGCTTAAGAGAAGCGAAGATCGCCAACCAAGACGATCGCGATCTTGAGGCCGAATTGAAGGAGGCGTTAGAACAGCTACGCCTCAGCAAGGAAGAACTGAGATTGGAAAAGGAGGAAACTCGCACCAGGACTGAAGCAATCGAAGCAGATATGGCAGCCTTACGAGACGTGTATCTACCTCGACCGAGGCAAGACCCTGTTCCAGATCCTCGACCGATGTAGGATCCAGTTCCAAACCCTCGACCGAGGCAGGTCCCACCACCTGTTGCCCCGGCCGAAGTACTTTCACCTCGGATACCAGTCCGAGACGCTCTTTTTGCAGGAATCCCGCAAACCCTAGGGAAAAGGATGGAACCCAATCAACAACTGAGGCGTCCTGGAGTTAACCTAAGAGATACAGCAGACCATGACTACGAACTTCGACCGCAAGTTCTTTCCATGATTCGCCCATGCCAGTTTGGAGGGCTAGAGAAGGAATCTCCGCATCAACACTTGCAAAACTATGAGATCTTGATGGAGACCTTGAGACCCTCAAGAATAGAAAACAACAACTACAAGCTAAGACCTTTTTACTTTTCCTTAAAAGATAGAGCTCTTACTTGGTATCAATCTCTTCCTCCAGGAAAAAATCAGTACTTGGGAGGAGATGACTACGGAATTCTTGAGTAAATTCTTTCCCCCCTCTAAAACCGCTGTAATGAGAGGGAAGATTAATGCATTCATTATGAAGGACAAGGAGAGCTTGTCCAAGTCATGGGAGAGGTTTAAAGACATTCTTTTGGATTGCCCACATCATGGGATTCCAAAGATAGAGTTGTTGGAGATATACTTCAAGGGACTGGACGGAAGCACCCAGTTCAACCTCCAACTACTATCCGCCGGTACATTTATGGACATGGCGATTGACGAAGCTTGGGAATTTATAGAGAAGCAAGCTTTGCATATGGAGAAATATTCCCACCAAGGAGATGAAGGTGGAGTTAAAAGCGTTAACTTTCAAGATGCTCCTCCTAACAACAATCAACTCACGTCTTTGAAGAATGACGTGAAGCAATTGAAGGAACTCTTGGTTTCTCAAACTATGAAGGAAGATCAAGGATCAAGGAACAACAAAAATGGATACCGTAACAACAATAACGGTTCCCGGAACAACAACTACAACAACAATAGAGGATCCAACAACAATAATTGGAGAGCAAACAACTAAAATTCGGGTAACAATCATTCTAACTCCAATTCTAACGATTCCTCTAATCCTTTCCTCTCTTCCCCTTCTTCTTCTTCTACTCCATTAAAGAGCCAAGGGCAAGGATCAAGTTCGTCCCAGCCGGAAAAGAAAGACGCAGTGCTGGAGGCCATCTTGATCAAGCTTAGCGCTATGGGTCATCAATGACTTCATTTTCGAAGGCCCATAAAGCCTTTGAACAACAACTTGCTAGTAGGGCGAATGAAGCACCAAGAGATCCAGGGAAGCTTCCAGCAAGAACGGAAAGCAACGCTAAGGACCAGATCATGGCCATAACGACGAGGAGTGGACTGACGACTGCAGATCCAGTGCCTCGGTCGGTGACAGTACCGACGAAGACCACCTCGTCCAGGTGCAGTCGAAGAACACTTCGACCTAGATGCCAGTCGAGGTGGAGCCACAGAAAGCGGAGGAAAAAACTGAAGTTTATATTCCACCTCCTGCATATAAACCACCACATCCATTCTCCCAGTCAAGGGCCAGAGCACATCTAGACAAGCACTCTGGTAAGTTCCTTGACTTGATGAATAAACTACACATTAACATTCCTTTCCTTGATGCTATTCTAGGGATGCCCGCCTATGGGAAGTTCTTGAAAGAGATCCTATCAAGGAAGAGAAAGCTGGAAGACTTCGGTGAAGTAAGGATGACATCTAAATCCTCGGAGCTTATTCAAATCATGAAGGAGAAGATGCCACCCAAGTTGAGAGATCCCGGCTCATTTTGCATTCCCATTCAAGTTGGGGATGTCACTTGTGAAGCCTTATGTGATCTAGGAGCCAGCGTGAGCATCATTCCGTTGGAGCTATGTGTGAAGATCGGACTTGGAGAGCCCAAGACGGTTAAGATAAGGTTATACATGGCGGACCGCTCCATTACCCATCCCGTGGGCATTTTGGAAGACGTTCCGGTTAAGTTAGGTAACTTCTATTTACCTATAGACTTTGTTGTGCTTGATATTCCCGCAGATTATCCTGTTCCTATCATTCTCGGGAGGCAATTTCTAGCAACTTCGGGTTGCAATGTGGATTGTAAGAACGCCAAGTTGAAATTCAATATTGGTGGAGATGAAGTGGAATTCGCATTACTTGCGGCTATGAATGGAGAGCAACTAGGAGATGATATCTTCAACATCTATGATGAAGAAGAATCAAGAGAATTGGTGAGCTCAATCCTTATTAACGATCCACTTGAGAAAGTTATTAGTTTTAGTTTAATGGAGGAAGGTATAGATGCCTCTTGTGATGTAGATATACGGAGCTTAAAGGCACTGGAAGAAGATCCAGGAGCTAAAACTGAGAAACTAATCCAGGAGACGAAGATCTCTAGTTTCGGTTCCAGTTACAGTACCTCGACCGAGGCACTTCCTGGACCAAGCGAGGCGACTGAAGAAAATCTCGGTCAACGCCTCTGCGCCTCGACCGAGGTCAAAGGCGAGACGATTTCAACTGAGACTTCCGAAAGTCCAGTTTCTGGATCTACTCCACTGGAAGGAGGAAGCAAGGATCCCCCTCAGAAAGCACCCCCAGTTGTGGAGCTTAAACAACTCCTAGTTCACTTGAGGTATGTCTTTCTTGGACCGGATTCTACTTATCCCGTTATTGTTAGTGCTTCCCTCTCCGAATCTTAATTGTCTAAACTAATGCATGTCCTGAGAAAGCATCAAAAGGCTTTAGGTTATACTATAGATGATCTTATTGGCATTAAGCCTTCTTTCTGCATGCATAGAATTTTAATGGAAGACGATCATAAGACTTCACGGGAACCTCAAAGACGGTTAGATCCGATCATGAAAGAGGTTGTGAAGAAAGAAATTCTTAAGTTATTGGATGCAGGTATCATATATCCTATCTTAGACAGCAAATGGGTTAGCCCGGTGCATGTAGTTCCGAAGAAAGGAGGGATTACCGTTGTGACGAATAAGAACAACGAGTTAATCCCAACCAGGACCGTCACGGGTTGGAGGGTTTGCATTGATTATAGGAAGCTGAACACGGCCACTCGGAAGGACCATTTTCCACTTCCCTTCATTGATCAAATGCTCGAACGGTTGGCCCAACATTCACACTTCTGCTATTTAGACGGCTATAGTGGTTTCTTCCAGATTCCTATCCATCCGGATGATCAGGAGAAGACCACTTTCACTTGTCCATAGGGGACATTCGCTTATAGGAGGATGCCATTTGGATTGTGCAATGCACCCGCTACCTTCCAGCGATGGATGATGGCTATCTTTTCCGAGTATATAGAGGAAATCATGGAGGTATTTATGGATGATTTTTCAGTATATGGTTTCTCTTTTGATGATTGCCTATCTAACCTTTCTCTAGTGCTACAAAGATGTGAGGACACTAATCTTGTTTTGAATTAGGAGAAGTGTCATTTTATGGTTAATGAAGGCATTGTGCTAGGACACCTCGTTTCTAATCGAGGTATTGAGGTCGATCGCGCTAAGATCGAGACTATTGAGAAACTCCCTCCCCCTTGTTCTGTTAAAGGTGTGAGGAGTTTTGTCGGGCATGCAGGTTTCTACAGGAGATTCATCAAGGACTTATCTAAGATTTCTAAACCTCTAACTAACCTCTTGAATAAAGATGTTGTTTTTGAGTTTTCGCAGGAGTGTCTTGATGCATTTTACAGGATTAAGGAAGCGTTGATCTCCGCTCCCATTATCCAACCTCCGGATTGGACCTTGCCCTTTGAGATCATGTGTGATGCTAGTGATGTAGCCGTAGGAGCGGTGCTTGGACAAAAGAAGGATGGCCGGACCACCGCCATTTACTATGCTAGCAAGACGCTAGATGAAGCCCAGCGCAACTACGCTACCACCGAGAAGGAGCTATTGGCGGTTGTATATGCTTTCGAGAAGTTTCGTTCTTACTTAGTTGGGGCGAAAGTCATTGTCTACACCGACCATGCAGCCATACATTACTTGCTCGCTAAGAAAGATGCCAAGCCACGCCTTATTCGATGGATTCTCTTGCTTCAAGAGTTTGACTTAGAGATCCGCGATAAGAAGGGATCCGAAAATTCTGTTGCGGATCACCTCAGCCGGCTACCTCCATCTTCACGCGAGAAGGACAACCCACCCATAGACGATTCATTCCCCGATGAGCACTTGCACTTGTTGGAGCATTTGATAGACTTACTCACTTCACCCCATGATGGAGGTGAAGTATGGGGTGAGGGCACTTCCCATCACGCATAGAGACGCCATATGGTCCAGCTAGCGACCTTAAATCAAGCGCTTCTTGGGAGGCAACCCAAGGTATTGCTTTCTTTTCCTTTTTCTAGTCTAGCTTAGATAGTTTGCTTTTGCTTTTCTTTGTTTTGTTTTTGACGTCCTAGACAGAAAACAGGTGACATCTAAGGAAGGAATACAACCCAGGAGCACAACTGGAAGGACAGAAGTTCGAGAATTTGAGAAGACGGAATTTGACTGAGACACATCTCGGTTGCTGTCACAGCACCTCGACCGAGATGATTCTTGAGCAACCGAGACGACTAGGGTTTCTAAAGATCCACCTCGGTCCGTACCACCTCGGTCCACTCGAGACTACCTCGACTGAGGTGACAACAGTTCCAGAAAAGGGTATAAAAGGGGGCTGAGATTTCTCTCTCCTCCTTTACCTTCTCCTCGACCGCAGCACGCCTTTCGCCTTGCTTCGCCAATCTTCGCTCGTTTTCGACGATTCTTGCTTCCAATCTACTAAGAAAGGGTAGAGGATCACAGTGAAAGTGCAAATCTAGGAGTAAAACGAACCGAATCGACCAAATCAAGGTAAAATCGGAAAAACCCTAACCTCGCTCTTCTCCACTGTTTTCCTTCGATTAGGGCTTTGGTTGCCCCTACATTTGCTGAGAAACAAATTAAGTACCCCATAGGAACCTGATGTAGTGATTTTGGGGGAAAAGAACTGGATTTTTGAAGAAATTAGTCGCATAGTTTTTTGCCTCGGTCCAATCGGCCTGTGCCTCGGCCGAGGTGTTCTACAGAGTTGTCAGGCCGACCGAGGTGGTCTAACAGGTTTCAGAAAAGATGAGTTCAGATAGACAGCTGGTCCTGAGGGACAGATCTTCTCCTTCCCCTTGTTCTTCCTCTAGACGTACTAGACCGGTGATCCACGAGAGACACCAGGTTGATTATGACCGCATAGCGGCCCGTCCAGTGATTGCACCGCGCTTCCTGGACATTTCTCCATTTGATTGTCTCCATGTTGATGGAGATCTGAGACGTATGATTTCTATAGTGGGGCTTGATCAGTTCACTGAGATCCGCGCTCCTGCTTACTTAGAGCCGAGTTTGGAGTTTGTCAGCTCCTTCACTTACCTTCCCACTGAGCAGTCCGTGAAGTACCGGTTGATGAACCGGAACTTCATAGTTCCTTTAGAGTACTGGCGGGACATATTTGGTTTCCCGACCCCGACTGTTGTTGATTTTCCCTCCCGAGCTATAGCTAGGGAGTTCTGGGGACAGATCGCTCACGTAGTTGAGCATGTAGATAGATGGCGCCCTGAAGACTCCAGGGAGCGTATTATATTTCATCTTGCCTTCAGACTAGCTCACAGGATATTCAGTGAGACTCTTCTGGCGCGTACTGAGACGCCCTAGAAGGTCAGACAGGGTGAGCTGTTTAGCTTGTATTGCATGGTGACTGGAGGGATTCCAGATTTTGGACTTATGCTGGCAGAGGATCTGCATAAGATCAAGGCCAAGTGGAAGGGCGACATCTGCTGCGGAGGCATTGTGACTCACATAGCGAGTTACCAGGATATGGACCTCAGCGCTAGTACCATGGTTGTAGCTGCCAAGCCGCTTGGACTTCAGGATATGATTACTCGGAGGATATTGGTTCCCCGAGGACTTACTACGCCATATGTAGTGATGCCATGGGAGTCTACTACACCACAGGGGATCAGATGGTCACCCCAGTTCTCAGTATATGATCCACACTACTGGCAGACTGCTTGGATCCCATTTATGGAGGACGCTAGAGAGGCAGCAGTTGCACCAGCTGAGGAGGATGAGGTTGAGGAGACTACTGATGATGATGATAGGGATGGTGGAGTTCCTATGGATACGGGCACTCATATGGATGGGACGAGTGCGCCGGTCATCGATTTGGATGATGACGAGACTAAGACCGAGCCGGTTGCATCACTAGTACGTCCTGCTAGGCGTAGGGTACGCCGACAAAGAGATCTAGATGGTCACCGTCGGATTGATGATCTGATGGATCAAATGATCGATTCTTATGCTGCCCTGTCCCTGGATATCCGTGAGATGCAGGAGAGATTACACTATCAGGACACGATGGCTGAGATTCAGTTCAGCACGTCATGGGCTATCCTTTTGACCCATCTTAGTATCCGTATGTGCCACCACCACCACCACCGGATCGGGATTATTGAGAGCTTGCAGGATTTTCTTTTTATGCAGCTCGACTATGTCCGGTGAGTATTTTATTTCTTTAGACTTATTTTGACCCATTGGGACAATGTGTCCCAAGTATGGGGTATATGGATGTATTTTATGACTTATGTGTTTGTATGACTCGACTTTATCAGATATTTATGCATTATTTTGCTTCTATGGTTTTATCTGAGATTACATGCATGCATATAGGTTATTTGATTGAGAAAAACGTCAAAAACTGGACAAAATTTTTTTTTTTTGACCTCGACCGAAGCAATTCTGGCCAAACGAGGAACTTCACCTCGGTTGACTTAGAACACCTCGACCGAGGTGGTTTAACTGAGAGTTTTCGAAAACGTTTTGTGCTTTTTATCTAGATAGGATCTCAGTGAAGATCTTGTTTACTGACGGGTTTTGAAATCTTTATATGTTTAAAAGGTTCTATAATATGTTTAAGTTGCTAAATGCTTTGTTTGAAATTTTTGGCATGTTTAATACTTTATTTTTATCCAAATTATGTTGAATTTGAAGGTTGACAGCACATTATGAGTTCTCTCACTTTCTTCCTGGAAAGACCAAGGCAATTCATTCTTCTCTCTTCTTCTTCTTTATCCTGCTTATCCCCTCATATACATATTTTCCTCCCTTTACCTATCCGGGAATTTGGAAGCAAGCAAAGTGGTGAAAGCAAGTGAAGTAAAAGTTGAGAAGTTGGCTGAAAATGAAAGTGTTAGAAAGTAATAAATAGGTTTGGGGAAGTCAATCATGATGATGAGTAACTCAGCACCATTCACATAGCCGGGTGTTTGTGTCTTGCCAAAGTCGGATTGAGCGATATTCCTAACGGGTCTTGGTATGTGCATCAAGGGTTTGATGCATCTCAAGAAATTGATGATTGTTGATTTCCTAGGCTTCGGTTATTGTGCACCTCTGTCCATGCATCCCAAAAAGTAAAGTAAAAAAGGAAAAAGTGTGAAATAAGCAAAGCTTATTGGTGGATGATGTTGAAAGTCAAGTGAAAGTGAAGTGATATCCTTTTCCCGGATTCTAACACCACATTACCTTCTATACATCCCTACCCTACACGTTTCTTGACCTTTCTTTTGGGAAGCCCTTGAGACCTCGAGCTTGTTGATTGACTTTGCGGTTTAAACTGGATTATACATAATTAATTTCGATGATTATGATTTATTATGCATTCTATGATTTTATGCAAAGATGAACAACTTTCTTATATTTATAAAATGTTTTAAACATGTTTTGATTTTAAAATTCCATGAAGTATTCTCTTAGAGTGATCTATGATTGTGGCACACCATCAAAAATGTTTTGAAAGGCTTTTTCATTGATCTTTATGACTTATAATCCATTCTATCTTGTATTTTATATGCGGAACTTGCTTGGGGACAAGCAAGGGCTAAGTATGGGGTATTTTGATAGCATGAATGATTGTCTATACTTCCAGGAAAGACCAAGACAATTGTCCATTCTATCTTGTATTTTATGTGATTATATTGTCGTTTCATCTACCTTTGCGGGAATCGAGGTCTACACCTAGTTTTGTTGTAATCGTAGGTAAAATGACACGTTTTGCATCAAAAAGGAGCAAAAGGAGCTAAGGAGTCATTGGAGCTACATTCAGGACCTTAAGGAAGAATCCAGGAATCATGGAATTGGATTAATGATTTACTTTGGACCAGATTTAAGAGATTTCACATTCAGTTATGATTCACCTCGGTTGACTACAGAGTCACCTCGACCGAGGTGATCCAGAGGAGCCGACTCGACCGAGGCGAACACCTTGGACGCGGCAAGAATATTTTATTTTTGGCTGAGATCTTTTATCTTTGGAAATAGGATCTTATATTTTTGGGCTGGTTTCCTGGAAGGAAGAAGATAAGTTAGACCATATATTTTACCTATTTTTATGGGAAGAGATCTTTCTAAGATATCTTATCTTTGGAGAGTAATTTTCCTATAAAAAGGGTTGGATTTTCCACATATCCAAATCATACTATACCACCGATTGTGATTAGACATCCGCTGCAGCCATACTCCAGTTGGGAGATTCGAAGAACCTTTTTGAAGGTTGAAGAAGGAAGTTTATAGCTTTTATAGCTTTGTGAAGGGTTTTGTAAGATTCCCTTAGATTCCCTTCATTGTTGTTTGTCTTGTTGGATTTTAATCCAAGGAACGCTTGTTGTTTGATTATTGATTCAGTTATTGAAGCCTTGTTCCTAAGGTTTTGTTGTTCAATTATTCTCTTTCTTCCCATATATTTGATTAATACTTTCATGATGTTGAGTGGCTAATCTCTTTGTGTGATTCTTGGGTGATTGGCTGAAGGTTGTGGGAAAAACAATGATAGAATAATCTTAACCACAGTAGGACCCTGAAAGTTCGAGTCTTTATCCTTAACCCTAAGCATCTCGCTCAGTCGATGAACATCTCGTCCGGGGTGGAATTCTTCTGACCGAGGTGACTTATCTGATCCGAAACTAAGAGTCAAGTGTTAGAGTTTGCCAAATCCTATTCTTATTATACCTTTCCTGGTTCAATGCAAGCCTAGGATGAGACTTACCCGGTAATTCCTTTGTTTGTTTACTTAAGATCATAAGTGTAGGTAATAAAGGTTTATCCTTTATTGGGGTTTGAGTGTGCTTTCATCCTATCTTTGTGAGTTAGCCTGAGACTTACCCGGTAAAGGTTGATTCTATTCCCTTAGGTGGTGTGTTTGTTTGAGGTTATAGTTCTTTATCTTAATTCCTTGAGACTTACCCGGTAATAGGAGTTACGGTTTGGGATTAGTGAGTAGTGAGACTTACCCGGTGATCTATTCCACTTTAGAAACACCTTTCCTTTGCAAAAACCTCAGCTTTGTCCGCTTATCTTTAGATCTTGAGTTGGAACCACAACTAGATGCTTTAATCCCTAGAATTGCATATTTCCTTTATTGACTTCTTATCATCCTTGATTGTTTTAATTGCTTTTGTGGTTAGTAATTACAAAGCTTACCTATTCCGACTTTGTTTCACTAAGTCCCTGTGATCGACCCCTGGAATTCCTTGCTTTTTACTACGATTGACCCGTACACTGCGGTTCGCATCCTTGTTTTAAGCTTACATCTAGGGTTATAAATTTAAAGCTTGCACACACCATTCGGAGCGAACACACTACCTCCCTTCCAACATCCCTCAACAACCTCACTTTCCCTACCCTTCTCTTCAGATTTCATGGAATACCATGAGATTTCCAACCCAGTTGTACCAACCCGTCTTTCCCTACCCTCCTTCTAAGGTTTCAAGGAACATCATGAGACTCCTAAACCCTCTCAATGAGTTGCAACATATGCGCTTGGAACGTTCGTGGGCTATGGGTTTTCGGGTTTCGGGTTCGGGTTCGGGTTTCGGGTTTTCGGGTTCGGGTTTCGGGTTCGGGTTTTCGGGTTTTCGGGTTTCGGGTTTGGGTTTTGGGTTTCGGGTTTCGGGTTCGGGTTTTCGGGTCATTCCTTTGTTCATGCACCCATCCATGGGAGAGGACGCGGGCGCGGATCTAGATTCCATCGACAGATGGGAGCATTGATTTCCGGCATGCAAGGTCTACGCGCTGACTACCAGGGCCTTCATATTGATTATCACGCTGTAAAAGCTAGGATTTCCGAATTCTAATTAATGTTGATTAACTTAATTAGTGATAGTAATTGACATATAACTCGCAAAGATTGCGTAAGTGTTGAGTATATGTCCCACCGTTATGTTCCTGGCGTAATTTTGGGCTTATGGTGAAATTTTCACTTTTTCCCCCGGGTAATTATTTTTACCCTCCGGTATTATTTGGATCATTTGGGAGCTCCAATTAATAAAAATGTAGTTGAGAGAAATGATCAGGACATTGGACATGCCTTAGATATGAAATAACATGGAAAGGCAAAACGGACAAAAGAGTCGCTATTTCGTTTCTTAACGGCTAAGAAAGACGGCGTAGGAATACACGTTTTCCGAGGCAATTGTGGAATAATTATCCTTACAATATTCAAGATCTGTTATTTCAATTTCGAGAAGTTTGGAGAAGGGGGTTCAACCCGCCTTTGGATCGGTTAAATGATAATTATCGAATTCGCTAAAGGATAATTATCGTCTTCACTATAAATAGCGGGAAATCGTTTATTAATTCATTTCCTTTCACGTTTCCTCGTAAAAGCTCTGATTTATCTCAAACTTCAAACTCAGATCTACTCTCCGTTTCTAATCCGATTTCAATTCCGTTTGAGTTTCTGGATTCCTCTCTTCATTCTCTTCATATTGGTACCGAGTTTCTGCGTTTCCGAGCAAATGTAGACCTGGTCGAGCATATGTGTCACCAGGACGGTTCCGTCGCTCCGATTCTGGTGAATTCGATGTTGTACATGCGTAGCTTGCGTCATTGTGATTCCGAATCTTCTTTCAGACCGTCAATCGGGTTAATAACGAATAAGTTATGAATTTATTCGTTTTAAATACTACGATTTGACCTAAATTTACCTTAGGCTTTTCAAAATGGATAATTAGAAATTCCATTATGATCATTATATTATTCTGGTGTTATGAGTTGTTTGTTTGATTAAATCTGATGACAAGTGGGTTTAGAAATGGCTTGCGGGCAAAATGTTATTCTGGAAAAATTTAATTAATTAATTAAAGATTAATTAATTAAATTAGGATTAAATTTGAGATTGAGGAATACTGATTAGATGCATGCTAGGTGTCAGAATGAGTTGAGGATCATGATGATGTTATGAATATCGGTTATGGATTTAAGGTTTAGTATGTGTACGAGTATGAGGAGGTGTTATGTTGAGGATATGCCTTAGGCATTTATGAATGTGTTGAGGATTTGAGGCTTAGATTTGAGATATAGGTTGGTTGTGGTTAGTGAGATGAGTCTCCTAACCTTTGCATTATGTGATTGTGTGTGTCTTGCTATTGTAGGTATTGATTACTTCCCCAAGGGGAAGCTGCGACGTGGTACAGGTTACAAGTATATCAGGTAAGTTCATAGGACTTACTTAGCGTGCAGTTGTAAATTGTATGATTGTAATGGTTGTGTGTGTTCA
This sequence comes from Fagopyrum esculentum, assembly GCA_033239045.1. Classification (NCBI taxonomy): domain Eukaryota; kingdom Viridiplantae; phylum Streptophyta; class Magnoliopsida; order Caryophyllales; family Polygonaceae; genus Fagopyrum; species Fagopyrum esculentum. The sequence goes on from BSUD01000005.1 coordinate 113,727,016, forward strand.
TATGATTGTGCATTTATAACTTAAACCGGACTAGGATGACCATTTATTACATTTATTTGGCCCAAGTGTATTATAACGGGCGGTAACCACCGGTCTCCGCCTGCTGGTTAGGAGAAGGTGCTTGGAAGCCAGTAACACAGGGGGGACGAGTGACGATCACCCCCAATGCAAACCCTTGTGTTAACGGGGAAAGGGACGAGGTTCTTTAGGTTCCTCGTGTTACAAAAGAAGTTGAATTAGTAATGGAATAACGTAATGAAAGATAATAAATAAATGTGTGTGGCATTGCATGTATGAGATGTTGATGTGTTGTTGTGCTATTACCTTCATGCTTTTCATTGCTGTAGCTAACGGTTTCATACCGTGTTGTAGATGATCTTCATGTTAGGAAGACTGCAGGGTGAGACAGATGGTGTGGCCAGCCGAGGACTTCTGTACATTAGGATGCGTGAGATATGGGATCTTTTTTTATCAGATGTTGTGGTTTGATGTTTTGTACTCGGCTCTGAGTTTGTAAACTCTTTTGATGTATCATATACAACTTTTATGTATTTGGTTTTAATCTACCGGTGCCTTGTTGTAAGATCCAGTGAACTTGTTGTCAGGCTAGGGTCAGGATCCATTGTGAGACTCTAACCCAATGTGACACTCCAAGTCCCGTGGATTTGGGGTGTTAAAGAGTTGATATCAGAGCCTTACGTTGACAACAATGACACTTGCTATCTGCAATAAAGGTAGAGTGGATAAATAAACAAAACCTACACGGGGTCTGATTTTTAAAGGATTTTGGTTTTAAAGCGAGTATAGATGTTTTGGGATAGTATGTACAGCAGTCGTCACCCATATGAGGATCTCGACAGTGTAGATATATATATATATATATCTTTTATGTGCTGATGTGTATGCATGTTATAATGAATATTATATATATATATATATATATATCTCGATACATATGGCATATATATATAGCCTTATAAGTTAGGAGCGTATATTCTGCAGATGGCTCATACTAGAGCAATATTTGTAGTGGGACGAGATAGGGGCACACCCCCTCTTCCTCCAGTAGCGTCAAGTCAGGGACCAGTATCCGCTGCTGTGTTGGCTATGGCAGAGAACGAGTTTGATGAGGTTGATCGTGTCTCCATGAGTAGATTCGAGTTTCAAGAGTATATGCACCAAGTATATGAGGTTGTGATAGCCGGTAGATCTACACCGGATTTACCAATATCTGTGAGATCGACTAAAGCTTCTAGATTAGAGAAGAAACAACGGGTTGAATCAGTGAAAGATGAGGTTTGATATCCGGGTTGCAAACCGAGCCCGACTTGTGGACGTTTGAGTACTTCTCATTCACACGGACCTCTGGTGAAACGAGGACATGTTACAATTGTGGGAAGCCTGGACATGTACGACCACAATGTCCAAGATCGCTAGTGACTTGCTTTACCTGTGGTAGACAAGGTCATAGAGCTGTTTTCTGTAAGCAAACTGGAGTGGCATCACGACTGGGTGAGACAGATGGTGTGGCCAGCCGAGGACTTCTGTACATTAGGATGCGTGAGATATGGGATCTTTTTTTATCAGATGTTGTGGTTTGATGTTTTGTACTCGGCTTTGAGTTTGTAAACTCTTTTGATGTATCATATACAACTTTTATGTATTTGGTTTTAATCTACCGGTGCCTTGTTGTAAGATCCAGTGAACTTGTTGTCAGGCTAGGGTCAGGATCCATTGTGAGACTCAAACCCAATGTGACACTCCAAGTCCCGTGGATTTGGGGTGTTAAAGAGTTGATATCAGAGCCTTACGTTGACAACAATGGCACTTGTTATCTGCAATAAAGGTAGAGTGGATAAATAAACAAAACCTACACGGGGTCTGATTTTTAAAGGATTTTGGTTTTAAAGCGAGTATAGATGTTTTGGGATAGTATGTACAGCAGTCGTCACCCATATGAGGATCTCGACAGTGTAGATATATATATATATATATATATATATCTTTTATGTGTTGATGTGTATGCATGTTATAATGAATATTATATATATATATATATATATATATATATATATATATATATATCTCGATACATATGGCATATATATATAGCCTTATAAGTTAGGAGCGTATATTCTGCAGATGGCTCATACTAGAGCAATATTTGTAGTGGGACGAGATAGGGGCACACCCCCTCTTCCTCCAGTAGCGTCAAGTCAGGGACCAGTATCCGCTGCTGTGTTGCCTATGGCAGAGAACGAGTTTGATGAGGTTGATCGTGTCTCCATGAGTAGATTCGAGTTTCAAGAGTATATGCACCAAGTATATGAGGTTGTGATAGCGGGTAGATCTACACCGGATTTACCAATATTTGTGAGATCGACTAAAGCTTCTAGATTAGAGAAGAAACAACGGGTTGAATCAGTGAAAGATGAGGTTTGATATCCGGGTTGCAAACCGAGCCTGACTTGTGGACGTTTGAGTACTTCTCATTCACACGGACCTCTGGTGAAACGAGGACATGTTACAATTGTGGGAAGCCTGGACATGTACGACCACAATGTCCAAGATCGCTAGTGACTTGCTTTACCTGTGGTAGACAAGGTCATAGAGCTGTTTTCTGTAAGCAAACTGGAGTGGCATCACGACTGGGTTTTATTTCTACTAGTGTGACGGGAGGTGGTCAGAAGACACCTCAACAGTAGACGCGGGGGCAACAGAGAATCCCAGATCATTCGCCTACTCAGGAATCCGTTCCCAGGATGAGTAGAGGTAAGGGTCGTGGTAGGAGTACTACGGATACTAGAAGAGCTCAAGGTAGAGCCTTTGAGCTGGGCAGTGCAGAGGAGCCACCCGTACTAGTGGAAAGGATGAGACGTATATGTCTCAACTGTGGTTATTCAGATCATGTGTGCTTTGAGTGCCACATGGCACAGATAGCTTGCTTCACCTGTGGTAAACTACGCCATTTGGCCCCTTTCTGTCAGCAAGGTAGTGTTTCTTCTCATCAAGACCTTCCTCTTTCCGATGTAGAAAGAGTGGAAGTGGAGGCTATGGCGATTACCTCAGTGATACCTGAGGAGCATAGGTCTGAGATTGAGTAATGATATGTAGTAGAGCTTCGGGCTTTAGCTGTTACAGGTACCATTCTTGTTAATGGTTTACCTAGTGGAGTTTTGTTTGTTGTGAGTGCTATGCACCTCTTGTCTTTTGATGCATGTGTTAATAGTTAAACGTGGATACAGTAGAAGATAGATCTTCCTTTATAGGATTACGAGTTACGGGTCTTAGGTACCCGCGAGATATGTGGTTGTTCCCTTTGTTCAGGGACTTGTGTATGGCTTGAAGACTTCTTTGGCATGCCTTAGGTTCATGAGAAGGTCTTTATATGTGTCATGGATGAATATATATCATGTTTGTTTAAATAGCAGTAGGAAGACTATTGTAGTCTCTACTGAGATCGACTAGGTAGAGGTTTTTCAAGGTTATGAACCTTGAAGAGGCAAGTTGCCGACAGTACCGTATTTGCAGCAAGGTTAATAAGGAGGTGATGATTTCTAATGTTATGTAGTGAAGGAAAGAGATTGTTCCACGTTGAAGAGTGTTCCAGTGGCTTATGATCTTATAGACGTGTTACTGAACCGTCTAATCTATCGCCTCAGCGGAATGAGGACTTTGATATTGCGTTAAAGTATGGTACAAAACTGGTTGGGAAAAGGCCTATGAGGTATATGGCTTGTTGAGCTGTTAGAAATTGAAGAAGCATTTTGAAGGGTGGTTTGAGACGGGCTCCGTTCGCCCTAGCACATTCATTGCTACGTATGGACGACTTGTTGGATCAACTAAGAGAAGCAATTGTGTTTTTAAAATTTCCGTATGCTTATGATATCATCAGCTAAGGATGAGAGAGCAACGTGGGCATAGGATAACATGCCATACCCGTTATGGACACTACGAGTTGTAGTGTTGTCATCAAGGTTGAGGAACGTCCTAGTAGTCGTTATGGGAGTTGATGAACAGTGTCTTCATCTACTTCGTTGATCAGTTGGTGATAGACCTTATTGATGACGTTTGGTGTACTCTCACAACGGAGAGGAAATTACCGGTTATTTGAGGACGGTTTTGTAGAATCCGAGGGATAGAAGTCAGTGTGCTATGCTCCCTAAATGTGAATTGAGATGCCAGAAGTAACCTTCAAGCTCATATTGTTCCGCCAGTAGGATCATGATTGATGTGACGAGGAGTAAGTATGAAGTCTTATGGATGATATTGATGAACGTTAAGGGAATGCGTAGTTCTCGGCCCAGCCGATTGCCACCAACGCTTTGAGGAAGGATTCTATGTGTTTGTGCATCCATTTACGAGTCTTTTGAGGAAGACCACCATAATTGTGTGGTTGAAATAGTATGTCAAAGCTCTGAAGAGTAGAGGAAGTATTTGACCTCTGCTTCTATTCGGTGATAATTAGAAGATTCTAGGAATCACGTGACTACGGTGAAAGTATGAGGAGAACTGCCTGACTCATGATTTCGAGTTAGTGGTGGTAGTTCAAGTTCCAAGATTTGAAGACAATACTTGTGTGATATTTCGTGTCAGAGTTTCACAGATCATAGGAGGTTGAAGCATATTTTTATGCAATAAAGGTTGAATAACTGCCAGCGTCGATGGTTTGAGTTGATCAAGGACACTGACCTTGAGATTTGTACCATTCTGGCAAGGAGAATGTGGTCACTGATGCCTTGAATAAGAATACGCCTCGAGAGAAGGCGATTGGTGGAATTGCTGTATAGTCTCGGTTTCAAAATGATCTTGCTTGGTTAGAGTTGGACCTACAACTGCTGATAAGGACGTTAGTTTCATGTTTAGGGATTTTACCTGGTTTGTTGGATAAGGTCCAAAAAAAACAGGGGACTTGCATGACCCTGAGAGAACTTGATGGAAGGATGCCTCATGGAGAGGCACCACAGTTCTTTAATGGAACAAAAGGAGTATGAGGCGCCGCAACTGCGTCAGTATAACCGCTTATGCAGAGTTGAGTGGAGAAGATTACAGTACACTTATAGTACACCTTCTTTAGTACATCCATGTACAAATAAGAGGTACCACGAAGTAGTAAATCAGGTTAAAGTGTTACTGACCTTGGGATGAGCTCATCCACTACCAGTGCTGTAGTGGTAGTGAGAGGACTTTTCTGTGGACTTTTGATGGGATTGAGACCCAATAAGATGTTTGGTGTTATCTAGATTATTAGTAATAGATTTACGAAGGCGACACGTGCCATCTCTACAGAGAGACGTGGCCAGTGAATGAAGTAACAAAGGAGTACACTAGACAGATGGTGGGACTCCATAAGTGTACCGAGGATGATCGACTATGATTGTAGTAGACGGTTTACTTTGAGGTTTTGATAGCAGATTCAGACTGCTTGTTGACCGCGTCCACATATCATGATTGAGTTTTACCTCAGAAAGACGGTCATTCTGAGAGAACCCTACAGACCGTAGAGGACATGTTGTGAGCTTGTGGGATGGATTGGGAACAGGGACGATCTGTTTATCTCCCACTTGTTGAGTTCTTATACCACCACCGTTGGTATGCATGTATAGGAATGGTCCATGTGAGGCGTTGTGTAGACATAGGTGTCATACACCTTTATGATGGGTGATAGGTGATGGAATCACTATCATTTAGGGTAGTTTTTAGAGTCTTTTTATTGCATTTGTGTCGGTTTATGCTACTAACTCCTTGGTTTAGAAGAAGAAGATCAAAAGAAGCTAAGGAAGGAGTTATAAGCACTTAGGAGTGAAGATCGATCAAGAAGCAAAGCTTCTGTTGCACCACCAACCCCGCGGGTCCTTGCAGCCGCCCATGCGGTGACTTGCCTTGACGAAACGAAGACCAGCTCCCTTGCGCCTCCCACTGCGCCCTTCCTGCGCCTCGCCTTGGGAGCTGGAAGGTGAAGAGTTTGTGTCACTGCCCCTGCGATGGCCTTAAGGCGCCCCTGCGCCTTGATATCAGAAACGTCAGGAAGGCGAAAGGTCACACGTTGAAAAGCATTAAAGATCCGCCCCAGCGGAGTTATGTAGCCGCCCCAGCGGTTCTGAAAAAGATCAACCGATTCTGCCTAAACCGCCCCTGCGGGTCCTGAAGGCCGCCCCTGCGGTTTAACGCAAGAAGCTTTACTCCGGCTGTTTACACCACCTTTATGGCATTAAAGGTGGATGTTTTAGGCCGGCTATTTACTTCTAATTAAGTGTCTTTTGTAGAATAAATAGTCCATGGCTGATTGCTAGAATCATCCATGCTTTTCCTCACAAAATCCATTTTAGACTTGAGTTTTCCATGGTAATGAGTTGCTAACTCCCTTGCTACATTGGGTTGGTTTGAAGCTGCTTTGCTACTTTGGTTGTAAGCTCTTTTAATATAAGTTTTTATTCAATAATGCTTTGCGTTTCCTTGATCTCCATTGTTTATTTGCATGTTAACTATTACTTGAGATTGATCACCTTAGGTTCTAAAGTGCATGTAAACAACTAGGACTAATAGGTTCCGGGTTCGGGTCTTTAATCTAGTTTTAACTTTAAGTAATAACGGGTTGTAATTACTTAAAGAAAAGGAACAAAAATATAAAGATAAGTTTAACGGTTTTAATCTTCTCTTTATATCCCTTAGTGTTTGTTTGAATGCTAACTTGTTATTTGTTCTTGTAGGTTTATGGAACTTTAATAAGTTAAGTTGTGTTGATGCTGGTTGGCTCAACACATATGTATGATCGAGACGGGAGATTACTTAAGAATTTATAAAAGGAACGCACCAAAGTAGCAATTGCATGCTTAGAATCAACCTAGTGTAGATTCATCCATTATTGCCTTACTTGTCGCATTAATCGTTTTCATAAGTTTTTGTGCATCAATTCAACCAAACCCTCCCCCTTGTGTCACTTGTCATTATAATCGATAATTGCATCTAAAACACCTTAACTCTCTTGGGTTCAACCCTTACTTAATCACTATACTTGTTCTTAGTGCAAAGTCGGGATTTACTTTTGATTGGGTATAGACGACCATAGAAATAGCTTCGGTCAATATTTGGCGCCGTTGCCGGGGAGTTTTTGTGTTTTATTGTTATTATTGATTATTGGTTTGAACTATTTTTATGGTTCAAACCCGTGCTACTAATTCCGGCTTTGCTTCTTTTGATCCAGAAATTGAGAGGACGCACATCCGGCTACGAAGACAACAACAACTACGACAAGATATGGCTGACCGTACTCTTCGTCAACTTACGCAGCCCATCTTGGCTCAAAACCCTCTTGCGGTCGCTTTACCGGCACTAGGGGAAGGAGTCAACTTTGAGCTCAAATCGGGCCTCATTCACTTGCTTCCATCCTTCCATGGGCTAAGTGGTGAAGACCCCATCAAGCACCTTGGGAAGTTCCACACCGTTTGTATGAGCTTGAAGCCGGTCAACATTACCGAAGAACATATCAAGATGAGGGCATTCGGCTTCACACTCAAAGATTCGCGGATGATTGGTATTACCACCTTCCATCCGGGAGTATTGACACTTGGGAGAACCTTCACAAAGCATTCTTGGATAAATACTTTCCAGCTAAAAAGGCCAATAGCTTGAAGAAAGCTATAAGCAACATCGAGCAAGAGGCAACCGAAACTCTCTACGAGTACTTCGAAAGGTTTGCACGCCTCCGATCCAGCTGTCCTTTCCACGGATATTCAACTAAAGATATAGTCTTGTACTTGTACAATGGCTTGCTAGACAATGAAAGGAAGATCGTTGATGCGGCTTGCGGAGGTAATATTCTTAACTCTACTCCTGACCTTGCTTTGATAAAGATACATGAGCTAGCGGAAGGAACTCGGAACTCTGGAAGGACCCCGGCTAAGAAGGAGATCATGACGTGAGTTCCTGGAAGAGCGAGATTTCCACCGAGCTGGCGGAATTGAAGGAAATGGTGAAGAGGCTAACACTTATGGGAACACGGCAACAACTCAAAGCTTGTGGAGTTTGTGCTGACCCGTATCATCCAACGAACATGTGTCCACAAGTTCAAGATGACGATGTTGAAGTGAACGCAATGGGTTATGGACAACCACAACAGCAAAGACCTAGGAACGATCCCTATGCTCAGAATTTCATGCCAAATTGGCGTGACCAACATAATTTTCGTTGGAGGGATCAACAAATCCAACAACAGTAGCCCCACCAAGGTAAGTATCACTCAGCTGAAGATATGTTGCAGGTTTTGACTAAACACTGTGCTACTCATGTCCAAACAACAGAATCAAGCATCAAGAACCTTGAGAAGCAGGTTGGTCAAATGGCGGAAGCCATTACAAGAATTGAATCTAGGGCCACCGGAGGATTACCGTCACAAACAGTTATAAACCCAAAAGGCATGCAGGAAGATGTTCAAACATAGAGGAAGAGTCCTTACATCGAGCCAATGACGTAAAACAAAGGCGCTAATTCGGGAGGCAACCCGAAGGAATAAGAAGAGGAGCTTCTGTCAATAAAACCGCCTCTACGGCTTTAAAACCCGCCCCTACGGCGACACCTCTGGCCAGCATCACCCCGGCGCTGGGCCTACGTCTGCTCACGTAGGTCACCGCCCCCGCGGTTCCAACCCTACGCTCCTGCGGCGGCCACCTTTGACACGCACCCTCAGTTCCGCCCCCGGCGTTGAGGCTGCGTACCCTCTCTCTCTTGTCACCGCCCCCGCGGCGACACACACCACCCTTGCGGTATAGTTAAGGAAAGAAAAAAAATACACTTCCCAAAAATAACCTACATCTACCGCCTTCTACACTCCATCTCCATTCACTCTTCGTAACCTAGCTGCCTCACCCCCCGCCACGCCCTTGCGCCCTCCAATAAATCTCGCCACCACCTTGTCGCGCCCGTGCGCCACCTCCGGCAACCCAACCGCGCCACCCCTTTCTGCAAACGCAAACAATCTCCACCACATACACTCAACCCTTTCTCCCCACTCCACTGTCCCACCTCCGGTAACGTCTGCAACAGCAAGGAAGACGTCGGAAAAGCCCAATCGCAACCACCTTCGTCGAACGACCAAATCGCCTTCTACTCTTCGCCCGCACCTGCGCCTGCAAGCTCCCGCCCCTGCGTCAAAACCGCACCTACGCCTCTTTCAGCCGCCCCTGCGGATATTACGACAGAAGGTTTGTCTTTTGATCAGATTGCTGAAATTTCTAACTCTTTTACTCGATCAAATGCAAGAGATGGAATCACAAAGGAAATACAAGTTGACAGAAGGTGAGAAGGATCGGTATCGGATTGCTCAGAGCCGAGAGGTGCATGCAACCCGGTTCCTTGATGTTTCTACCTTGGAAAATCTGGGGATGTTGGAAAGTATTCAAGAATTCCTAAACAATGCCGGGTCGGGTGATTTTCTGATAAAGACCGCTCCAACACACCCCGACCTCAGCAAACAATTTATAGCAACATTCAAAATGGAGAAGGTAGACCAAATGTGTGTTGGGCTTTCATTCAAGTACAACAAGAGGAAGTACACATTGGATTACACCAAAATATCGGAGGCTTTAGGGGTGACGACAACAACTTCCGATGACTGGTGGGAACCCATTCCGACGCCTGATTTGCTTGAGTTTTGGCAGGCCGCCACTAGGTCGGAGTTTCATGCAAGAGGTGAGTACTCCAACAAATTCACTCATATACCCCTTCTTGAGGCTCATCTCAAAGGTCTTCATGAGTGTCTTCTATGGACACAAGCAGAAGAATAAGGTCGCTCTCAAGGACCTTCCATTGATATATGCTTGCCTCTCCACGAATGATTGGGTGCCGGGTTGGGCATATCTCTTCCTTACAGCTCTTAAGCGGATTAGGAAAAATGAGCCTCGTGACATCGTTGGAGAAGGTATCATTTCATTACTAGCTGCGCGGATTATGGATCTTCCTACATTTGAAGAGGGTTTGGAGGCACCCTTATACACCGAAGGATTATTGAGGAGGTGCAGTCTCCTCAAGAGAGACGGGGAGCATCGGTTCTGGATCCCCCTTGAAGATGGGAGTCACATCACATATCTACCCCGTCGACTCCCATTGGGAGAAGAGCTCTCCGACCTATATGTACCGGCTGACCTTGTCACTCCGAGACGGCCTCAAGTTGATATTGTTGGGAGGTACGCAGCCGGCTCTAGCAGGGCCCACACCACCTATGAGGAGATGCCGACGGCGGGACACGACAGTCAGACCATGGAGAGTCTGCAGGCTCAGATGGCAGCTTTGACTACACAACACCAGGCATGGCAGACCGAGTATCAGCGGTCCATGCTTGAGTAGCAGCAGGCATGGCAGTCCAGCTTCGCTTCCTCCACGACCACTCACTTTGACCGCCATCAGGATGCTTGGCAGGCGGCTCATCAGCAGCAGTTGGAGACTCAGCAGCTAGCTATGAGACTTCATTTTGAGAAAGAATGGAGGCTCAGGAGGACCGGATTAACACCCTTCATCGCCGCCGGGAGCATTTCTTCCGCCACTTCCCTTACCCGCCGGAGGAGGGTCCTGGTGGTCCATCCGGACCACCCCAGTGAGGGGTACATTTCATTCCCTTCTCCCACATTTATGTTTGACTCATTTCCACTTTGATGACAAAGTGCACTTCCAGTATGGGGAGGGATATATATCATTGCTTGTACAGTTTATTGTGTTATTTTTGGTATTTGTTTTGCATTGTTGAAATCAGTTTGAAAAAAAAAGAAAAAGCCAAAGAAGTGAAAAATGGCATGAAAATCCTTGGATAAACCGAAAACCCAAAAGGGCGGTTTAGGTAAAAAGAAGGTAGTCCGACCAACCTTAGGTTGGTGCAAAATTGGACTTGAGGGATGTGAGTTTAAGTGAAAAAAGAAGAAGAGTGGCAAGGTGAAAACCCGAAAGGGCGCCTTGGCAAGATGAGCGACACCAAGTGTAGGTTTCCCTTCCGGCGTTTTGGCGACATAAGACGGGGAGTCATAAGGAGGTTGTACGGGTAGGCCACTCTTGGAGCGATAAGGATGGTAGTATCTCTTTTTCTCACATTTCCTCTCTTTTCCTTCCTTCTTTCTTTCTTGGGTTTTCTCTTGTTTTCCATTATTTTTCTTTCTTTCCCTTGCTTCCTGAGACCTTGACTCTAATGGCTGTCATTTGTTTTACTCGGGACGAGTAAAAGGTCTAAGTATGGGGTAGTATGATAGGTGATGGAATCACTATCATTTATGGTAGTTTTTAGAGTCTTTTTTATTGTATTTGTGTCGGTTTATGCTACTAACTCCTTGGTCCAGAAGAAGAAGATCAAAAGAAGCTAAGGAAAGAGTTATAAGCACTTAGGAGTGAAGATCGATCAAGAAGCAAAGCTTCTGTTACTCCACCGCCCTTGCGGGTCCTTGCAACCGCCCCTACGGTGAATTGCCTTGACGAGACGAAGACCAGCTCCCCTGCGCCTCCCATTGTGCCCTGCCTGCGCCTCGCCCTGGGAGTTGGAAGGTGAAGAGTTTGTGTCACCGCCCCTGCGTTGGCCTTAAGGCGCCCCTGCGCCTTGACATCAAAAACGTCTGGAAGACGAAAGGTCAGACGTTGAAGTGCATTGAAGATCCGCCCCAACGGAGTTGTGTAGCCGCCCCAGCGGTTCTGAAGAAGATCAACCGATTCTGCCTAAACCGCCCCTGCTGGTCCTGAAGGCCACCCCTACGGTTTAACGCCAGAAGCTTTACTCCGGCTGTTTACACCACCTTTATGGCATTAAATGTGGTTGTTTTAGGCCGGCTATTTACTTCTAATTAAGTGCCTTTTGTAGTATAAATAGTCCATGGGTGATTGCTAGAATCATCCATACTTTTCCTCACAAAATCCATTTTAGACTTGAGTTTTTCCATGGTAATGAGTTGCTAACTCCCTTGCTACATTGGGTTGGTTTGAAGATGCTTTGCTACTTTGGTTGTAAGCTCTTTTAATATAAGTTTTTATTCAGTAATGCTTTCTGTTTCCTTGATCTCCATTGTTTATTTGCATGTTAACTATTACTTGAGATTGATCACCTTAGGTTCTAAAGTGCATGTAAACAACTAGGATTAATAGGTTTCGGGTTCGGGTCTTTAATCTAGTAGCAACTTTAAGTAATAACGGGTTGTAATTACTTATTGAAAAGGAACACAAATATAAAGATAAGTTTAACGGTTTTAATCTTCTCTTTATATCCCTTAGTCTTTGTTTGAATGCTAACATGTTATTTGTTCTTGTAGGTTTACGGAACATTAATAAGATAAGTTGTGTTGATGCCGGTTTGCTCAACACATATGTATGATCGAGACGGGAGATTACTTAAGAATTTATAAAAGGAACGCACCAAAGTAGCAATTGCATGCTTAGAATCAACCTAGTGTAGATTCATCCATTATTGTCTTACTTGTCGCATTAATCGTTTTCATAAGTTTTTGTGCATCAATTCAACCAAACCCCCCCTTTGTGTCACTTGTCATTATAATCGATAATTGCATCTAAAACACCTTAACTCTCTTGGGTTCGACCCTTACTTAATCACTATACTTGTTCTTAGTGCTAAGTCAGGATTTAGTTTTGATTGGGTATAGACGACCATAGAAATACCTTCGGTCAAATTTTGGCGCCGTTGCCGGGGAGTTTTTGTGTTTTATTGTTAATATTGATTATTGGTTTGAACTATTTTTATGGTTCAAACCCGTGCTACTAATTCCGGCTTTGCTTCTTTTGATCTAGAAATTGAGAGGACGCACATCCGGGATCGAAGACAACAACAACTACGACAAGATATGGCTGACCGTACTCTTCGTCAACTTACGCAGCCCACCTTGGCTCAAAACCCTCTTGCGGTCGCTATACCGGCACTAGGGGAAGGATTCAACTTTGAACTCAAACCGGGCTTCATTAACTTGCTTCCATCCTTCCATGGGCTAAGTGGTGAAGACCCCATCAAGCACCTTGGGAAGTTCCACACCGTTTGTATGAGCATGAAGCCGGCCAACATTACCGAAGAACAGATCAAGATGAGGGCATTCGGCTTCACACTCAAAGATTCGGCGGATGATTGGTATTACCACCTTCCATCCGGGAGTATTGACACTTGGGAGAACCTTCACAAAGCGTTCTTGGAGAAATACTTTCCAACTAAAAATGCCAATAGCTTGAAGAAAGCTATAAGCAACATCGAGCAAGAGGCAACCGAAACTCTCTACGAGTACTTCGAAAGGTTTGCACGCCTCCGATCCAGCTGTCCTTTCCACGGATATTCAACTCAAGATCTAGTCTTGTACTTGTACAATGGCTTGCTAGACAATGAAAGGAGGATCGTCGATGCGGCTTGCGGAGGTAATATTCTTAACTCTACTCCTGACCTTGCTTTGGAAAAGATACAGGAGCTAGCGGAAGGAACTCGGAACTCTGGAAGGACACCGGCTAAGAAAGGAGTTCATGTCGTGAGTTTTGGGAAGAGCGAGATTTCCACCGAGTTGGCGGAATTGAAGGAAATGGTGAAGACGCTAACACTTATGGGAACACTGCAACAACTCAAAGCTTGTGGAGTTTCTGCTGACCCGTATCATCCAACTAACATGTGTCCACAAGTTCAAGATGACGATGTTTAAGTGAACGCAATGGGTTATGGACAACCACAACAGCAAAGACCTAGGAACGATCCCTATGCACAGAATTTCATGCCAAATTGGCGTGACCAACAGAATTTTCGTTGGAGGGATCAACAAAACCAACAATAGCAGCCCCGCCAAGGTAAGTATCATTCAATTGAACATATGTTGCAGGTTTTGACTAAACACTTTGCTACTCATGTCCAAACAACAAAATCAAGCATCAAGAAGCTTGAGAATCAGGTTGGTCAAATGACGGAAGCCATTACAAGAATTGAAACTAGGGCCACCGGAGGATTACCGTCACAAACGGTTATAAACCCAAAAGGTATGCATGAAGATGTTCAAACATAGAGGAAGAGTCCTTACGTCGAGCGAACAACGTAAAAAAAAGGCGATAATTCGGGAGGCAACCCGAAGGAATAAGAAGAGGAGCTTCTGTCAAGAAAATCGCCCCTGCGGCTCTAAAACCCGCCCCTGCGGCGACACCCCTGGCCAGCGCCAACCCCGGCGCTGGGCCTGCGTCTGCTCACGTAGGTCCCCGCCCCCGCGGTGCCAACCCTACGCTCCTGCGGCGGCCACCCTTGACACGCACCCTCAGCTCTGCCCCCGGCGCTGAGGCTGCGTAACCTCTCTCTCTTGTCACCGCCCCCGCGGCGACACACACCACCCCTGCGGTACAATTATGGAAAGAAAAAAAATACACTTCCCAAAATAACCTACATCTACCGCCTTCTACACTCCCTCTCCATTCCCTCTTCGTAACCTAGCCGCCTCACCCCCCGCCACGCCCTTGCGCCCTCCGGAAAATCTCGCCACCACCTTATTTCGCTCGTGCGCCACCTCTGGCAACCAAGCCGCGCCACCCCTTCCTGCAAACGCAAACAATCTCCACCACATACACTCAACCCTTTCTCCCCACTCCACTGTCCCACCTCCGGCAATGTCTGCAACAACAAGGAAGACGTCGGAAAAGCCCAATCGCCACCACCTTCGTCGAACGACCAAATCGCCTTCTGCTCTTCGCCCGCACTTGCGCCTGCAAGCTCCCGCCCCTGCGTCATAACCGCACCTACGCCTCTTTCAGCCGCCCCTGCGGATATTACGATAGAAGGTTCGTCTTTTGATCAGATTGCTGAACTTTCTAACTCTTTTACTTGATCAATTGCAAGAGATGGAATCACAAAGGAAATACAAGTTGACGGAAGGTGAGAAGGATCGGTATAGGATTGGTTAGAGCCGGGAGGTGCATGCACCCCGGTTCCTTGATGTTTCCACCTTGGAAAATTTGGGGATGTTGGAAAGTATGCAGGAATTCCTAAACAATGCCGGGTCGGGTGATTTTTTGATAAAGACCTCTCCAACACACCCCGACCTCAACAGACAATTTATAGCAACATTCAAAATGGAGACGGTAGACCAAATGTGTGTTGGGCTTTCATTCAAGTACAACAAGAGGAAGTACACATTGGATTACACCCAAATATAGGAGGCTTTAGGGGTGACCATAGCAGCTTCCGATGACTGGTGGGAACCCATTCCGACGCCTGATTTGCTTGAGTTTTGGCAGGCCGCCATTAGGTCGGAGTTTCATGCAGGAGGTGAGTACTCCAACAAATTCACTCACGTACCCCTGCTTGAGGCTCATCTCAAAGGTCTTCATGAGTGTCTTCTGTGGACACAAGGAGTGGAATAAGGTCGGTCTCAAGGACCTTCCATTGATATATGCTTGCCTCTCCACGAATGATTGGGTGCCGGGTTGGGCATATCTCTTCCTTACCGCTCTTAAGCGGACTAGGAATAATGAGCCTCGTGACATCGTTGGAGAAGGTATCATTTCATTATTAGCTGCGCGGGATATGGATCTTCCTCCATTAGAAGAGGGTTTGAAGGCACCCTCATACACCGAAGGATTATTGAGGAGGTGCAGGCTCCTCAGGAGAGACGGAGAGCATCGGTTCTGGATCCCCCTTGCAGATGGGAGTCACATCACATATCTGCCCCGTCGACTCCCATTGGGAGAAGAGCTCTCCGACCTATATGTACCGGCTGACCCTGTCCCTCCGAGACGGCCTCAAGTTGATATTGTTGGGAGGTACGCAACCGGCTCTAGCAGGGCCCACACCATTGATGAGGAGATGCCCACGGCAGGACACGACAGTCAAACCATGGAGGGTCTGCAGGCTCAGATGGCAGCTTTGACTACACAGCACCAGGCATGGAAGACCGAGTATCAACGGTCCATGCTTGAGTAGCAGCAAGTGTGGCAGTCCAGCTTCTCCTCCTCCATGACCACTCACTTTGACCGCCGTAAGGATGCTTGGCAGGCGGCTCATCAGCAACAGTTGGAGACTCAACAGCTAGCTATGAGACTTCATTTCGAGAGAGAATGGAGGCTCAGGAGGACCGGATTAACACCCTTCACCGCCGCCGGGAGCATTTCTTCTGCCACTTCCCTTACCCGCCGGAGGAGGGTCCTGGTGGTCCATCCGGACCACCCCAATGAGGGGTACATTTCTTTCCCTTCTCCCACATTTATCTTTGAATCATTTCCAATTTGAGGACAAAGTGCACTTCAAGTATGGGGGAGGGATATATATCATTGCTTGTACAGTTTATTGTGTTGTTTTTGGCATTTGTTTTGCATTGTTGAAATCAGTTTGAAAAAAAATAGAAAAAGAAAAGGCCAAAGAAGTGAAAAAAGGCATGAAAATCCTTGGATAAACCGAAAACCCAAAAGAGCGGTTTAGGTAAAAAGAAGGTAGTCCGACCAACCTTAGGTTGGTGCAAAATTGGACTTGAGGGATGTGAGTTTAAGTGAAAAAAGAAGAAGAGTGGCAAGGTGAAAACCCGAAAGGGCGCCTTGGCAAGATGAGCGACACCAAGTGTAGGTTTCCCTTCCGGCGTTTTGGCGACATAAGACGGGGAGTCATAAGGAGGTTGTCCGGTTAGGCCACTCTTGGAGCGATAAGGATGGTAGTATCTCTTTTTCTCACATTTCCTCTCTTTTCCTTCCTTCTTTATTTCTTGGGTTTTCTCTTGTTTTCCATTATTTTTCTTTCTTTCCCTTGCTTCCTGAGACCTTGAGTCTAATGGCTGTCATTTGTTTTACTCGGGACGAGTAAAAGGTCTAAGTATGGGGGAGTTTGATAGGTGATGGAATCACTATCATTTAGGGTAGTTTTTAGAGTCTTTTTTTATTGCATTTGTGTCAGTTTATGCTACTAACTCCTTTGTCCAGAAGAAGAAGATGAAGACCTGTTGTGGTGACTTGCCTTAACGAGATGAAGACCTGCTCCCCTGCGCCTCCCACTGCGCCCTGCCTACGCCTCGCCTTGGGAGCTTGAAGGTGAAGAGCCTATGTCACCACCCCTGCGTTGGCCTTAAGGCGCCCCTGCGCCTTGACATCGGAAACGTCAGGAAGGCGAAAGGTCAAACGTTGAAGTGCATTAAAGATCCGCCCAGCGGAGTTGTGTAGCCGCCCCAGCGGTTCTGAAGAAGATCAACCAATTTTTCCTAAACCGCCCCTGCGGGTCCTGAAGGCCGCCCATGCGGTTTAACGCCAGAAGCTTTACTCCGGTTGTTTACACCACCTTTATGACATTAAATATGACTGCTTTATGCCGGCTATTTACTTCTAAGTAAGTGCCTTTTGTAGTATAAATAGTCCATGGCTGATTGCTAGAATCATCCATGCTTTTCCTCACAAAATCCATTTTAGACTTGAGTTTTTCCATGGTAATGAGTTGCTAACTCCCTTGCTACATTGGGTTGGTTTGAAGCTGCTTTGTTACTTTGGTTGTAAGCTCTTTTAATATAAGTTTTTATTCAGTAATGCTTTGTGTTTCCTTGATCTCCATTGTTTAATTGCATGTTAACTATTACTTGAGATTGATCACCTTAGGTTCTAAAGTGCATGTAAACAACTAGGATTAATAGGTTCCATGTTTGGGTCTTTAATCTAGTAGCAACTTTAAGTAATAACGGGTTGTAATTACTTAAAGAGGAAGGGTAAACCCTCTTCTTCTTCATCCTCTAGAGCACCACCACCTTCCTCCCCTTCACCTCCATCCTCACCTTCATCACCCGCACCTCCTAGCCCTAGAATACCGACCATTCATGAGGATCACCTCGATGCACTCGAGAGGATCCATGAGAGGCTGTGATTGGACCTAGGTACCTATTGTTAGAGGATCTAGCTCCTCTTAACATCATAGATGACCTTACTTGGCTCTTGGATAGAGCCGGACTAGTTGTCTTCTCGGCTATCCAAGAAGACGCCTACGAGGAGATTACGAGAGAGGTTGTGACGTCTTTCGAGCACAGCCATGTGGATAGGACCGTTTCTTTCCGTCTTATGGAAAGAAACTATGATTTTACCATCCGTGAGTTTGGAGCCTTCTTTAGGTTCGATGAGACCTTCAATGGTCGTTTTCCTAGTGACGTTTACGCCAAAGATTTTTGGGAGGAGGTTGCTATGATTTACGCCAGCGAGGATCGCTGGCAACCAGCTGACACCAAGGCTAAGTTGATGTATCACTTAGCCTTGAAGATTGTTCACCGTGTTCTTTCGGAGTGTCTCTTCCCTAGGACGGAGACACCTCAAAAGATCAAGACAGATGAGCTCTTTTTGTTGTATTCTATGCTGTATGGGCGCCGAGCTGACTACGCCACCCTCTTAGCTGCTACCATGAGCAAGCTTAAGAACAAGAGGAAGGGCAACATTGGATATGGTGGGATAGTTACCCATCTTGCTAGGATGTTGGGGGTTGATTTTTCTGCATGTACACGCATACCATCCGTACCCCTAGGACTTCAGGCCTTCATGACTAGACGTCTCATCTTCCCTACACATAGAGGTCCGCCTTATGCAGCCATGCCTTGGGAGAGCAGGACGGGTAGGGGTATTGAGTGGCTACAGGAGTACTCCATTATGGCTGGACGCCATAATTGGAAGGAGACGTTCGCTGCTATGCATGCGAACAGGATCGTAGCTCCTCCATATGTCCCACCACCGCCCGTAGTTGAGGAGGAGGAGATGAGAGATCAGTATGAGGGTGGAGGAGGAGATGAGAGATCAGTATGAGGGTGGAGGAGGAGCAGAGCAGGAGTTTGGCACGTTTCCGGATCAGCCGGATGCGGCCCCTGATGTGCCTAGACGTTCTCCACGTCCCGCCAGAGCTTCAGGTTCATCTTCTCGCCGCGCCAGCGTGAGCGAGAGGCCCACTTGGATGGATACGCCTCCTGCATGGTATGGAGCTCCACCTCCATGGTCCGCACAACAGCCATCAGCACTAGCACCAGCACCAGCAGACGCACCGGGGTGGTATAGTCAAGCTCCAGGATGGTATGAGCAGATGCCGGATTGGGCTACTGGCCTTTGTGAGAGAGTGGGAGCATTAGAGATTCGAGCCGATGCTAGAGATGGACGCATGGACGACCTCGATCATATGATGAGAGACGTCTACCGCCAGCAGTTTGGGCGGCACTACGACTCCAGCTTCTCTCCATTCCCGCCTCCACCGGCGCCACACTGATGATTTGCATGACCGACAGCTTTAGCCGCTCCACCGCCATTTTGTGAGTTTCTTTTTGTTTTCTTTCTTTTTCTTCCTTTCTTTTCTTCTTTTCTTTCTTTTATTTGAACATTAGGGACAATGTTTGTTCCAAGTATGAGGTGGGGTGTGATTAAAAGTTTGTAATAACTCTTACTCATTATGTTTGCTTCTATCGAGACTATCTTGCATGTTCATTATATTGTTGCACGTTTCATTATTGCATTGCATGAAAAAGAGTTTGAAAAACCCATAAAAATTGAAAAATTTTGAAAATTTTGTGCTTCTAAGGTTAGAGATGATTTCCATGATAATCGCTACTTGTGAATTGAGTTTGATGACAATTGCATGCTTAAACGAATAGTGAATTGAAAAGAAATTGAATGAGTTGATTATACCTCTTTTGCAAGTTTCATAATGTGATGAATGTTACTTAAATCATGTTGAGGAATTGAAGTTGAAATCACACTATAAGTTCTTATACTTCTTATTGAGATGATTAAGGCAATTCGATTTTTCTTTCTTCTCTCTTTGATCATTTTAGCTCCTCATTGAAATATTGACCTCCTTTACCTATCCGGGAATTTGGAGAAGTGAATGAAAAAGGCATGTTTGATGTGGGAGGGCCATGAAAGCAATTATTTGCAATCAAAAGAATAGAAAGAAATTGTAGGTTTGGGGAAGTCAATCATGATGATGAGTAACTCGGCACCATTCACATAGCCGGGTGTTTGTGTCTTGCCAAAGTCGGATTGAGCGACATTCCTAGCGTATTATGGTATGTGCGCTAAGGGTTTGAGACATCTCATAAAAATTGAGAAACGCCAATCTCCTAGGCTTCGGTTTTTGTGCACCTCTATCCATAACTCCAAAAGTAAAGTCGAAAAATGAAAAGAAGAGAGCAAAGCTCTAAGTTGAAAGTGCTGCGGAAACCGCAAGAGAAGAAGAAAAGAGTAGTTATCCACTTTCCCGGATTCATGCACCACATTCCTTAAAGTTTCCTTCCCTTTCCACATTCTAGACCTTTTTCTTTGAAAGTCCTTAAGATCAAAAGAATGTTATATGGCTTGGTAATCTAAATTGAAGTTTCTTATGATTGATTTTGATAATGTTTGAAGGTTATGATGCTTGTATGGAAGTTTAATTGATTCATGAGCTTCCTTTACTCTCTACTCTTTGATTAAGTGTATAAAAGTCTTATAAACGAATGAAGCAAGGTTTGAGAATGATCTATTGTTTAGAAGGCACATTCATCCAAAAGAAGTATTGCTTTGAGAAGGTACACATATTTCATCCTAACATTCGTTTTAAAGCTTTTGAAAGACCTTGCTTAGGGACAAGCAAGTGGCAAGTATGGGGTTATTTGTTAGCATGAAATATTGTGATATTTTAGGCACATTTTCTAAGTGTATTTGCTCCATATTGATAGTCATTGATTGAGCATTGATGCATTTGTGAGCTAGTTTATCTATAATGTCGATATAGAGATCTACACAAGCTTTATGTTGATTATAGGTAATTGAGCGCTATTTCCGAACGGAATTGAGCAAGGATGAAGTTGTTTGACATGTCCATGGATTGAGGACATTCCTAGGAGCTAAAGGAGTTTCAACTTGAAGAATGCACGAGGCTAAGGAAGAATCACGTTCTTGCCCTAAACCACGCTCTAAAATACGGCCATACTCCTTTCCACGTTCAAGTCCACGGCCGTGGAACCATAGCAAGGGAAGCGTGGTTCATTCCAGTAACTTCTATGGCCGTGGAGAAGATGGTTCAAACCGTGTTGATTTCCACGCTCTAAATTACGGTCGTGGAACCTTCCACGACCGTGATCTTGGCGATCTTTTTCACCACACTTTAAGCCACGATCTTTTAGAAGATTGGGCCGGGCCGAAACTTTATCTTACACTATAAAAGGACGGACGAAGAGAGATTCCGTCACCTCTTCTTAGACCTTCGCTTACGCATAGACGTATCTTACACATGCGTTTGGAATTGCCCTAATTTCGCATTTGGCGGAAGTTGTGTTGTGAGATTTTGGCGCATTGCTATTGTGATTTCCGGATTGACGGAAGATCGAAGATTCGGAAGATTGTTTGCAAGGAGATTTCGCTTCTTGCTTAGGTTTGATTTAAAAAACGGATTGACATCCCGTTCTTCCTTCTTATCTAAGATTTGTGTTTGTTTGTGTTATTCCGAATCTAGTGACGATTATTGTTCTTGATTGTGACTTTGAGATTGATTTGAAGGTTATTGAAGGTTTTCGAAAGTTTTCATCTTTCAATCTTTTAAATCTTGAAATTGATATCAATATGACTATTGTTGGCTAAAAACCCTTAACAATTCTAAGGTGAAGGGTTGATAGTTGTGGCTTAGATGAGGATAGATCGATCGTAAACATATTAGACCCTGAGAGTTAGAGAGAATCGCTGACGAACCTAATCCACGGTCTGTTCTTGAGCTTCCACAGCCGTGGAACTCAAGAACTACCCGTAATTTTGTGTTAAGTCACGAACCTGCTTTTACTTTAATCCATAGTTAAAGATTTGCTTTAACTTAGTCTTGGCTTGCCTTTTCTAGGTGGTAGTGAAGCCTCAACAACCTCTACCTCGATTGTGAGTGTCACAACCATAATCGGTTTAGTTAGTCTTGATCCTTGGATTACAAGTTTGGGTATTTGACATTAATTCTTGCCTTTAGAACCCTTCTATATTGAAGCCTCAACAACCTGTATAGAGAGTGTCTTGTAGGTGAGTCATATAAGGTTTTTGGAACTTCACCGTACGATTACCTTACATTAGCATACCTTTGCATATCTTAACTTTGTCCTTATATCATTAGTATATGTTGAATTGATTGCCACAGCTGGATACTTGGATCTTTAGGATTGTTGTTTTCCCAATAATTCGAAAAGCTCTTACATTTACTTGCTTGATAACCTATAATTGAATTTGTTCCCCCTAAATCCCTGTGTTCGATACTCTGGAATTCTTGCTTAACTATATCGATCCGTACACTGCGGGTTCGCTTGCTTGATTCTAGTTTTATAAATTTAAAGCATATTTGTACGCACGCTAAGTGGAGAACACGTTTGAAGAGCATTAAAGATCCGCCCCTGCGGAATTGCCTAGCCGCCCCTATAGCCATGAAGAAGATCAAGCGTTTTTGCCTTCAACGCCCCTGCGGAGCTGAAGGCCGCCCCGGCGGTTTAACGTCAGAAGCTTTACTCCGGCTGTTTACACCACCTTTATGGCATTATTGGTGGCTGTTTTGGGCTGGCCATTTACTCCTATTTAGTGTCTTTTGTAGTATAAATAGTCCTTGGTTAATTGCTAGAATCATAAAACTTATCATCCAACTAATTATCCACTTTTTCCATTTAGATTATCTTGCTACCTTGGTAATGAGTTGCTAACTCCCTTGCTACATTGGGTTGGTTTGAAGCTGCGTTGTTACTTTTGCTGTAAGTTTTCTTTAATATAAGTTTTCATTCAGTAATGCTTTGTGTTTCCTTGATCTCCATTGTCTAATTGCATGTTTTACTATTACTTGAGATTGATCACCTTAGGTTCAAAAGTGCATGCAAATAACTAGGATTAATAGTTTCCGGATTCGGGTCTTTAATCTAGTAGTAAACTTTAAGTAATAACGGGTTGTAATTACTTACAGAAAAGGAACACAAATATAAAGATAAGCTTAATGGTTTTAATCTTTTCTTTATATCCCTTAGTCTTTGTTTGAAAGCTAACTTGTTATTTGTTCTTGTAGGTTTACGGAACACTAACCTGTTAAGTTGTGTTGATGCCGGTTGGCTCAACACATATATATGATCGAGACGGGAGATTACTTGAAAACTTGTAAACGGAACTCACCAAAGTAGCAATTGCATGCTTAGAATCAACCTAGTGTAGATTCACCCAATATTGTCTTACTTGTTGCGTTATTCGTTTTCATAAGTTTTTGTGCATCAATTTAACCAAACCCCCCCTTTGTTACTTGTTTCTATAATCAATAATTGCATCTAATAAAACACCTTAACTCTCTTGGGTTTGACCCTTACTTAACCATTATACTTGTTTTTGTGCTAAGTCGGGATTTACATTTGATTGGGTATAGACGACAATAGAAATACCTTCGGTCAAATTTTGGCGCCGTTGCCGGGGAGTTTTTGTGTTTTATTGTTATTATTGATTATTGGTTTGAACCATTTTTATGGTTCAAACCCGTGCTACTAACTCCGGCTTTGCTTCTTTTGATCCAGAATTTGAGAGGATGCATATCCGGCAACGAAGACAACAACAACTCCAACAAGAAATGGATGACCGTACTCTTCATCAACTTACTCAGCCCACTTTGGCTCAAAACCCTCTTGCGGTTACCATACCGGCATTAGGGAAGGAATCAACTTTGAGCTCAAACCGGGTCTCATCCACTTGCTTCCATCCTTCCATGGGCTAATTGGTGACGACCCCATCAAACACCTTGGGAAGTTCCATACCGTGTGTATAAGCAAGAAAGCCGGCCAACATTACCGAAGAACAAATCAAGATGAGCGCATTCGGCATCACACTCAAAGATT
Organism: Fagopyrum esculentum; assembly: GCA_033239045.1. Taxonomy (NCBI): domain Eukaryota; kingdom Viridiplantae; phylum Streptophyta; class Magnoliopsida; order Caryophyllales; family Polygonaceae; genus Fagopyrum; species Fagopyrum esculentum. The sequence goes on from BSUD01000005.1 coordinate 113,750,802, forward strand.
CAGTGGATGATTGGTATTACCACCTTCCATCCGGAAGTATCGACACTTGGGAGAACCTCCACAAGGCATTTCTGGAGAAATACTTCCCAACCAAGAAGGCAAATAGTTTGAGAAAGCTATAAGCAACATCAAGCAAGAGGCAAACGAAATTCTCTATGAGTACTTTAAAAGATTCGCACGCCTCCGATCCAGCTGTCCTTGACCTTGCTTTGGAAAAGATACAGGAACTAGCTGAAGGGACCCGGAACTTTGGAAGGACTCCGTCCAAGAAAGGTCTTCATGCTGTAAATACCGGGAAGAGTGAGATCTCCACTGAGCTCGCGGAGCTGAAGGAAATGGTGAAGAGATTAACACTTATGGGAACCCCACAACAGCTGAAGGCATGTGGAGTGTGTGCTGACCCATACCATCCAACGGACATGTGTCCCCAAGTCCAAGATGACGATGCTGAGGTGAATGCAATGGGTTATGGACAACCACAGCAGCAAAGGCCTAGGAACGATCCCTATGCGTAGAATTTCATGCCCAACTGCGAGACCAATAGAATTATCGTTGGAGGGATCAACAAAACCAACAACAAAAACCCCAACCAGGTAAGTATAAAACAACTGAGGATATGTTGTAGGTTTTGACTAAACATTTTGCTACTCATGTCCAAACAACAGAATCCAGCATCAAGAACCTTGAAAAACAGGTTGGGCAAATGGCGGAAGCCATTTCAAGGACCGAATCTAGATTTTTCGGAGGATTGCCTTCCCAGACGTTTATAAGCCCCAAGGAGAATGTTAGTGCCATAACATTAAGGAGTGAGAATAAAATCCAACTAAAACCAGCAAAAGAATCACAAAGCAAACCTTTTTGTCAATTTTACCGCACCCACTGCCGCCCCTGCGGCTGCAACTGCGCCCGGCACAGAGCAAACACCGCCCCTGCGGCTGGATGTCCCCGCCCTTGCGGTGGAAACCCCTGAGCCGCCTCTGCGCATACAAGCTGACGCCCCTGCGGAACACACAACAGAAGGTTCTGCTGAGAAGGATTCTTACATCCGGCCTAACTTTCCGCCATTGTACTCTGAGAAACCACCAGCTCCTTTTCCTGAGGCCCTGAAGGAGAGAAGAATCATTGAGGACAAATACCTCTTTGAAACTTTTTCCAAATGCGAGGTAAATATTCCCCTACTTAAGTTGGTGAAAATTATTCCTAAGTATGCTCGTTTCTTGAAGGAACTTTGCACTATCAAGAGAAACAAGAAGCTGAAGGGGAAACAAAAAGTACAAGTGAGCATGTGTCGGCTGTTTTCTAACGGAGAATGCCCAAGAAGACCAGTGATCCAGGCATGGTATGCATTCCTCGTGTTATAGGGGAAACCCGCTTTGACAAAGCAATGCTTGATCTTGGTGCTTCTATCAATGTTTTACCATAATCGATTTACAAATCACTTGGCCTTGGGCCATTCATGGAAACTAGGATTGTAGTACAACTTGCTGATAGATCTAATGTGTACCCGAAAGGGATAATTGAAGATGTATTAGTAATGGTAGACAACCTCATATTTCCTGCTAATTTCTTGGTAATGGATATGGAAAATGATTCACATGTTGCGCCCATTTTGTTAGAGGCCATTTTTGAAAACTGCTAGGACTAAAATTGATTATGTCATTGGCAAATTGACAATGGAGTTTGATGGTGAAGTAGTGGAATTTGACATCTATGATGCAATGAAATTTCATAGTGATGATCATTCTTTATGTGCCATTGACATTGTTGAACCTTTTTGTACAAGATGTTTTTGATAACTCTGATGTTGATGAATTGAAAAATGTAATTGAGCATGACATTGATGGATTCAAAGCAGATTATGTATTAACACCGAGCATGAAAGTGGTCCTAGCCCAATTAGATGGGCATAAAAGGCTACCTATCTCCAATTTGGCCATTGGGCCCACTTTACTAACCCCAATCGAGAAGCTTGTTCCGTCTATAGTGCAGGCACCAGAAATAGAATTGAAGGACCTTCCGTCACACCTCAAGTACGTTTTCCTTGGAGAACACAATACCTTGCCGGTGATCATCTCCAACAAGCTGACTACCGGTCAGGAAGACAAGTTGGTAAAAGTGCTAAAAGAGCACAAGACGGCCCTTGGATGGACCAATGCGGACATGAAAGGGATAAGCCCTTCCACTTGCATGCATAGGATCTCACTTGAGGATGAAACCAAACCCTCTAGGCAGCCTCAACGGAGGTTGAATCCGCCAATGATGGATGTGGTCAAGAAGGAAGTGTTGAAGCTCCTCGAAGCAGATATGATCTTCCCTATCTCGGATACCACTTGGGTTAGTCCAACTCAAGTGGTTCCAAAGAAAGGAGGCATCACCATGGTGGAAAACCAACATGGAGAGATGGACCCGAGCAAAACACAAACCGGATGGAGAGTTTGCATTGACTACCGTAAGCTCAACAAGGTAATGCGAAAAGGCCATTTCCCATTACCTTTTATTGACCAAATGTTGGAACGTCTTGCATGTCATCAGTACTACTGTTTCCTTGATGGATATTCGGGCTATTTCCAAATAGCCATAGCACCAGAAGATCAAGAAAAGACGACGTTCACTTGCCCATTTGGCACTTTTGCGTACCGCAGAATGCCATTTGGACTTTGCAACGCACCCGACACCTTCCAACGGTGCATGATAAGTATTTTCTCCGAATACATAGAAAATTTCATTGAAGTCTTCATGAATGATTTTACCGTCCATGGAGACAGTTTTGACTCATGTTTAGGACATTTGAAACCGGTTCTTGAAAAATGTGTTGAAACCAATTTGGTTCTTAATTCGGAAAAAATTCATTTCATGGTCGAACAAGGAATTGTGCTAGGACATGTAATATCCTCAGAAGGGATAGAGGTAGATAGGGAAAAGGTTGATGTAATCCAAAATTTTCCTTATCCTACTAATGTTCGGGAAATCCGATCTTTCCTTGGTCATGCAGGTTTCTGCAGACGTTTCATCAAAGATTTTTCAAAGATCTCAGCACCCCTATGTGAATTGCTCAAGAATGACGTCACCTTCATAGTAGATGAGAATTGCAAGAAAGCTTTCGACACTTTGAAGGCATGTCTTACCACCGCACCAATTATCCGTTCTCCGGATTGGGAGAAACCTTTTGAAATCATGTGTGACGCCAGTGATTACGCTGTTGGAGCCGTCTTAGTACAGAAATACGGACGGGCTTCCCATGTGATCCATTATGCGTCTATGACACTCAATGGAGCGCAAAAGAATTAATCTACCACCGAGAAGGAAATGTTAGCGGTGGTTTTTTCCCTTGAGAAATTCAGGCAATACCTACTTGGGGTAAAGGTAATTATCTTCACTGACCATGCAGCTCTTAGGTACCTCATGGCGAAGAAGGAAGCAAAACCACGATTGATTCGATGGGTGCTCCTTTTAAGCGAGTTTAACCCAGAGATACGGGACAAAAAGGGGGCTGAGAACCTAGTGGCCGATCATTTGAGCAGACTAGTGAAAGAAGAGGAGGATCCAGAAAAAGGAAGAGAGATAGCTGGAAGTTTTCCAAATGATACATTTCACACAACTCTCTGTTGTGTGACCGCCCCCGCGCCTCACACCAGCCGCCCCTACGGCTCAGTCTAGGCGCCCTTGCGGAATTGTCGATGGAGGTTTGTCTTAAGCTCGAGTCTTTTAAACCTTGGTTTGCTCACATTTGTGAACTTCATTGTTAGGAAAGAGTATCCTCCAGACTTCACCGAGGCAGAACGAGAAAAGGTAAAACCTGAAGCTCGACACTACGTTTGGAACGATCCTTACCTTTGGAAGCGTTGTAGTGACAAAGTGATCCGACGTTGCATTCTGGACAATGAAGTACAATCCGTCATAACTTTCTGTCATTCTGAAGCATGTGGGGGGCACTTTGGGGCAAACAAAAGTGCAAGAAAAGTTTTGGATGCCGGTTTCTTTTGGCCACACATTTTTCGAGACGCTTTTGCGTTTTGCGAGGTGTGTGATAGATGCCTGATAGGTGATGAAATCACTATCATTTAGGGTAGTTTTTAGAGACTTTTTATTGCATTAGTGTCGGTTTATGCTACTAACTCCTTGATCCAGAAGAAGAAGATCAAAAGAAGCTAAGGAAGGAGTTATAAGCACTTAGGAGTGAAGACCGATCAAGAAGCAAAGCTGCTGTTGCTCCACCGCCCCCGCGGGTCTTTGCAGCCGCCCCTGCGGTGACTTGCCTTGACGAGACGGAGACCAGCTCCCCTGCGCCTCCCACTGCTCCCTGCCTGTGCCTCACCTTGGGAGCTGGAAGGTGAAGAGTTTGTGTCACCGCCCCTGCGTTGGCCTTAAGCCACCCCTGCACCTTGACATCAGAAACGTCAGGAAGGCGAAAGGTCACACGTTAAAGTGCATTAAAGATCTGCCCCAGCGGAGTTGTGTAGCCGCCCCAGCGGTTCTGAAGGTGGCTGTTTTAGGCCGACTATTTACTTCTAATTAAGTGTCTTTTGTAGTATAAATAGTCCATGGCTGATTGCTAGAATCATCCATGCTTTTTCGCACAAAATCCATTTTAGACTTAAGTTTTTCAATTGTAATGAGTTGCTAACTCCCTTGCTACATTGGGTTGGTTTGAAGCTGCTTTGTTACTTTGTGTTCCCCACTTAGCGTGCGTGCAATCAAGCTTTAAATTTATAAAACTAGAATAAAATCAAGCGAACCCGCAGTGTAGGGATCGGCGTAGATTAGCAAGTATTCCAGAGTATTGAACACATGGATTTGGGGGGTTAAATCGAATTATAGAATTGTCAAGCAAGTAAATGTATGAAGCTTTGTAAATATTTGGAAAACAACAATCCTAAAGATCCAGGAATCCAGCTGTGGCAATCGATTCAAGATATACTAAAGATATAAGGATAGAGTTAAGAGTTGCAAAGGTATACTAATGCAAAGCAATGTACGGTGAAGTTCCAAAGCTTAATGTGACTTAACTAAAGACACTCTCTATAAAGGTTGTTGAGGCTTCAGTATAGAAAGGATCCAAAGTCAATAATTAATATCAAATACCCAAACTTGTAATCCAAGGATCAAGACTAACTAAACCGATTAAGGTTATGACACTCGAAATCGAAGTAGAGGTTGTTGAGGCTTCACTACCACCTAGAAAAGGCAAGCCATAACTAAGTTAAAGCAAATCTTTAACTTTGGAATTAAGTAAAAGCAAGGTTCGTAAACAAGGGAAAATTACGGGTGGATCTTGAGATTCCACGGCCGTGGAACTCAAGAACACACCGTGATTTTGGTTCGTCGGCGATTCTCTCTAACTCTCAGGGTCCAATCTGTTTACGATCGATCTATCATCATCTAAGCCACAACTATCAACCCTTCACCTTAGAATTGCTAAAGGGTTTTAGCCAACAACAGTCATTATGATATCAAATTCAAGATTTAATAGAATGAAAGATGAAAACCTTCGAAAACCTGCAATAAACCTTAAGTCAATCTCAAATCAACAAACAAGAGCAATGATGTATATCGGACTTAGAATAACACAATCAATCACAATCCTTGATAAGAACGAAGAATGGGATGTCAATCCGTCTTCTAAATCAAACCTAAGGATGAAAGACGAAATCTCCGTACGTCCAATACTACCCTGAATGAGCGGGAGCAAATCTCCAAGCGATGATGCTGAAGGCGTAAGTGAGATCTAAGAGCGATCTTAGCGGAGGTGTAAGCGGCGTAAGCGAGGGTAAGTGGTGATGCCGAATTCTCTTTCATTCAGTCCTTTTATAGGGCAAGATAAAATGTCTCTCCCCTGGCCCATATGTAAAAGATCGTGGCTTTAAATTGTACGTTAAAAGATTGCCTAAATCACGGTCATAGAGGATTCCACGCCCGTGGTTTAGAGCGTGGAATTGGATTACGGTGCTTCATATCTTCCACGGCCGTGTAAGTTACTAGAATGCTCCACGCGTGTGTTGATGAAGTTCCACGGCCGTGGTTTAGAGCGTGGACTTCATTATGGCCGTATTTTAGAGCGTGGAAACGTAGGTAGCTCGTAATTCCTTTTGTTTAGTGCCATTCTTCATCCTAGCATCCTCCTTAGCTCCTTTGTGGTGTCCTCAATCCTTGGATATGCTCAATCCATCTCCATTTTCTCATATTCCGTTCGGTTTTAGCTCTTATTCGCCTACAATCAACACAAAGCTTATGTAGACCTCTATATCGACAATATAGACAAACTAACTCACAATTGCTTCAATGTTTTATCAATGAACACCAATAAGGATGAAATACATCTAGAAAACGTGCCTAAAATATCACAATATTTCATGCTAACAAAATACCCCATACTTGCCACTTGCTTTTCCCCAAGCAAGGTCTTTCAAAAGCTTTAAAACTCAAGTTAGGATGATATATGGATACACTCTCAAAAACAAAACTTCTTTTAGATGAATGTGCTTCCTAGTCAATAGATCATTCTCAAATCTTGCTTCATTCGTTTATAAGACTCTCATATACATAATCAAAGAGTAAAAAGTAAAGAAAACTCATGAATTGATCAAACTTCCATGTAAACATCATAACCTTCAAACATTATCAAAATCAATAATAAGAAACTTCAATTTAGATCACCAAGTCATATATCGTTTTCTTGATCTTAAGGACTTTCAAACAAGGTCTAGAATATGGAAAGGGAAGGAAAACTTTAAGGAATGTGGTGCATGAATCCGGGAAAGTGGATAACTAACTCTTTTCTTTTTTTTTTTGCGGTTTCGCAACACTTTCAACTTAGAGCTTCGCTCTCTTCTTTTCAATTCATTTTTAGACTTTACTTTTGGAGTTATGGACAGAGGTGCACAAAAACCGAAGCCTAGGAGATTGGCGGTTCTCAATTTTTGCGAGATGCCTCAAACCCTTGATGCACATACCATAATCCGCTAGGAATATCGCTCAATCCTACTCTGGCAAGACACAAACACCCGGCTAAGTGAATGGTGCCGAGTTACTCATCGTCATGATTGACTTCCCCAAACCTATAAGTTCTTTCTAATCTTTGATTGCAAAATTTTGCTTTCATGGCCCTTCCACATCAAACATGCCAAATATCAACTCCTCCAAATTCCCGGATAGGTAAAGGAGGCCATTATTTCATTGAGGGGCTAAGTGATCAAAGAAAGAAGAAAGAAAATCGAATTGCCTTAATCATTTCAACAAGAAGTATAAGAACTTATCATGTTATTTCAACCTTGATTTCTCAACATGATTTAGGTAACATTCTTCACATTATGAAACTTGCAAAAGAGGGATAATCAACTCATTTAAATTCTTTTCAATTCACTATTTGTTTAAGCATGCGATTGTGATCAAAAATCAATTCACAAGTAGTGATTATCATAGAAGATATTTCTATCCTTAGAAGCACAAAATTTTCAAAATTTTTCAATTTTTATGGGTTTTTCAAAAGCTTTTTCATGCAATGCAATAATGAAACGTGTAACAATAGAATGAAACTTGCACGGTGTTCTCAATCAAAGAAAACAAAGTGAGTAAGAGTTATTACAAACGATTAGTCACACCCCACCCCATACTTGGAACAAAGAATGTCCCTAATGTTCAAAAAAGAAAAAGAAGAAAAGAAAGAAATAAAAAGACCTCACAAAACGGTGGTGGGGGGGCTAAAGCGGTGGATCGTCCATGGTCATCACTGAGGTGGAGGCGGTGGTGGAAACGGGAAGAAGCCTGGATCATAGTTCCGCCTAAACTGCTGGCGGTATATGTCTCTCATCATGCGGTCATGATCGTCGGCTCGTGCATCCCTAGCATCTGCACGGATCTCCAAAGCTCCGACCCTGCTGGAAAGGTCGGTGGCCCACTCCGGTAGCTGCTCATACCATCCGGGCGGCTGGCTATACCATGCCGGTGTGTCTCACGGTGCTGGTGCAGATGGTGGTTGTGCATGCCAAGGTGGTGGAGCTCTCATCCACTCCGGCTGAGTGTCGTACCATGTAGGAGGGTCCGCCATCCAAGTCGGTCTCTCGCTCACACTAGCACGGCGAGAGGAAGAGCCAGAAGCTCTAGCGGGACAGGGAGAGTGCCTAGGAATGTCGGGAACCTCATCCGGCTGATCCGGAAAGGCACCAAAGTCATGCTTTCCTCCTCCTCCCTCATACTCATCACCTCTCATCTCTTCCTCCTCTACAACTGGTGGTGGTGGAACGTAAGGAGGGGCTACTAATCTATTCGCATGCATGGCAGCGAACGTCTTCTTCCAATTATGGCGTCCAACCATAATGGAATACTCAGGAAGCCAAACAATCCCTCTACCTATCCTACTCTCCCAAGGCATGGCACGTGTAGGTGGAGCTCTATGTGCAGGGAAGATAATGCCTCTCGTCATGAGGCTCTGAAGTCCTAGGGGTCTAGCTGCAATGCGGGTGCATGCGGAGAAGTCTACCCCTAACTGCCTAGCAAGGTGGGTGATCATCCCACCGTATCCAATGTTGCCGGCCCTCTTGTTCTTTAGCTTGCTCAGAGTAGAAGCTAAGAGGGTGGCACAATCAGCTGGCCTACCGAACAGCATACAGAGAGCAAAAATAACTCGTCTGTCTTAATCTTCTGAGGTGTCTCCGTCCTAGGGAAGAGACACTCAGAAAGCACTGTATGGGCAATCTTCAAGGCTAGGTGATAGATCAACCTAGCCTTGGTATCAGCAGGTTGCCAGCGGTCCTCGTTGGCGTATACCATGGCTATCTCCTCCCAGAAATCTGGCGTACACGCCACTAGGGAATCGACCATTGAAGGTCTCATGGAACCCAAAGAAGGCTCCAAACTCTCTAATATAGAACTCATAGTTTCTCTCCATCAGCCGGAAAGAAACGGTTCTGTCAACGTGGCTATGCTCAAACGAGACCACGAACTCCCTAGTAATCTCCTCATATGCGTCTTCCCGAATAGCGGAGAAGACGACTAATCCGGCTCTATCTAGTAGCCAAGTGAGATCCCCTACCATATGCAAAGGCTCTAACTCCTGAAGTAGTAGATATCTAGGTCCTATGACCGCTCGCTTATGAATCCTCTCTAAAGCATCGAGATGATCCTCATGGATGGTAGGGATCCTAGGGGAGGGTGGTGATGGTGGTGATGGGGGTAATGGAGGCTGAGCGGGTGGTGCTCTAGAAGAGGAAGAAGTATTTCTTTTCCTCTTTTTGTTTCTAGTGGACATTCTCCTAACGAGATCCATTTTTCTGTTGAAAACCACGGTCTGTTCTTCAGGTTCCACGGCCGTGGAAAGCCCAGAGACCGTGATTCGTCTCGAAAATTCTCAAAACTCAGCAAAATCACACCAAACTCAACATCAAGAAGCCCTAGACTAAATTCAGTCCAATTCCAATCAGTTCTCCTAAAAATTCTAGAAAAAACAAAGCCGAATCGACGAAGAGAAAAAGAGAATGCAAAACCTAGGTTTTCGGATTTTGGAATCCGAATTCTGTCTTCTCCGGTGAATTGCCGCTCGAATCGTTGCTTGGATCTTGTAGGTGATGGAAATTGCTTCAGTTTTGGCCAAAGAATCGTTAAAAACGATTAACGAACGAGGAATTGGGTGATGGGGAGGGAATTCGGTGATTTGGGGGTGGAATTGGCTTATTTTGTGTGTTTTGTGAAGAAACGTGGTTTGTATAGTGGCCGTAAAAATTTTTGAAAATCACGGTCTATCGGGGGTTTCCACGGCCGTGGAAATGTACGGAACCGTGGTTTTGGTGATTTTTCTTAGGCTTTTGAAAATTACGGGCACTGTAGCTGTCACGGCCGTGGTTTTGGCCGTGGAACTCTCTATAATGTGTCAAAGTCCAAGTTTCGTCAATTTTCTTCATGCTTTTCCTTCCCCCTTTCTTTTCCACTGTTCCTACATCCAAAAACACGAACATACCGGAAGGCATCGAAGGCAAAACAAAACAAAACGTCTATTCTATTCTAATCTATGAATCAAAAACAAAAACGTAAATGCAATACCTTGGGTTGCCTCCCAATAAGCGCTTTGTTTAAAGTCCGTAGCTAGACCATATTTGCACTTATTCGAATGCGGTGGGCGCGAACTCTTCAGCTTGGAGTTCCGGTGTATACTTCTTGAGTCGTTGACCGTTCACCTTAAAGCTTCCGCTCTTTTCACCCCATACTTCAACTACACCATGGGGAAAAACACGTTTGATTAGAAAAGGTCCAGTCCAACGAGATTTAAGCTTACCTGGAAAGAGACGAAGCCTTGAATTGAAGAGGAGAACTTGATCTCCTTCTTTGAGATCCTTTGGGATGATATGCTTATCATGCCAACGCTTCGCTCTTTCTTTATAGATCTTGGCGTTTTTGTAGGCGTTCAAGCGAAGTTCTTCAAGCTCATTTAGGTCCAAGAGACGCTTCTCTCCCGCTTCCGTCATGCTGAAGTTCAACCACTTTATTGCCCAATACGCCTTGTGCTCGAACTCTACCGGTAAGTGACAAGACTTCCCATACACAAGGTTGTATGGTGTGGTTCTGATGGGAGTCTTATATGCAGTCCGGTACGCCCACAATGCATCATCTAGCTTCAAAGATAAATCCTTCCTTGTCCTTGAAACCGTCTTCTCTATGATTCCTTTGATCTTCTGGTTTGAGATCTCCACTTATCCACTAGTTTGTGGATGATAAGTGGTGGCGATCTTGTGAGTCACCCCATACTTAGCTAGAAGAGCTTCAAAGCGTCGGGCAATGAAGTGAGAACCTCCATCACTAATGATAGTCCGTGGTGTCCCAAATCGTGGGAAGATGGTCTTGTTAAAGAACTTAACCTCTACCATGGCATCATTGGTGGGAGAGGCAATTGCTTCAACCCATCTTGAAACATAATCTACCGCTAAAAGTATGTATTGGTTTCCACAAAATGATGGGAAAGGTCCCATGAAGTCTACTCTCCAAACGTCAAAGATCTTCACCTCTTGGATGTTGTTGAGAGGCATCTCATTCCTCCTAGATATATTCCCTGTTCTTTGACAAGCATCGCAGCAGGAAACAAAGGTTTGCATATCTTTAAATAGAGTAGGCCAAAAGAATCCAGATTGCGATACCTTAGCGCTAGTCTTGTTTGAACTAGCGTGTCCTCTACAAGGTAGTGAATGACAATGACGGATGACACTTTGCATCTCATCTTCCGGTACACATTGCCGAATAATGCCATCCAGACCTCTCTTAAAGAGGAGAGGTTCATTCCAAAATTATTCCCGAACATCCTTAAAGAACTTCTTTCTTTGTACGTAGGATAATCCGGGCGGTAATTCTTGACAAACCAAATAGTTAACAAAATCAACAAACCATGGTTCGTTACCTTTGGCGATCACGTCGATGCACTCCTCTATGATATGTAAATGCTCGTCCGGAAAGGAGTCATCTATAGGTAAATGGTCGTCTTCTAGATGTGTTAGACGACTCAAATGATCCGCAACAGAATTTTCCGAACCCTTCTTGTCGCGGATCTCTAGATCGAATTCTTGTAGAAGAAGAATCCATCTAATTAGCCTTGGCTTCGCATCCTTCTTTGCAAGTAGATACCGGATCGCAGCATGATCCGTGTATACAATCACCTTTGCACCTACAAGATAAGAGCGAAATTTGTCAATTGCATATACAATCGCTAAGAATTCCTTTTCGGTAGTGGCGTAGTTGAGCTGCGCTTCATCTAGCGTCTTGCTAGCGTAGTAGATAGCGTGGGTTCGTCCTTCCTTTCTTTGCCCAAGGACAGCTCCTATAGCTACGTCACTTGCATCACACACAACCTCAAAGGGAAGATTCCAATCCGGAGGTTGGATAATCGGAGCTGAGATTAGAGATTCCCGAATCATGTTAAACGCATCTAAGCATTCCTGCGAGAAATCAAAAACTGCATCCTTCATCAATAGATTAGTTAGCGGCTTTGATATCTTAGAAAAATCCTTTATGAAACGCCTATAAAATCCAGCATGTCCTACAAAACTTCTTATCCCTTTCACCAAAGTTGGGGGAGGAAGCTTTTCTATTGTCTCTATCTTAGCTTTATCCACCTCAATCCCTCTACTAGAGATTCAGTGTCCTAATACAATACCCTCTTTTACCATAAATTGACACTTCTCCCAATTAAGAACTAGGTTAGTGTCTTCACACCTTTATAACACAAGAGCAAGGTTAGAAAGACAATTGTCAAAAGAGGAACGATAAACAGAGAAGTCATCCATAAAAACATCCATGATTTCCTCTATATATTCCGAGAAGATGGCCATCATGCACCTTTGAAAGGTGGTTTGGGCGTTGCAAAGCCCGAACGGCATCCTCCTTTAGGCAAACGTACCCCACGGGCACGTGAACGTGGTCTTCTCTTGATCATCCGGGTGTATCAGAATCTGAAAGAAACCACTATAACCGTCAAGATAGCAAAAGTGTGAATGTTGTGCTAACCTTTCAAGCATTTGATCGATGAAGGGTAGTAGGAAGTGATCCTTCCTCGTCGCGTTGTTTAGCTTGCGGTAGTCTATACACATCCGCCATCCTGTTACGGTTCATGTAGGAATGAGTTCATTGTTTTTGTTGGTGATGACGGTCATTCCTCCCTTCTTCGGAACCACTTGTACGGGACTCACCCACTTGCTATCGGAGATAGGGTAGATGATACCTGCATCGAGTAGTTTAAGAATTTCCATCTTGACAACCTCCTTCATGGTCGGATTTAACCGCCTTTGAGGTTGTCGCGAAGTCCTAAAGTCCTCTTCCATTAAGATCTTATGCATGCATAGGGAAGGTTTGATTCCTACTAAATCCTCTATAGTGTAACCTAAAGCATTCCTATGTTTCTTAAGGACAACCATAAGCTTACTATGTTTATCTATGCTTAAATCTGAACTAACAATTACCGGAAAGGTAGAATTAGATCCTAGAAATGCGTACCTTAGATGTGTAAGAAGTGGTTTCAATTCCATCACTATAGGAGTCTCCAATGGCTCTTGAGGAATATCCGATGGTACCTTAGAAGTGTCTAAGGAAGTAGAAGGTGTTGGAGAAGAATCAAGAGAAGTTGTGGAGGAGACACAATTTCCTTCGATTTCACCCAAAATTACGGCACCTCTGCCTTCTCCACGTCCGTGATTTTGGGCGTGGAAAGTAATTACGGTGCCTCTGTTTCCTCCACGGCCGTGTAACTCTCTGGAGTACTCCACGCTTGTGTTGGTGAATTCCACGGCCGTGGAATAGGTTGTCTAACCGTGGATCCGTACGTTTTCTGCCTCATCGTGGAGTTTCTCGAACTCTTCTTCACACACTTCTTTTTGTGCCTCTAAGGCTTCAATTGCCTCATTGCACTCCTCTTATTCCCCTATATCCATAATGCTCATAGAAAGAACTTTTTGCAAGGGATCTTTGAAGAGAATAGAACTTACCTCCTCTCTAGATAGCTCTTCGTCATGGATATTGAATATATCCTCATCGAAGGCTGGTTCCTTCACTAAAGTAAAAAGGACGAACTCTACCTTCTCTTCTCCTATGTCAAAGGCGAGTCTAGCATTCTTGCAATCGACTATACAACCACATGTTGCAAGAAACGGTCTTCCGATAATGATTGGGACAGGACTATCTACAGGAATGTCAAGCACAACAAAGTCTATAGGAACATAGAACATACCAAGCTTGACCGGGACGTCTTCAACTATACCGATGGGACGAGTTATGGATCGATCCGCCATGTATAACGTCATCTTTACCGGTTTAGGATCACTTAAACCGATCTTCCTGCATAAGGCAAGCGGAATGATGCTCACGCTTGCTCCCAAATCACATAATGCATCATATGTGACATCTCCCACTCCTATGGGAATACAAAATGACCCCGGATCCTTCAGCTTTGGGGGCATCTTTTCTTTCATGGTTTTGATGAGATCCGATGAATCCGAACTCATCTTAACCTCTCCAAAATCCTCTAGCTTTCTTTTGTTAGAGAGAATCTCCTTTAGGAACTTTCCATAAGTTGGCATACCTACAATTGCATCAATGAAAGGTATATTAATATGCAGTTTGCTCAAGAGTTCAATAAACTTACCGAATTGTTTGTCTAGACGCGCTCTTGCTCTAGATTGAGGGAATGGTAGGGGAGGTTTGTAAGCTGGAGGAGGAACGTAGACATCTTCCTTCTCCTTCCCCTTTTCTTTCTCCTTCTCAACGGGGACTTCTACAAATTTAGGATGCGGGTCGGTGGTTGATACTCTGCTCCTAGTTGTGATTGCCATCACCCTTCCTTTTGGGTTGTCCTCCGTCTTTCCTGGAAGTTTCCCTTGATTCCTAGGAACTTCCTCCGCATGGCTAAACATTTGGTTTTCTAAAACCTTTTGGGCTTTATCAACCTTAGTTATGTGATCATCAACCTTGATGATGCGAGTCTCCAATCCTTGAAGCTTACCTAAAATTGTTTCCAACATGGGATCGGGCTTCTCTTTCCCCAAAGTACTTCCACCATTAGATGTTTGCCCCTGGATTTTCAAAGGAGTGGAAGAAGAGGAAGGTGGAGTTAGTGAATTTCCAGAATTGGAATAAGAATTACCGGAATTTTGTTGATTGAGACGCCAATTGTTCTTGTTTGAACCCCTATTGTTGTTCCAATTGTTGTTCCGGTTGCTGTTGTTGTTGTTCCAACTGTTCCGGGTATTGTTCCGGTTGTTGCGGTTTGTATTCTCATTCCCGTTGTGGTTATTGTTGTTGCCCAAATAACCTACATCTTGTCCCTTTTGCTTTGGAAAGTTGGTTTTGATGGCTTCCTTCAACTCCTTAATCTCCGTATTGAGAGAAAAGATTTGAGTTTGAGCCTCTTGTGATAGCTTTGATCCTTGCTCCGCTTGATTCACCTCTACTTTCCGGTGAGAATACTTCTCAATGACTCGCGCTTGCTTCTCAATGAAGTCCCAAGCGTCATCTCCCCTCATGTCCATGAATGTACCACATGAAAGCGATTGGAGCTTGAATTGTGTCTCCACATCCAGCCCCTTTTAGTATATCTCTAATAGCGCCAATTTGGATATGTCATGATGTGGGCAATCCAATAGCAAATCCTGAAATCTTTCCCAAGATTGAAACAAACTTTCGTTAGATCTCATAGAAAATGCATTAATCTTACCTCTCAACTCTGCCGTTTTGGATGGCGGAATGAACTTAGTAAGGAATTCCGAAGAAAGATCCTCCCATGTGTCTAGCTTCCCACTTGGAAGAGCTTGATACCAAGACAATGCTTTCCCCTTCAAGGAGAAGAAGAAAGGCTTGAGTTTATAGCTGTTGGTAGTTGCATTCTTTGGCTTCATTGTCTCCATCATGATCTCAAAATTTTGTAGATGTTGATGTGGAGATTCAGCGCTTGTTCCCCCAAATTGATTTTGGCGGACAATGGTAATAACTTGCGGGTTGAAGCTAAACCCTTGTGTATCATCAGCATCAAAGTTCACACCTAAGCGGCGTGGTTGCTGCGTTGGATCCATCCTTTGGCCAAGAGTTCTTGGCTCCTCATCCACATGATCGACTCTTGCACCTCCAGTTGGGGTACGGCGATTGGCAGCTGCCCGTGGAACAAATGGATTCACATTGATCGTCGGATCAATGCCCTCTAATGGTGGCATGGAAGAGTCGCTATCCTCGCTGGATGAATGGGTTCTAACCGATCTTGAGGATCTCCTTGAGGATTTCCTGCTCTTCTTTCTCTTAAGATCGCTCAATTCCATCCTCACTTGAAATATCATATCCGTTAGATCATCAACTTTCGCTTGATGACGATCCATTTCCTCCCTGCGAGTCTTCTCACTCCATTGGAGTTGAGCATCTTTTTCCGCTAACTCCGTTTGGTAATCACGTTCTCTTTCTTCAGCCATCTTTCTTTCCTTGAGCTTTCTCCTTAAAGTTCCCTCAAGCTCTTGATCAAGAGGTAAGAGGTCTTCGTTGTTCCTAGACATGCGCATACACTCGAAAAGATATCAAATAACAAGGGAAGAGCTCCCAAGCTTGACAACCGATAACCGAATTCGGCCTAGACCAAATCCCCGGCAACGGTGCCAAAAACTTGTTCGCCACTTAGCGTGCGTGCAATCAAGCTTTAAATTTATAAAACTAGAATAAAAGCAAGCGAACCCGCAGTGTACGGATCGGCGTAGATTAGCAAGTATTCCAGAGTATCGAACCCATGGATTTGGGGGGTTAAATCCAATTATAGAATTGTCAAGCAAGTAAATGTATGAAGCTTTGTAAATATTGGGAAAACAACAATCCTAAAGATCCAGGAATCCAGCTTTGGCAATCGATTCAAGATATACTAAAGATATAAGGACAGAGTTAAGAGTTGCAAAGGTATACTAATGCAAAGCAATGTACGGTGAAGTTCCAAAGCTTTATGTGACTTAACTAAAGACACTCTCTATAAAGGTTGTTGAGGCTACAGTATAGAAAGGCTCTAAAGTCAAGAATTAATATCAAATACCCAAACTTGTAATCCAAGGATCAAGACTAACTAAACCGATTAAGGTTATGACACTCGAATCGAAGTAGAGGTTTTTGAGGCTTCACTACCACCTAGAAAAGGCAAGCGAAGACTAAGTTAAAGCAAATCTTTAACTTTGGATTAAAGTAAAAGCAAGGTTCATAAACTAGGGAAAATTACGGGTGGATCTTGAGATTCCACGGCCGTGGAACTCAAGAACACACCGTGATTTTGGTTCGTTGGCGATTCTCTCTAACTCTCAGGGACTAATCTGTTTACGATCGATCTATCATCATCTAAGCCACAACTATCAACCCTTCACCTTAGAATTGCTAAAGGGTTTTAGCCAACAACAGTCATTATGATATCAAATTCAAGATTTAAAAGAATGAAAGATGAAATCCTTCAAAAACCTTCAATAAACCTTAAGTTAATCTCAAATCCACAAACAAGAGCAATGATGTATATCGGACTTAGAATAACACAAACAATCACAATCCTTGATAAGAACGAAGAACGGGATGTCAATCCGTCTTCTAAATCAAACCTAAGGATGAAAGACGAAATCTCCGTACGTCCAATACTACCGTCAATGAGCGGGAGCAAATCTCCAAGCAATGATGCTGAAGGCGTAAGTGAGATCTTAGCGGAGGTGTAAGCGGCGTCAGCGAGGGTAAGCGGTGATGCCGAATTCTGTTTCCTTTAGTCCTTTTATAGGGCAAGATAAAATGTCTCTCCCCTTGCCCATATGTAAAAGATCGTGGCTTTAATTTGTACGTTAAAAGATTGCCTAAATCACGGTCATAGAGGATTCCACGCCCGTGGTTTAGAGCGTGGAATTGGATTACGGTGGTTCATATCTTCCACGGCCGTGTAAGTTACTGGAATGCTCCACGCTTGTGTTGATAAAGTTCCACGACCGTGGTTTAGAGCGTGGACTTCATTATGGCCGTATTTTAGAGCGTGGAAACGTAGGTAGCTCGTAATTCCTTTTGTTTTGTGACATTCTTCATCCTAGCATCCTCCTTAGCTCCTTTGTGGTGTCCTCAATCCTTGGATATGCTCAATCCATCTCCATTTTCTCTTATTCCGTTCGGTTTTAGCTCTTATTCGCCTACAATCAACACAAAGCTTATGTAGACCTCTATATCGACAATATAGACAAACTAGCTCACAATTGCTGCAATGCTTTATCAATGAACACCAATATGGATGAAATACATCTAGAAAACGTGCCTAAAATATCATAATATTTCATGCTAACCCTTTGGTTGTAAGTTCTTTTATTATAAGTTTTTATTCAGTAATGCTTTGTGTTTCTTTGATCTCCATTGTTTAATTACATGTTAACTATTACTTGAGATTGATCACCTTAGGTTCTAAAGTGCATGTAAAAACTAGGATTAATAGGTTCCGGGTTCGGGTCTTTAATCTAGTAGAAACTTTAAGTAATAACGGGTTGTAATTACTTAAAGAAAAGGAACACAAATATAAAGATAAGTTTAACGGTTTTAATCTTCTCTTTATATCCCTTAGTCTTTGTTTGAATGCTAACTTGTTATTTGTTCTTGTAGGTTTACGGAACTTTAATAAGTTAAGTTGTGTTGATGCCGGTTGGCTCAACACATATGTATGATCGAGATGGGAGATTACTTAAGAATTTATAAAAGGAACGCACCAAAGTAGCAATTGCATGCTTAGAATCAACCTAGTGTAGATTCACCCATTATTGTCTTACTTGTCGCATTAATCGTTTTCATAAGTTTTTGTGCATCAATTCAACCAAACCCCCACCCCTTTGTGTCACTTGTCATTATAATCGATAATTGCATCTAAAACACCTTAACTCTCTTGGGTTCGACCCTTACTTAATCACTATACTTGTTCTTAGTGCTTAGTCGGGGTTTACTTTTGATTGGGTATAGACGACCATAGAAATACCTTCGGTCAAAGTTTGGCGCCGTTGCCGGGGAGTTTTTGTGTTTTATTGTTATAATTGATTATTAGTTTGAACCATTTTTATGGTTCAAACCCGTGCAACTAATTCCGGCTTTGCTTCTTTTGATCCAGAAATTGAGAGGACGCACATCCGGCAACGAAGACAACAACAACTACAACAAGAGATGGCTGACCGTACTCTTCGTCAACTTACGTAGCCCACCTTGGCTCATAACCCTCTTGTAGTCGCTATACCGGCACTAGGGGAAGGAGTCAACTTTGAGCTCAAACCGGGCCTCATTCACTTGCTTCAATCCTTCCATGGGCTAAGTGGTGAAGACCCCATCAAGCACCTTGGGAAGTTTCACACCGTTTGTCTGAGCATGAAGCCGGCCAACAGTACCGAAGAACAGATCAAGATGAGGGCATTCGGCTTCACACTCAAAGATTCGGCGGATGATTGGTATTACCACCTTCCATCCAGGAGTATTGACACTTGGGAGAACCTTCACAAAGCGTTCTTGGAGAAATACTTTCCAGCTAAAAAGGCCAATAGCTTGAAGAAAGCTATAAGCAACATCGAGCAAGAGGCAACCGAGACTCTCTACGAGTACTTCGAAAGGTTTGCACGCCTCCGATCCAGCTGTCCTTTCCACGGATATTCAACTCAAGATCTAGTCTTGTACTTGTACAATGGCTTGCTAGACAATGAAAGGAGGATCGTCGATGCGGCTTGCGGAGATAATATTCTTAACTCTGCTCATGACCTTGCTTTGGAAAAGATACATGAGCTAGAGGAAAGAACTCGGAACTTTGGAAGGACCCTGGCTAAGAAAGGAGTTCATGCCACAAGTTCAAGATGACGATGTTGAAGTGAACGCAATGGGTTATGGACAACTACAGCAACAAAGACCTAGGAACGATCCCTATGCACAGAATTTCATGCCAAATTGGCGTGACCAACAGAATTTTCGTTGGAAGGATCAACAAAACCAACAACAGCAGCCCCCCAAGGTAAGTATTACTCAACTGAAGATATGTTGCAGATTTCGACTAAACACTTTGCTACTCATGTCCAAACGACAGAATCAAGCATCAAGAACCTTGAGAAGCAGGTTGGTCAAATGGCGGAAGCTATTACAAGAATTAAAACTAGGGCCTCCGGTGGATTACCGTCACAAACGGTTATAAACCCAAAAGGCATGCAGGAAGATTGATAACACGATTCATGACGTCTTCGCTCAATTCATGCATATTTCTAGAAAAGACGTCTACACTACCTTTTATCGGTTTTGTAGGTAATTCGGGGATCTTTTGGGCGTTAATCGATATATTAGAGGGTCAAGCCTCATGGTGGTACACATCCAAGGCTAAGGAGGAGCATAAAGGGAGCAACAAGGGACACAAAGACCACTATTGGTGCAAGCAATGGATCAACTCATGGCTAAACGATCATGGCATGTTTCTACTGAAGAAAATCGGACCAACTAGCAGCTAAATCGTCCGATTTTCTCCTACTGGGTCGATTTTTGGGGCTTTGACAGCTTAAGCCACGTGTCCCACGATCTCTTGTATGTCCTTGCTCTTGGTGGAGAATATAAGTGGTCCTGCAGGTTGTTGCTGAGGATCTCTCCTCTCCCACACTCTCATTCACAGCTCATCAATTGGGGAAAAGATTGGAGGAGAAGAAAAGCTCTCAAGGATTGAAGGAAGAACAAGAACACCATTCTAGGAGTTTAGTGAGATTTTGAGTGACTTTTGAGTGATTTTTGTAATCTTGGATTGAAGAACGATTTCAAGGATTGTTAGGAATGTTTTGGATCTTCATTTAAGAGTTTGTAAGTCTTGCTACAACTTAGATTCAGTTGAGATTTATTGATTTTACTTGCTTATCTTTCATTATCCATCTATGAACACCATGTATGCTTGTGTGATGATTTTGGATCTTAATATGCATACTATTGGCTAGCTTGTTGTGATTCTGGAGTGATGGATTGATGGTTATGGCTAGGGTGATGATAGGATGGGCTTATATGTTAGTTTAGGATGATTTATATGCACGAAACTCACAACAGAAGGAAAAATCGACCTGTTCATCAGATAAATCGGCCGATTTATCTGTAGAACAGGCCGATTTATTCTCCTCTTGCTCTTTGAATGATAAATCTGAATGTTAGGGTCCTTGGTTGTTTAAATCCTAGTGTTTATTAAGCCTACTTTAGCTTAGGATCACCTAATGCTATCAATCTAAGTGAGGGAAGAGATCTACCCGATGATTTCCGACCTTAGGTACCTAAGATGATAAATGCTAGGTAGTAGTGAGTCTCATAAGCCGCTATTGGATCGAGTGTGCTAGGGCTATTGCTTGAGATTTCCCTATTCCGAGACTTACCCGGTAAGGAGAGGATACCCTTTAAGTAGTATCTAGTTTGTGTGAAATTCCTTATTCTAACCCCTTGAGATCTACCCGGTAATAGGAGTTTGATGCGGGACTAGTGAAGTGAGAGACCTACCCGGTAATTGCTTCCATTAGTGAAACACTCTTCCCCAACACCGCAACTTGTCCTTAGAATCCTTAGAACCTTGAGTCCAATGCGATAACCGGAAATCTTGACCTCTAGAATCTACTTTTCTCTCTTGATCATATACTTTTTGATTTGTGCTACTTATTTGTTTTCCTAGCTTGAGTTGTTAGTTGTTTTATTACCTTGTTTGACTTGTGATCTTTGTTTTATCACCACAAAAACCAACAAAAACACTGTGTTTTTCCATTTTCTTTGTTCCTCATCTTATCTAGTCTAGATTCACACTATATTTGATCATTGTTTGACTCGATTTCACCTTAGTCTTTGTGTTCGACCTTGGAATACTATCCCTACTACAAACGTCCCGTACACTGCGGGTTCGCTAGGAGTTAGGACAAATATAACGAGTATAAATTTAAAGCTTATTGCGTGCACATCACACGATCTTAGCGTAACAGGTTTTTGGCGCCGTTGCCGGGGACTAGGTCTAGATTGAGTCATTTTGTGATTGTTTATAGTGTAGATCTTTCTTGTTGCTTTTGATCTCTCTTTGGTGTGTGTCTTTGCTTTTTAGGACATCTCTTACCCTTTAGGTGTATGCGAAGATCTCGTGGCAAGGATTTAGCTCCATTTGATCCCGAACTGGAGAAAACCCTTAGATCTAGATCCAAGAGCATCAAAAAGGGAAAAGAGATGGCCGGAAGAGATCTCCAAGCTGAATTGGATGAAGCCTTAGAGCAAATAAGGCTAAGAGATGAGCTTTTAGAGGAAGAAAGGAGACTTGCCAATGAGAGGCAAGAAGCAACTAGGAGGGAGATTGATGAGATTAGGCAAGCCCTTGTGCAAGGAGAGCTTAATCGTCAACAACCTCCACCTCCTCCACCACAACCGCAGCCGGCGGCGAATGTTAGGGTTGTACCCATTGCTATTGAAGAGCCACAAACTTTGGGGAGACGTATGGATCCGGCACAAAGAGCACACCGTCCGGGTGTGAACTTGAGAGATCCCGCAGCCCATAACTACGAGCTCCGCCCTCAAGTTCTACAAATGATCCGGCATAATCAATTTGGAGGGATGAAAGGAGAGTTTCCTCATCAACAATTGATGAACTACGAGATTTTGATGGAGACTCGTAGACCGCCAAGATTGGAGAGCAACAACCATAAGCTAAGGGCTTTCTCCTTCTCTCTTAAGGATAAAGCCTTGGCTTGGTATCAATCTATTCCACAAGGGCGAGTTGGTACTTGGGAGGAGATGACAACCGAGTTTTTGACTAAGTTCTTCCCACCTTCCAAGACTACCGAGTTAAGAGGGAAGATCAATGCCTTCGTGATGAAGGATAGAGAGAGTTTGTTCAAGTCTTGGGAGAGATTCAAAGACCTTCTCCTAGATTGTCCACACCATGGCATACCGAAAATTGAGCTATTGGAGATCTACTTCAAGGGACTTGATGAAGATAGCCAATTCAAGCTTCAATCCTTTTCCGGTGGGACTTTCATGGAGAAGCATGTGGATGATGCTTGGGAGTTTGTAGAGAAACAAGCTCTAGTGATTGAGAAGTACTCCCATAGGAAGAGTGAAGGGAGAAAGGCGGGAGCATATTTGGTGAGTGAGGTCACCATGAGCAATTTCAAGCTTGACGCCATCAACAACGAGCTAAAGTCCTTGAGGGAGTTGTGTGTTACAACTTTGAAGAACCAAGCAACCCCTCAAGTACTTCCACAAGCTAACCTATCTTCCAAGGAGGAGGATATGAATTACATGGGAAGGGGAAATTACAACAACTATCAGAGCCCAAGGAACTTCAACAACAACCGGCAATTCTACAATTACCGGCCCAACCATAACCATCCCGGGTTTTCCTATTCTAACCCAGATGGAGCCTTGAACCCTCCCGCTTCCACAAGCACAACTCCACCACCAAAGGCTTCACAAGAACCTCCACCCGGATTTACTCAACCTCCAAAGGATAGAACCAAAATGATGTTTGAGCAATTGCTTGGAAGGTTGAGTGGTCTTGAGAGCACCGTGACTTCTATTTCCAAGGCTCAAAAAGTGTTTGAAGCACAAGTGTTCCAAAAGGCAGGTGAGGCACATAGAGATCCGGGAAAGCTTCCCGGAAGAACCGAAGAAAACCCAAGAGGCCAAGTGTTGGCTATTACAACGAGAAGTGGGTTAAGCATGAAGGATCCTTTGCCCAAGGAGAATGTTAAAGGGAAGCAAGTGGTGATTGAAGAAGAGCCATTGCAAGGAAATGGAGGCAAGGGCAAGGATGTAGAGCCAACCTATGTGGCACCGCCTCCATACAAGCCACCACTACCGTTCCCTCAATCACGAGCAAGAGCTCGCTTGGACAATCACTTTGGTAAGTTCCTTGAACTAATGTCTAAATTGCATATTTACATTCCGTTCATGGATGCTATTTTAGGGATGCCGGCATATGGCAAGTTCTTGAAGGAAATACTCTCCAACAAAAGGAAGTTGGAGGAGTATGGGGAGATAAGAATGACAAACAGATCCTCGGAGTTGATTCAAACGATGAAGGAGGAGATGCCTCCTATGCTAAGGGACCCGGGATCCTTTTGTGTGCCAATCGGAGTAGGAAAAGTGAAGTATGACGCCTTATGTGATCTTGGGGCAAGTGTGAGCATCATCCCGCTTGCACTTTGCAACAAGGTTGGGCTAGGAGAGCCAAAGCCGGTCAAGATGACCCTTTACATGGCGGACCACTCAATCACCCATCCGGTTGGGATCTTGGAAGATATCCCGGTGCAATTAGGGAAGTTCCATGTGCCCATAGACTTCGTTGTTTTGGACATCCCGGCGGACTATCCGGTTCCTATCATCTTGGGGAGACCTTTCCTAGCTACTTCCGGATGTCTAGTAGATTGCAAGAATGGGACCCTCTCCTTCAACATTGCAGAAGAGAACATCAAGTTCAAGCTGTCCACAATGAAGAAAGGGCCAACCCTTGATGAGGATGTATTCAACATAAGTGAAGAAGAGGAGTCTAGAGAGGTTGTGAGCTCAATCTTGCTCAAGGATCCACTTGAGAGGGTTCTTAGCTCAAGCTTGATGGAGGAAGGAGTTGAGGAGAGTAGCAATGAAGTAATCAAGGCCTTGAATGCATTGGACGAGCTACCAAGTGTTGGGTTTGAAGTGCTAGAAGAAGAGGAAAACAGACAGAAAATGATGGAAGATAATCATAAACCCTCTTTGTTGGGTTTGAATGATGACGAGCTTAATAGATTGTTGAATGAATTGAAACTGCATAGAAAGGCAATAGGATACACCATTGATGATCTTGTTGGCATCAAGCCCTCTTTGTGCATGCATAGGATAATGATGGAAGATAATCATAAACCCTCTATTGAACATCAAAGAAGATTGAATCCCATAATGAAAGAGGTAGTCAAAAAGGAAATCATTAAGTTGCTAGATGCGGGAATTATCTACCCTATCTCGGATAGTAAGTGGGTTAGTCCCGTTCATGTAGTACCTAAGAAGGGTGGGATGACCGTAGTAACCAATGAGAACAATGAACTAATCCCAACTAGGACGGTTACGGGATGGAGGATGTGCATTGATTATAGGAAGTTGAACATGGCCTCTAGGAAAGATCACTTCCCTCTCCCTTTCATTGACCAAATGCTAGAGAGGTTAGCTCAACATTCTCATTTTTGCTACCTAGATGACTATAGTGGATTCTTCCAAATCCCTATCCACCCCGATGACCAAGAGAAAACAACCTTTACATGTCCATGGGGTACTTTTGCATATAGGAGAATGCCATTTGGGTTGTGTAATGCACCCGCCACCTTCCAAAGGTGTATGATGGTTATCTTTTCGGAATACATTGAAAATATCATGGAAGTGTTCATGGATGATTTCTCTGTTTATGGTTCTTCCTTTGATAATTGCTTGGCTAACTTGTCATTAGTATTGCAAAGATGTGAGGAGACAAATCTTGTCTTGAATTGGGAAAAATGCCACTTCATGGTAAGTGAAGGTATTGTGTTAGGACACTTGGTGTCTAACCGTGGCATTGAGGTTGATAGGGCCAAGATTGAAACGATAGAGAAGTTGCCACCACCTACCTCGGTGAAAGGGGTAAGGAGTTTCTTAGGGCATGCCTGTTTTTACCGGAGGTTTATTCAAGACTTCTCTAAAATTTCTAAGCGTCTCACTAACCTACTAATGAAGGATGTTGAATTTGTTTTCTCCAAAGATTGCCTTGAGGCTTTTTGTAGGTTGAAGAACGCTTTGATCTCCGCACCCATCATGCAACCTCCGGATTGGAGGCTACCGTTTGAGATCATGTGTGATGCAAGCGATGTAGCCGTTGGGGCTGTCTTGGGGCAAAGGAAAGATGGGCGCACTCATACCATTTATTATGCTAGCAAGACGCTAGATGACGCCCAACTTAACTATGCCACAACCGAGAAAGAGTTGCTAGCGGTGGTGTATGCTTTTGAGAAGTTCCGCTCATATCTTGTTCGAGCGAAGGTCATTGTCTATACGGATCATGCTGCTATCCGTTACCTCCTTACAAAGAAGAATGCCAAACCTAGGTTGATTCGGTGGATCCTTCTTCTTCAAGAGTTTGATTTGGAAATCCGGGACAAGAAGGGATCCGAGAACTCCGTGGCGGATCACCTTAGTAGACTACCTCCCTTAGAGATTGAGAGAGATGACATCCCGATTGATGACTCATTCCGGGATGAGCAATTGCAAATGGTGGAGGAGTGCTTGTTCCAAGTGTTTAGAGGAAGTGAGCCATGATATGCCGACATTGTGAACTACTTGGTGTGTGAGGAAGTGCCTCCCGGATTGACATATGCCCAAAGGAAGAAGTTCTTCAAAGATGTGAGGCATTACTATTGGAGTGAACCACTTTTGTTCAAGAGAGGGCCGGATGGAATGTTTAGAAGGTGCATACCGGAGGACGAGGTGGAGAGTGTAATCCGCCATTGTCATTCCTTGCCATGTGGAGGGCATGCTAGCGCACACAAGACATGTGCGAAGGTGCTACAATCGGGCTTCTTTTGGCCAAATTTGTTCAAGGACGTGCAAGGCTTTGTGGTAGCTTGTGATGCTTGCCAAAGGACGGGCAACATCTCAAGGAGGAATGAGATGCCCTTGAACAACATCCAAGAGGTAGAAATATTTGATGTATGGGGTGTGGACTTCATGGGACCTTTCCCTTCTTCATGTGGCAACCTCTACATCCTATTGGCGGTTGACTATGTTTCAAGATGGGTGGAGGCAATCGCCTCTCCTACAAATGACGCCAAGGTTGTGGTGCGGTTCTTCAACCGAGTGATCTTCCCTAGGTTTGGAACACCAAGGGTGATCATAAGTGATGGAGGGAAGCACTTCACCAATAGGAATTTTGGAACACTTTTGGCTAAGTATAGGGTGACTCATAAGGTGGCAACACCTTACCATCCCCAAACAAGTGGCCAAGTGGAGATCTCCAACCGGGAGATCAAGGCCATTCTTGAGAAGACGGTATCAAGGACGAGAAAGGATTGGGCTATGAAGCTCAATGATGCTTTGTGGGCTTATAGGACCGCCTTCAAGACACCAATTGGCACCACTCCCTACAAGCTATTCTATGGTAAGTCTTGCCACCTTCCGGTAGAGATGGAGCATAGAGCTTATTGGGCCATTAAGTGGCTAAATTTTTATCTCAAGAAGGCGGGAGAGAAGAGGTTGCTTGATATAAACGCCCTTGAGGAAATCCGGTTGGATGCTTATGAGAATGCCCGGATATACAAGGAGCGGACCAAGCGTTGGCATGATAAGCGCCTCCTCCCAAAGTAGTTGAATGAAGGCGACTTAGTGCTTCTTTTCAACTCGAGGCTGCGGCTCTTCCCCGGAAAGCTCAAATTAAGATGGACCGGGCCATATGTGGTGAAGAAAGTTTTTCCTCATGGAGCGGTGGAGATAGGAGGAGATCATTGTGGTAACTTCAAGGTGAATGGGCATAGATTGAAGAAGTACATCCCGGAAGCCCCGGTGGAAGTGATTGCCCCGCTTCACCTTGATTGAAACGCTCCTGAATTTGGTCAAGCTAATGACCTTAAAGAAGCGCTTAATGGGAGGCAACCCATTGGTATATATTTTTCCCTTTCTTTTTCTTGCTTTTGTTTAATCTCACTCTTGGTGTGCTTTGTTTTTCTTTTGTGTTTTTGGGTGCTAGATCTTGTTGATTGTCATTATTTATGAGATGTTGGAGGTCATGTGAAAACCTCATGGAATGGTAGAAGGTGCAAGATCCGAGCACATGGACAAGGAAGAAAGCACCCAGGAAATCGGACTGTTCATGCGCAAAATCGGCCGATTTTCTGGGCAACTGGTCCGATTTTTCCTCTGTAAAGGAAAGTGATGATCTCCAATCAAGCATGGGTGGAGCGGACGTGGAACTTGGACGGCTTGCGGTGCCAAGTGCGGGTTCCAATCTCATAATGAACATCAAGAGCTCTCTACCATCCTTGATCGATCATCCACCATCATCATTCAATGTGACCCGAAATACCAAAGCATCACCAATCTTACATTGTGAGAACCCTCTTTCACTTCTTTATTTAGTTTCCACATTGGGGACAATGTGTTTCTAAGTATGGGGTGGGGTTTTCATGATCACTTGCATGATTAGCATCTAGGATAGTTTAATTTTGTCACATGTTTCATTATGTCTTGCATTATACATACATATTTCGAAAAATATCCAAAAAATCAGAAAATTTTAAAATTTTTGTGCTTTCCAGGCTTGAATATGACCCTTATGATGAAAATTGTCTTGTGAATTGGCTATGAATGGCCTTATGTGTCAAATTTATGATAGCATATGTGGACTTGAAGTACTTATCTTGAAACCCATAAATGAATTTGTGATCATGAATGTTTGCCTTGATTGAATTGAGGATTGAAAGTCGAAATTACATGCTAGTTCTTGCACATCATTTAGGAATAAATGAGGCAATTCATCTTTCTCTACTTCTCATCTTGATCATGTTGCTTGAGCACCTCAATTGATGTAAATTGACCTCTTTTGACCCATCCGGGAATAGGAGCATGCTAGTGTGTTGATGTGTGTGAAAAGCAAGTGTGGGGTGAAGTTGTTGATGAAAGAATGATGTGAATGAAATGCTGAAATTGTTGTGAAAGTGTAGACAAAAATATAGGTTTGAGGACGTTGGTTTAAATGACAAGTAACTCGGTACACTTCACATAATGGGTGTTGGTGCCTTGCCAAAGTCAAATAAACCGATAGTCCTAACGAGCTTTGGTATGTGTGCCCGGTGTGGATGCATCTCGAAAAATAGAAAAAGCCCGAGAATGGCTAATCACCAAGGTTTCGGCTTTTGTACACCAATGCCATAGTCTCAAAAATAAAAGAATGAAAAGAAAATGAAGAAAAATATACACTTGAGGGAAGTTGATAAATGTGAAGTTGTGGTTGTTTAGTTCCTTTCCCGGATTAGCGTCACATAGCCTAGCAAATTCCCACCTAATCACAACGTCTCTTGGCCTTCTATTTTACAAGTCCTTATAACCTACTTGCATGTGTGTAAGACTAAGTGATTTAGATTGGATATGCTCATGATCATCTTCCCTCAAGTGTAATTGTCTTTCCATGCCTTCATTTATTTGATACATAATTGCTTGTCCATTGCCATGAAACATGACTATGAAGGTGATCAAATATTAGAAGCACAACTCCAAAAAGATTTTGCCAATTTTCTGCATACATAAATCATGTCATCTCTTAGTCTATAGTTGGGAATTTGCTCGGGGACGAGAGAACCTTAAGTATGGGGTATTTTTGATAACACGATTTATGACTTAGGTTTAGGTAATCATTAAGATAGATTTCTCACTCATTCATGCACGTTTTGGCATTGGTTCATGACGTCTTCGCTCAATTCATGCATATTTCTAGAAAAGACGTCTACACTACCTTTTATCGGTTTTGTAGGTAATTCGGGGATCTTTTGGACGTTAATCGATATATTAGAGGGCCAAGCCTCATGGTGGTACACATCCAAGGCTAAGGAGGAGCATAAATGGAGCAACAAGGGACACAAAGACCACTATTGGTGCAAGCAATGGATCAACTCATGGCTAAACGATCATGGCATGTTTCTGCTGAAGAAAATCGGACCAACTAGCAGCTAAATCGCCCGATTTTCTCCTACTGGGTCGATTTTTGGGGCTTTGACGGCTTAAGCCACGTGTCCCATGATCTCTTGTCCGTCCTTGCTCTTGGTGGAGAATATAAGTGGTCCTGCAGGTTGTTGCTGAGGATCTCTCCTCTCCCACACTCTCATTCACAACTCATCAATTTGGGGAAAAGATTGGAGGAGAAGAAAAGCTCTCAAGGATTGAAGGAAGAACAAGAGCACCATTCTAGGAGTTTAGTGAGATTTTGAGTGACTTTTGAGTGATTTTTGTAATCTTGGATTGAAGAACGATTTCAAGGATTGTTAGGAACGTTTTGGATCTTCATTTAAGAGTTTGTAAGTCTTGCTACAACTTAGATTCAGTTGAGATTTATTGATTTTACTTGCTTATCTTTCATTATCCATCTATGAACACCATGTATGCTTGTGTGATGATTTTGGATCTTAATATGCATACTTTTGGCTAGCTTGTTGTGATTCTGGAGTGATGGATTGATGGTTATGGCTAGGGTGATGATAGGATGGGTTTATATGTTAGTTTAGGATGATTCATATGCACAAAACTCACAACAAAAGGAAAAATCGACCTGTTCATTAGATAGATTTATTCTCCTGTTGCTCTTTAAATGATAAATCTGAATGTTAGGGTCCTTGGTTGTTTAAATCCTAGTGTTTATTAAGCCTACTTTAGCTTAGGATCACCTAATGCTATCAATCTAAGTGAGGGAAGAGATCTACCCGATGATTTCCGACCTTAGGTACCTAAGATGATAAATGCTAGGTAGTAGTGAGCCTCATAAGCCGCTATTGGATCGAGTGTGCTAGGGCTATTGCTTGAGATTTCCTTATTCCGAGACTTACCCGGTAAGGAGAGGGATACCCTTTAAGTAGTATCTAGTTTGTCTGGAATTCCTTATTCTAACCCCTTGAGATCTACCCGGTAATAGGAGTTTGATGCGGGACTAGTGAAGTGAGAGACCTACCCGGCAATTGCTTCCATTAGTGAAACACTCTTCCCCAACACCGCAACTTGTCCTTAGAATCCTTAGAACCTTGAGTCCAATGCGATAACCGGAAATCTTGACCTCTAGAATCTACTTTTCTCTCTTGATCATATACTTTTTGATTTGTGTTACTTATTTGTTTTCCTAGCTTGAGTTGTTAGTTGTTTTATTACCTTGTTTGACTTGTGATCTTTGTTTTATCACCACAAAAACCAACAAAAACATTGTGTTTTTCCATTTTCTTTGTTCCTCATCTTATCTAGTCTAGATTCACACTATCTTTGATAATTGTTTGACTCGATTTCACCTTAGTCTTTGTGTTCGACCTCGGAATACTATCCCTACTACAAACGTCCCGTACACTGCGGTTCACTAGGAGTTAGGATAAATATAACGAGTATAAATTTAAAGCTTATTGCGTGCACATCACACGATCTTAGCGTAACAAAGATGTTCAAACATAGAGGATGAGTCCTTACGTCGAGCCAACGACGTAAAGCAAAGGCGTTAATTCGGGAGGCAACCCGAAGGAATAAGAAGAGGAGCTTTTGTAAAAAAAACCGCCCCTGCGGCTCTAAAACCCGCCCCTACGGTGACACCCCGGGCCAGCGCCACCCCCAGCGCTAGGCTTGCGTCTGCTCACGTAGGTCACCGCCCCCGCGGTGCCAACCCTACGCCCCTGCGGCGGCCACCCTTGACACGCACCCTCAGCTCCGCCCTCGGGGCTGAGGTTGCGTACCCTCTCTCTCTTGTCACCGCCCCCGCGGTGACACACACCGCCCCTGCGGTACAATTAAGGAAAGAAAAAAAAAATACACTTCCCAAAAATAACCTACATTTACCGCCTTCTACACTCCCTCTCCATTCACTCCTCGTAACCTAGCCACCTCACCCCCTACGCCCTTGCGCCCTCCCGAAAATCTCGCCACCACCTTGTCGCGCCCCTACGCCACCTCCGGTAACCCAGCAACGCCACCCCTTCCTGCAAACGCAAACAATCTCCACAACATACACTCAACCCTTTCTCCCCACTCCACTGTCCCACCTCCTGCAACGTTTGTGTTACGCTAGGATGTGACACGCAAAAAGCTTTACAATTTATAAACTCGATCTAATCTCCTATACTACCTAGCGAAACCCGTAGTGTACAGATCGTTATGTAGGAAGGAAAGTATTCCGAGGTCGAACACAAGGACTGAGGGGAAATCATGTCATTTAATGATGAAAGATAGTGCAAATCTAGTCTAAGAAAAGAGAAAGAAATAAAGAAATGAAAATCATGATAATTTTTGGTTGGGTTTTTGTGGTGATCAAACAAGGATCATAAAATATGCAAATCAAACAAGCAAACAAACACACGAATGCAAGATAGGAGATAAGAGGTAAGATAAGTGGATTCTAGAGATCAAGATTCCCGATTATGGCATTGGACTCAAGCTTCTAAAGATTCTAAGGATAAGGTTGCGGTGTTCGGAAAGGGTGTTTCTCTAATGGAAGCAATTACCGGGTAAGTCTCATGCTTCACTAATCCCACACCAAACTCCTATTACCGGGTAAGTCTCAAGGAGGTAAAGTTGGGAATTGTAGACAAACCGGACACTACTTAAGGGGCAAACCTCTCTTTACCGGGTAAGTCTCGGAAAAGGTAAGTCTCAAGCAACAATCCTAGCACACTCAGTCCAATAGCGGCTTATGAGGCTCACTACTACCTAGAGTTCATCGTCTTTGGTATCTAAGATCGGAAATCACCGGGTAGGTCTCTTTCCTCACTTCGTTTGCTAGCATTAGGTCACCCTAAGCTATATTATGCTCAACAAACACTAGGATTTCAACAATCTAACATCCTAACATACAGATTCATCAATTAAAGAGCAACAGAAGGAAAAATCGGGTGGATCATAGCAAAAATCGGCCGATTTACTCTGAAGAACAAGTCGATTTTTCTCCTCTGGCTTAGGTTTCGGCCACAAAAATCATCCTAAACTAACATACAAGTCCATTCTATCATCACCCAAGCCATAACCATCAATCCATCACTCTAGAATCACAATAAACTAGCCAACAACATGCATTTCAAGATCTAAAATTATCATACAAGCATACATGGAATCCATAGCAAGAAGATGAAGTAAGGGAATGAAAGCAATGAAACTTAGCTGGATTTGAGCTCAAAGAAAGGTCTTTCAACACACCAAATGTAGCTCCAAGTCAGATCTTACAACCTTCAACAAGTTTCTTCACAAAAATCACTCGAATCTCACTACAAAACTAAAATTAACACTAATCTCTCTCAAGAACACCCACAAGGGGCCTTGAAGAGAGGCTACAATGGAAGAGTCTTTAGGAAGATGCTAGAGGAGAAGGGTCCAAAAGGAAGGAGAAGGATTCTCAAATCAGCCTACAGGACCACTTAAATACTCCACCAAGAAGCAAGGGACGGGCAAAGAGATCGTGGGACACGTGGCAAAAGCTGTCAAAGGCCGGAAAATCGACCCTGATAGAAAAATCATCCGATTTTCCTAAGTGTAGGTCGATTTTCTTCAACAGACACTTGTTATGATCATCTAGCCATGAGTTGCTCCATTGCTTGCACCAACAAGGGTCCTTGTGTCCCTCATTGCTCCAATTATGTTCCTTCAAGGCCTTGGATATGTACCACCATGAGGCTTGATCCTAGAATGTATCGATTAATGTCCAAAAGATCCCCGAAATACCTACAAACTCGACAAAAGCTCGTGTAGACATCTTTTCTAAAAATATGCATGAATTAAGCGTAAACGTCATGAACTAATGCCAAACCGTGCATGAATAACGGGAAAAACTATCTAAATGAATGCCTAAACTAACGTCATAAATCACGTTATCAAAATACCCCATACTTAAGATTTGCTCGTCCCCAAGCAAGACCCAACTATAGACTAAGAGATGACATGATTTATGCATGCAGAAAAACCACAAAATCTTTTTGGAATTGTGCTTCTAACATTGGATCGCCTTCATAGTCATGTTTCATGGCAATGGACAATCAATCATGCATCAAATGAATGAAGGCATGGAAAGACAATTATACTTAACTAGAAAGCATGCATGAGAGGTGAAAAGGAAGAAGTCAAGATGATCATGAGTATATCCAATCTAGATCACTAAGTCTTACACACATGCAATTAGGTCACAAGGACATAGAAAAGAAGAAGCTAAGAAACGTTGTGATTAGGTGGGAAGTTTTAGGTCATGTGATGCTAATCCGGGAAAGGAACTAACTCCACAATTTCGTTTTTGCTCAACTTCCCAACAAGTGTATAATTTTCTCCATCTTTTCTTTGTTTTCCTTTCTTTTTCACTTATTTTTGAGACAATGACATTGGTGTACAAAAGCCGAAACCTTGGTGATTAGCCGTCCTCGGGTTTTTTTTATTTTTCGAGGTGCATCCACACCGGGCACACATACCAAAGCTCGTTAGGACTATCGGTTTATTTGACTTTGGCAAGGCACAAACACCCGATTATGTGAATGGTGCCGAGTTACTCATCGTTTAAACTAACGTCCCCAAACCTTTTTTTTTTCTACACTTTTCACAACAAATTCAGCACTTCATTCACATCATTCATCCATCAACAACTTCACCCCATACTTGCTTTTCACACACATCAACACACTAGCATGCTCCTATTCCCGGATGGGTCAAAAGAGGTCAAATTTTTCATCAATTGAGGTGTTCAAACAACATGATCAAGATGAGAAGTAGAGAAAAATGAATTGCCTTAATCACTCCTAAATGATGTGTAAGAACTAGCATGTAATTTCGACTATCAATCCTCAATCCAATCAAGGCAAACATTCATGATCACAATTCACACATGGGATTCAAGATAAGTACTTCAAGTCCACATATGCATACATCAATTCAACACATAAGGATATCCATAGCCAATTCACAAGACAATTTCATCATAAGGGTCATTCCCAAGCTTAGAAGCACTAAAAAAAATTTTAAAATTTTCTGATTTTTTTGGATTTTTCGAAATATGTACGTACAATGCAAGACATAATGAAACATGTGACAATATTAAACTATCCTAGATGCTAATCATGCAAGTGATCATGAAAACCCCACCCTATACTTAGAAACACATTGTCCCTAATGTGCAAACTAAATAAAGAAGTGAAAGAGAGTCCTCACAATGTAAAATTGGTGATGCTTTGGTATTTCGGTTCACATCGAATGATGATGGTGGATGATCGATCAAGGATGGTAGAGAGCTCTTGATGTTCATTAAGGTGTCGGAACCCGCGCTCGGCACCGCAAGCCGTCCAAGTTCCACGTCCGCTCCACCCATGCTTGATTGGAGATCATCACTTTCCTTGACAGAGGGAAAAATCGGACCAGCTACCCAGGAAAATCGGCCGATTTTGTGCAAGATCAGTCCGATTTTCTTGGGTGCTTTCTTCCTCATCCATTTGCTCGGATCTTGTACCTTCAGCAGTTCCATGAGGTTTTCACATTACCTCC
Organism: Fagopyrum esculentum; assembly: GCA_033239045.1. Lineage (NCBI taxonomy): Eukaryota > Viridiplantae > Streptophyta > Magnoliopsida > Caryophyllales > Polygonaceae > Fagopyrum > Fagopyrum esculentum. Next base: position 113,785,491 of record BSUD01000005.1, read on the forward strand.
AGCATCTCATCACACATGACAACAACAAGATCTAGCACCCAAAAACACAAAAGAAAAACAAAGCACACCAAAAACAAAAGCAAAAACGAAGACGAAAGAGAAAAGGGAAAGAGTTGTTACCCTTGGGTTGCCTCCCAAGAAGCGCTTCTTTTAGGTCATTAACTTGACCAAACTCAGAGGATGTGTCAATCCACCTCGAACACCATGGTTTGCTTGAGGAGTCCAAGCAACCATCGCTTTCCGGCATCCATGATGACAAGCAAGGGCCACTTGATGCCCAAATAAGCTTTAAGTTTTCTCTTCACCGGTGAGTAGTAGACTCCGTCATCACCGCTCTCTTGATGATAGTATAGAGTTACAACCATAGGTGTCACCCCATACTTAGACAATTGGTACTCCGCGGTCACACCGGTGAGATGCTTGCCATCCTCATCCTCCATGATCCAAAGAAGGCCGGTTCTTGGAAAGAATTCTTCATTGAGGTGCTTCATAACCATCATGGATCCATCATGCTTGCCTCCATCATTCAACATGGAAGACACCTTTGGAAAGGGACTCCATTCTTCGTGTGTACTCCGGGCAAGCAAGAAAGGATTGGAAGGAGTTGAAGTTAACTTAGGGCTCTCCCTCGTCACCTCTTCAAGTGTGGTTCCGGGGTTGATGGCAATGATGTTCGGGGGTGAGAGTACTAAATTGCACTCCTCCAAAGGTGAAGGAGGTGGAGGTAAGCCTTGAAGGATGGTAGGATCTCCTAGCATAAGAGCATGCCTAATCTCCTCAATCTCCCTCCTAATTTGTTCTTCTCTCTCAAAATTCAATATTCTTTCATCCTTCAGGGCCACATCCCTTAGTATCACTTGATCCCAAGCTTTATCCAACTCTTCTTGAAGGTCTCTATTGGTTATGGTTGAATCGGGTAATTCTTGGATCTCCTCATGGTGAACCTCCTCTTGTTGAAATACTTCCGCTTCAAGCACCATGTGGGCACTCGAAATGAAAGCAAGGTTGCTCTCTAGATCATCCATCTTCCTCAACATTTCTTCTAGCATTGATTCCACTCGGTCATTGTGAGGTTGATGGTGAGATTCCACATAAGGCCATGTTGTCATGTGAGCTTGATCATGGGACTCATGATAGGCATTAAACTCCTCCCAATATTCAAACTCATCATGGAGAGGTCCTAGATCTTGGCTTTCCATCCACTCCTCAAACTCCATGTCGTCAAGGTCGTCTTGGAGGTATAATCCGTCCATGGCAAACATGAAAAGTCAAAGACAAAAACAACACAAGATTAAAAGTAACAAGAAAGATAAACACTAAAAGCAATCAAAATCAAATGACTTAATCTAGACCTAGTCCCCGGCAACGGCGCCAAAAACTTGTTACGCTAGGATGTGACACGCAAAAAGCTTTACAATTTATAAACTCGATCTAATCTCCTATACTACCTAGCGAAAGCCGCAGTGTACGGATCGTTATGTAGGAAGGAAAGTATTCCGAGGTCGAACACAAGGACTGAGGCGAAATCAAGTCATTTAATGATCAAAGATAGTGCAAATCTAGTCTAAGAAAAGAGAAAGAAATAAAGAAATGAAAATCATGATATTTTTGGTTTGGTTTTTGTGGTGATCAAACAAGGATCACAAAATATGCAAATCAAACAAGCAAACAAACACACGAATGCAAGATAGAAGATAAGAGGTAAGATAAGTGGATTCTAGAGATCAAGATTCCCGGTTATGGCATTAGAATCAAGCTTCTAAAGATTCTAAGGATAAGGTTGCGGTGTTCGGAAAGGGTGTTTCTCTAATGGAAGCAATTACCGGGTAAGTCTCATGCTTCACTAATCCCACACCAAACTCCTATTACCGGGTAAGTCTCAAGGAGGTAAAGTTGGGAATTGTACACAAACCGGACACTACTTAAGGGGCAAACCTCTCTTTACCGGGTAAGTCTCGGAAAAGGTAAGTCTCAAGCAACAATCCTAGCACACTCAGTCCAATAGCGGCTTATGAGGCTCACTACTACCTAGAGTTCATCGTCTTTGGTATCTAAGATCGGAAATCACCGGGTAGGTCTCTTTCCTCACTTCTTTTGCTAGCATTAGGTCACCCTAAGCTATATTATACTCAACAAACACTAGGATTTCAACAATCTAACATCCTAACATACAAATTCATCAATTAAAGAGCAACAGAAGGAAAAATCGGGTGGATCATAGCAAAAATCGGCCGATTTACTATGAAGAAAAGGTCGATTTTTCTCCTCTGGTTTAGGTTTCGGCCACAAAAATCATCCTAAACAAACATACAAGTCCATTCTATCATCACCCAAGCTATAACCATCAATCCATCACTCTAGAATCACAATAAACTAGCCAACAACATGTATTTCAAGATCTAAAATCATCATACAAGCATACATGGAATTCATAGCAAGAAGATGAAGTAAGGGAATGAAAGCAATGAAACTTAGCTGGATTTGAGTTCAAAGAAAGGTCTTTCAACACACCAAATGTAGCTCCAAGTTAGATCTTACAACCTTCAACAAGTTTCTCACAAAAATCACTCGAATCTCACTACAAAACTAAAATTAACACTAATCTCTCTCAAGAACACCCACAAGGGTGCCTTGAAGAGAGGCTACAATGGAAGAGTCTTTGGGAAGATGCTAGAGGAGAAGGGTCCAAAAGGAAGGAGAAGGATCCTCAAATCAGCCTGCATGACCACTTAAATACTCCACCAAGAAGCAAGGGCCGGGCAAAGAGATCGTGGGACACGTGGCAAAAGCTATTAAAGGCCGGAAAATCGATCCAAACAGAAAAATCGTCCGATTTTCCTGAGTGTAGGTCGATTTTCTTCAACAGAAACTTGTTATGATCATCTAGCCATGAGTTGCTCCATTGCTTGCACCAACAAGAGTCCTTGTGTCCTTTATTGCTCCAATTATGTTCCTTCAAGGCCTTGGATATGTACCACCATGAGGCTTGATCCTAGAATGTATCGATTAATGTCCAAAAGATCCCCGAAATACCTACAAAACCGACAAAAGCTCGTGTAGACGTCTTTTCTAGAAATATGCATGAATTAAGCGTAAACGTCATGAACTAATGCCAAACCGTGCATGAATAACGGGAAAAATTATCTAAATGAATGCCTAAACTAACGTCATAAATAACGTTATCAGTCTGCGACAGCAAGGAAGACGTCGGAAAAGCCCAATCGCCACCACCTTCGTCGAACGACCAAATCGCCGTCTACTCTTCGCCCGCACCTGCGCCTCCAAGCTCCCGCCCCTGCGTCAAAACCGCACCTGCGCCTCTTGCAGCCGCCCCTGCGGATATTATGACAGAAGGTTCGTCTTTTGATCTGATTGCTGAACTATCTAACTCTTTTAGTCCATCAATTGCAAGAGATGGAATCACAAAGGAAATACAAGTTGACGGAAGGTGAGAAGGATCGGTATAGGATTGCTCAAAGCCGGGAGGTGCATGCAACCCGGTTCCTTGATGTTTCCACCTTGGAAAATCTAGGGATGTTGGAAAGTATGCAGGAATTCCTAAACAATGCCGGGTTTGGTGATTTTCTGATAAAGACCGCTCCAACACAACCCGACCTCAGCAAACAATTTATAGCAACATTCAAAATGGAGACGGTAGACCAAATGTGTGTTGGGCTTTCATTCAAGTACAACAAGAGGAAGTACACATTGGATTACACCCAAATATCGGAGGCTTTAGGGGTGACCATAGCAGCTTCCGATGACTGGTGGGAACCCAATCCGACGCCTGATTTGCTTGAGTTTTGGCAGGCCGCCACTAGGTCGGAGTTTCATGCATGAGGTGAGTACTCCAACAAATTCACTCACCCGTGCTTGAGGCTCATCTCAAAGGTCTTCATAAGTGTCTTTTGTGGACAGAAGGAGGAGAATAAGGTCGCTCTCAAGGACCTTCCATTGATATATGCTGGCCTCTCCACGAATGATTGGGTGCCGGATTGGGCATATCTCTTCCTTACCACTCTTAAGCGGATTAGCAAGAACGAGCCTCGTGACATCGTTGGAGGAGGTATTATTTCATTACTAGCTGTGCGGGTTATGGATCTTCCTCCATTGGAAGAGGGTTTGGAGGCACCCTTATACACCGAAGGATTATTGAGGAGGTGCAGGCTCCTCAGGAGAGACGGGGAGCATCGGTTCTGGATCTCCCTTGCAGATGGGAGTCACATCACATATCTGCCCCGTCGACTCCCATTGGGAGAAGAGCTCTCCTACCTATATGTACTGGCTGACCCTGTCCCTCCGAGACGGCCTCAGGTGATATTGTTGGGAGGTACACAACCGGCTCTAGCAGGGCCCACACCACTAATGAGGAGATGCCGACGGCGGGACACGACAGTCAGACCATGGAGACTTTTCAGGCTCAGATGGCAGCTTTGACTACACAGCACCAGGCATGGCAGACCGAGTATCAGCAGTCCATGCTTGAGCAGCAGCAGGCGTGGCAGTCCAGCTTCGCCTCCTCCATGACCACTCACTTTGACCGCTGTCAGGATGCTTGGCAGGCGGCTCATCAACAGCAGTTGGAGACTCAGCAGCTAGCTTGGCAGGCTAGCTGTGAGACTTCATTTCGAGAGAGGATGGAGGCTCAGGAGGACCGGATTGACACCCTTCACCGCCGCCAGGAGCATTTCTTCCGCCACTTCCCTTACCCGCCGGAGGAGGGTCCTGGTGATCCATCCGGACCACCCCAGTGAGGGGTACATTTCTTTCCCTTCTCCCACATTTATCTTTGACTCATTTTCACTTTGAGGACAAAGTGCACTTCAAGTATGGGGGAGGGATATATATCATTGCTTGTACAGTTTATTGTGTTGTTTTTAGCATTTGTTTTGCATTGTTGAAATAAGTTTGAAAAAAAAAAGAAAAAAAAGAAAAAGCCAAAGAAGTGAAAAAAGGCATGAAAATCCTTGGATAAACCGAAAACCCAAAAGGGTGGTTTATGTAGAAAGAAGGTAGTCCGACCAACCTTAGGTTGGTGCAAAATTGGACTTGAGGGATGTGATTTTAAGTGAGAAAAGAAGAAGACTGGCAAGGTGAAAACCCGAAAGGGCGCCTTGGCAAGATGAGCGACACCGAGTGTAGGTTTCCCTTCCGGTGTTTTGGCGACATAAGAAGGGGAGTCATAAGGAGGTTGTCCGGGTAGGCCACTCTTCGAGCGATAAGGATGGTAGTATCTCTTTTTCTCACATTTCCTCTCTTTTCCTTCCTTCTTTCTTTCTTGGTTTTTCTCTTGTTTTCCATTATTTTTCTTTCTTTCCCTTGCTTCCTGAGACCTTGAGTCTAATGGCTGTCATTTGTTTTACTCGGGACGAGTAAAAGGTCTAAGTATGGGGAAGTTTGATAGGTGATGGAATCACTATCATTTAGGGTAGTTTTTAGAGTCTTTTTATTGCATTAGTGTCGGTTTATGCTACTAACTCCTTGGTCCAGAAGAAGAAGATCAAAAGAAGCTAAGGAAGGAGTTATAAGCACTTAGGAGTGAAGATCGAGCAAGAAGCAAAGTTGTTGTTGCTCCACCGCCCCCGCGGGTCGTTGCAGCCGCCCCTGCGGTGACTTGCCTTGACGAGAGGAAGACCAGCTCCCCTGCGCCTCCCACTGCGCCTCGCCTTGGGAGTTGGAAGGTGAAGAGTCTGTGTCACCGCCCCTGCGTTGGCCTTAAGGCGCCCCTGCGCCTTGACATCAGAAACGTCAGGAAGGCGAAAGGTCAAACGTTGAAGTGCATTAAAGATCCGCCCCAGCGGAGTTGTGTAGCCGCCCATCGGTTTTGAAGAAGATCAACCGATTCTGCCTAAACCGCCCCTGCGGGTCCTGAAGGCCGCCCCTGCGATTTAACGCCTGAAGCTTTACTCCGGCTGTTTACACCACCTTTATGGCATTAAAGGTGGCTGTTTTTGGCCGGCTATTTACTTCTAATTAAGTGTCTTTTGTAGTATAAATAGTCCATGGCTGATTGCTAGAATCATCCATGCTTTTCCTCACAAAATCCATTTTAGACTTAAGTTTTTCAATTGTAATGAGTTGCTAACTCCCTTGCTATATTGGGTTGGTTTGAAGCTGCTTTGTTACTTTGGTTGTAAGTTCTTTTAATATAAGTTTTTGTTCAATAATGCTTTGTGTTTCCTTGATCTTCATTGTTTAATTGCATTTAACTATTACTTGAGATTGATCACCTTAGGTTCTAAAGTGCATGTAAACAACTAGGATTAATAGGTTCCTGGTTCGGGTCTTTAATCTAGTAGCAAATTTAAGTAATAACGGGTTGTAATTACTTAAAGAAAAGGAACACAAATATAAAGATAAGCTTAATGGTTTTAATCTTTTCTTTATATCCCTTAGTCTTTGTTTGAAAGCTAACTTGTTATTTATTCTTGTAGGTTTACGGAACACTAACCTGTTAAGTTGTGTTGATGCCGGTTGGCTCAACACATATATATGATCGAGACGGGAGATTACTTGAAAACTTGTAAAAGGAACGCACCAAAATAGCAATTGCATGCTTAGAATCAACCTAGTGTAGATTCACCCATTATTGTCTTACTTGTCGCATTAATCGTTTTCATAAGTTTTTGTGCATCAATTCAACCAACCCCCCCCTTGTGTCACTTGTCATTATAATCGATAATTGCATCTAAAACACCTTAACTCTCTTGGGTTCGACCCTTACATAATCACTATACTTGTTCTTAGTGCTAAGTCGGGATTTACTTTTGATTGGGTATAGACGACCATAGAAATACCTTCGGTCAATGCCAAAGGGTAGGAAATCTTTCAAGGAGGCATGAAATGCCCCAATCCTCTCTTATATTTTGCGAAATATTTGACGTTTGAAGAATTGATTTCATGGGGACATTTCCTTCTTCGTTCGGGCACACATATATTTTGCTTGCGGTGGACTATGTTTCCAAGTGGGTGGAAGGAAAGGCCACCAAAACTGATGATTCAAAAGTGGTTGCAGCTTTTCTTAAGGAAAATATCTTTGCAAGATTTGGAAATCCAAAAGCCTTAATCAGTGATTGGGGTACCCATTTCTGCAACAAGATGATCACGGCTCTCCTTAAGAAGTACCACGTCCACCAACGAGTATCAACAACTTATTATCCACAAACGAACGGCCAAGCTGAGGTATCCAACCGGGAAATAAAGACCATCCTTGAAAAGACAGTTTCTCCCTGACGGAAGGATTGGAGTGCAACTAAATGACGTCCTATGGGCATATCGGACATCATACAAAACTCCTATCGGGATGTCTCCTTTTAGGCTCGTGTTTGGGAAAGCTTGTCACCCACCAGTGGAGCTAGAGCACAAAGCTTGGTAGTCCGACCAACCATAGGTTGGTCGGACTATGGGCATATCGGACATCATACAAAAAAGAAGAGTGGCAAGGTGAAAACCCAAAAGGGCACCTTGGCAAAATGAGCGACATCGAGTGTAGGTTTTTCCCTTTCGGCGTTTGGCGACATAAGAAGGGGAGTCATAAGGAGGTTGTCCGGGTAGGCAACTCTTGGAGCAATAAGGATGGTAGTTTCTCACCTTTTTCTCACATTTCCTCTCTTTTCCTTCTTTCTTTCTTGGCTTTTCTTTTGTTTTCATTATCTTTTCTACTTGCCCATGCTTCCTAAGGCCTTTGAGTCTAGTTATTGTCATTTGGTTTACTCGGGACGAGTAAAAGGTCTAAGTATGGGGTAGTTTGATAGGTGATGGAATCACTATCATTTAGGATAGTTTTTAGAGTTTTTTTATTGCATTTGTGTCGGTTTATGCTACTAACTCCTTGGTCTAGAAGAAGAAGACTAAAAAAAGCTAAGGAAGGAGTTATAAGCACTTAGGAGTGAAGATCGTTCACGAAGCAAGCTTTTGTTGCTTCACCGGCCTAGCGGAGCCTTGTCACCGCCCCTACGGGTGACGCCTTACTCCGGAGCGCCCCCTGCGCCTTTGCCAACGCCAGCCACGAAGACGGTCACCACAGCTGCGTCAACCACTGGCGCCCCTGCGGTGACTTGCCCTGAAGAAGCGAAGGCCAGCGCCCCTGCGCCGTCCCCTGCGCCTTGTGCTTGCGCCTCAACCTGGGAGTTGGAAGATAAAGAGACTGTGTCACCGCCCCTGCGTTGACATAGGGACGCCCCGGCGGCTTGGCAACAGAAACGGCAGGAAGTTGAAGGGTCAGACGTTTGAAGAGCATTAAAGATCCGTCCCTGCGGAATTGCCTAGCTGCCCCTGCGGCCATGAAGAAGATCAAGCGTTTTTGCCTTCACCGCCACTGCAGAGCTGAAGGCCGCCCCTGCGGTTTAACGTCAGAAGCTTTACTCCGGGTGATTACACCACCTTTATGGCATTAAAAGTTGTTGTTTTGGGCCGGCCATTTACTCCTATTTAGTGTCTTTTGTAGTATAAATAGTCATTGGTTGATTGCTAGAATCATAAAACTTATCATCCAACTAATTATCCACTTTTCCATTTAGATTATCTTGCTACCTTTGTAATGAGTTGCTAACTCCCTTGCTACACTGGGTTGGTTTGAAGCTGCGTTGTTACTTTGGTTGTAAGTTTTCTGTATTATAAGTTTTCATTCAGTAATGCTTTGTGTTTCCTTGATCTCCATTGTCTAATTGCATGTTTTATTATTACTTGAGATTGTTCACCTTAGGTTCTAAAGTGCATGCAAATAACTAGGATTAATAGGTTCCGGGTTCGGGTCTTTAATCTAGGAGTAAACTTTGAGTAATAACGGGTTGTAATTACTTAATGAAAAGGAACACAAATATAAAGATAAGCTTAACAGATTTAATCTTTTCTTTATATCCCTTAGTCTTTGTTTGAAAGCTAACTTGTTATTTGTTCTTGTAGGTTTACGGAACACTAACCTATTAAGTTGTGTTGATGTCGGTTAGCTCAACACATATATATGATCGAGACGGGAGATTACTTGAAAACATGTAAAAGGAACTCACCAAAGTAGTGATGGCATGCTTAGAATCAACCTAGTGTAGATTCACCCAATATTGTCGTACTTGGTGCGTTATTCGTTTTTATAAGTTTTTGTGCATCAAATTAACCAAACCCCCCCTTGTTACTTGTTTCTATAATCAATAATTGCATCTAAGAAAACATCTTAACTCTCTTGGGTTCGACCCACACTTAACCATTATACTTGTTTTAGTGCTAAGTCGGGATTTACTTTTGATTGGGTATAGACGACCATAGAAATACCTCAGTCAGCGGCCCACTGCAGCTCCAACAAAGAAAAATAGTTGCGTCTCAGCTGAAGCGCAGGTGCGGGATCTCTCGAAGACTAAGGCTCTTACATTTCCCCCCCTAAAAACAAGTTTTGTCCCGAAACTTGCAAAATCCCAAAGTCTCTCGGACCCATAAGCCGAGGTATAACTCTCACTCTCTCTATCGGAAGTATCACATCTCCGTTCAAAAGATCACATCCTATAACAATCTATAACCTCAACATCAATCATAGAGGAATCATCAACTCCAGAAAACAAGGTCATAACGCTACCCAAAGGCGTAGAGGAATCACATCTCTCGCCATACCACATCACAAGGCGTAGAGGAAGCACATCTCTAGCCAAAACATATCACAGGAATAGAGGAAATACGTTTCTAGCCAAACCATAAATATATACAACGTATGGATGAATCACATCTCCAATGAAACTCTGTCCATCATGGTAGGATGAAGGAAATAACCATCTAGAGCTTAATCCTAATCACACCCAAATAGCATGGAGGGAAGAACCATCTCCAGCTATAAATATAAAACATACTCAAGTACCATGGAGGAAATAATCATCTCCAGGTATGACATACATCACGCTAGCACATCAAGATCTACTAAGATCATATATCACAACATAACTAGCATGGAATAAACATATCAAGGCATATATGCACATAAGCACAACATTCATCAAGATAGCACTAAGATCTACTCGTGCTCCCACAGATGGATCTGTCCCAACATATACTCTGGATAGTTCCTCAAGATACTATCCTCGGTCTCTCACATGATCTCTTCAGGTCCTCATCTTGACCACGATGTCCTCAATATGGGAATATCTTTCAAATGCAAACGTCTCATATCTTGTTCTAAGAATGTAATCGAATGCTCAACAAAGGTGTGGTTGGACTCAACCACCAAATCATCATAACTCACAAAGTGTCTCGAATCAGGTATATACTTCCTCAATTGAGACATATGAAACACTGAGTGGATACCCTCTGGCCTCAGAGGAAAAGCTAAACATCATACCGCCTTCACAATACTAATCAAGATCTCAAGTAAACTGACATATTGGTAACTCAGTTCCCTTTCCATATTAGCACGTCTCACGTCTCACATGTGAGATACTTTTAGCCGGTGATGAACTCTTGTTTGAACTTTAGAGGTTAATGCCTCTAGTCTACATATGATATCTGGTGACTCTGTACAGACAACATTCTTCCTCTAATCAGTGTTACTTGAACTATAAAATCCTGAATCTGATCAGGTGTTATTTTATTAATACTGCTAGGTCACTTCTAGCATAAGATATACGACCTCTATATCGATATATTGCCTCATAGGGCCATCCCAAAAAGATGTACATCCATCATTGTCATATAATAAACACATTAATGGGAGGTAATCTAACCATCCATGCTTCCAATCCAACTTACAACTCCTAATAAATCCTCAAGGTCTAGATGGTCCTCCTAACTGACCATCTGTCTAGGGGTGAAACGTAGTCATGAAGGATAGACTCGTCCCCAAAGAAGTTTGTATCTGCTGCCCAAAATCTCAAGTAAAATATCTATCTTGATCAAAGATGATCGTTCTTGTACACCATGGAGTCTCACTATCTGTCTAGTGTACTCCTCAGCCAATCCATTTTCTGGCCATGTCTTTCTAATAGGAATGAAACGTACCGGTTTCATTAACCTGTCATCAACAATTCAGGTACATCAAAACTTGTACTGAGCCTCAATCCCATCACAAGATCCATAGAGATCTCCTCCCCAATTACACTACTGCACTAGTAGTGGATGGAGCTCATCCCTAGCTCGATAATGCTCTATCTAGACCTGCTAACAGATCACACACTGTATTACAAATCTGGTCACATCGACTTCAATCTTCTACGTTGACATAATTTTCTTACCTCATGGTACATCTTACTCGTACCTCGATGTACTAAATAAGGTGTACAGTGAGTGTACTGTAAGATTCTCTGTCTCCCCTCTGCATCTGTAGGTACACAAAGCGGTCACGACGCGTCATAACTCCATCTACTCCATCGGAGAAACTGTGGTGCCTTACCATGAGACATCCTTTCTCTAAACCTCATCAAGGCCGCGCAGGTCCCTTGCTTCTATTGGACCTCATCCAACAGACCAGGTAGAACCTCTAGGACATAACTAGATATTCTCATCAAGGATCTAGCTGTCCAACTCTAGTCAAGCTAGATCTCTCTAAGGCTGAGGTTGAATTGTCAGCCTAGCAATTATCTTCTCTTAAGGCATATTTCCGTTCAAGTCATCGGCGACAACATTCAACTTCTCTAAATGATATGAAATCTCAAGGTTAAAGTCTTGATCAAAATTGATCCCTCAAAGCTAGTGGGTATTCAACTCCCACGGCGTAAAAACGTTCCTCAGACTCCTATGGTCTGTGGAAACCAGACACTAAATATCACCCAAGTATTATCTTCATTCATAAAGGCTTGAACTACCACTACTAACTCCAGATCATGAGTCAGGTATTCCTCCTCATACGTCTTCAACTGTAGACACACATATCAATAACTCTACTCCTTGGTATTAACACACGTCTCAACCTTAGCTGGGATGTATCAACATAAATCATGGAATCCCAAGAATCTTCTGACTATGATAGAATTGAAGCAGAGGCCAAGTGCCTCTTTAATTCTTCAAAGCTGTGGTATATTGCTTGGCAATGCAATTCTGGTGGGCTTCCTTATAAGACTTGTAAATAGATGCACATTCACAAAATCCTTCCTCAAAGCATTGGTAATAATCGCCTAAGCCGAGAAAACTATGCATTCCTTAATGTTCATCAATATCTTCCAGGTTATAACATACTTAATCCTCACCAAGTCAACCATGATCCCACTGGTGGAGTCAACATAGCCTAAGAAGGCTATCACTGGCATCTCCACACACATTTAAAGAGCATAGCATACAACCCTCTATCTCTTAAAATTTGTAGAATTGTCCTCAGATGACCGGTCTGCTCCTCTCTGCTATGAGAGTATACCGACATGTCATCAATGAAGATCACTACAATCAAATCAAGTAAATCAATGAAGATACTATTCATTAACTCCCTGAAGACTGTCAAGGCATTCATCAGCCCCAAATGGCATCACCACAACTCGTAGTGTCCATAATGGTACAAAAGGTTGTCCTATGTATATCTTGCTCTCTCACCCTCAATTGGTGATATCCTGAGTGCAAGGGAATCCTGAAAACTCAATTACTTCTTGAAGCTAACTCATCAGGTCGTCAATACGGAACATGGAACATACTAGGGCAAAGGAAGCCCGTCTTAGTCAACTATTCAAGTTGTTAGTCACAGTATCTCAACAAGCACCATATAGTATGGGCCTTCCCAATCAGTCTCGTATCATACTTCAACTCGATAACAATGTCCACACTCCGCTGAGGTGGCAACTAGCCGATTCAGTAACACGTCTATAAGCTCGTAACCATTGGAATATCTTCCAACGTGGAACTATCTTCTTCATGGCATAACATCAGAAAACATCACCTCCTTGTGTTATCATTTTCACTACTCATATGGAACAAACGACAAGACTCATCTTTCCAAAGGTCATAGCGTCAGAAGACCTCTATCTCACAATTTCAAAGGAGACTAGAACAATCTTCCAACTAATGTCTAACATGACATGATATCTATTCATCCAAACCATACACATAATGACTGTTCGCTCCAAACGGTGTGTGCAAGCTTTAAATTTATAACCCTAGACTTAAGCTTAAAACAAGGATGCGAACCCGCAGTGTACGGGTCAATCGTAGTAAAAGCAAGAAAATTCCAGGGGTCGATCACAGGGACTCGGTGAAACAGAGTCAATACGGTATGCTAATGTCGATGCTAACCATAAGAGCAATTAATACGATCAAAGATGAATAAGAAGTCAATAAAGCAAACATGCAATTCTAGGGATTAAAGCATCAAATTGTGGTTCCAACTCAAGATCTATAGATAAGCGGACAAAGCTGAGATTTTTGCGTGGGGAAGGTGTTACTAAAGTGGAGTAGATCACCGGGTAAGTCTCACTACACACTAATCCTAAACCGTAACTCCTATTACCGGGTAAGTCTCAAGGAATTAAGATAAAGAACTATAACCTCAAACTAACATACCATCTAAGGGAATAGAATCAACCTTTACCGGGTAAGTCTCAGGCTAACTCACAAAGATGGGATGGAAGCACACTCAAACCCCAATAAAGGATAAACCTTTATTACCTACACTTATGATCGTTAATACACAAACTAAAGAATTACCGGGTAAGTCTCATCCTAAGCTTGCTTTGAACCAGGAAGGTGTAATAAGAATAGGATTTAGCAAACTCTAACACTTAACTTTCTGTTTAGGTTCAGATAAGTCACCTCGGACAGAAGAATTCCACCCCGGCCGAGATGTTCATCAACCGAACGAGATGCTTAGGGTTAAGGTTAAAGACTCGAACTTTCAGGATCCTACTGGAATCTAAGATTATTCTATCATTGTTTTTCCCACAACCTTCAGCTAATCACCTTAGAATCACACAAGGAAATTAGCCACTCATCATCATTATGAAAGTATTAAATATATGGGAAGAAGGTGAATATTTGAACAAAGAAGAATTTAAGGAAAAGACTTCAATAACTGAATCAAATATCACAACAAAGCGTTCCTTGGATAATAATCCAAAAAGACAAGACAACAATTGAGGGAATTGAAGACAATCTTACAAAACCCTTCAATAAAGCTTTAAAAGCTATGGACTTCAATCTTCCTTCAACCTTCAAAAAGGTTCTTCAACTCTCTCCCAAATTGGAGTATGCTGCTGCTGTTGCTGCGTAAACCTTGATCGACGGTATAGCGTGATGTTGGAATTGTGGAAATCCAACCCCTTTTATAGGAAAATAACCCTCCAAAGATAATAAATCTTAGAAAGATATTCTCCCATAAATATAGGTAAAATATATATTCTGCATATCTCCTTCCATCCAGGAGCCAAGCCCAAAAATATAAGATCACTTTCCAATTTTAAAAGATCTCTTCCAAGAATAAAATATTCTCGCCGCGTCCTAGGTGTTCGCCTCGGTCGAGTCGGCATCTCTGGATCACCTCGGTCGAGATGAATCTCTGGTCAACCGAGGTGACTCACAACTGAATGTGAAATCTCTCAAAACTGCTCCAAAGTAAATCTTTAATCCATGGCTATGCTCCCTGGATGTAGCTCCAAATGACTCATGACTCCTTTTGATCCTTTTTGATGAAAAACGTACCATATAACCTGCAATTACAACGAAACTAGGTGCAGACCTCGATTCTCGCAAAGGTAGATGAAATGGTAGTAAAATCACATAATCCACATACAAACATGCAGATTATGAAAGATAAAACGTCCAAACAAACCCCAAAATATAGACTATAATTCATGCTATCAAAATACCCCATACTTAGCCCTTGCTTGTCCCCAAGCAAGTTCCTCATATAGAAGACAAGATAGAATGGATTATAAGTCAAGAAAATCAATGAAAAGTCTTTCAAAAACATTTTATGGTGTGAAACTAACATAGATCACTCTAAGAGAGTACTTCCTGGAATTAAAAACTCAATATGATCAAAACATTTTATAAATATAGGAAAGTTGTTCATCTTTGCATAAAATCATAGAATGCATAATAAATCATAATTATCAAAATTAATCATGTATAATCCAGTTTAAACCACTAAGTCAATCAACAAGCTCAAGGTCTCAAGGGCTTCCCAAAAGAAAAGGTCAAGAAACGTGTAGGGTAGGGATGTATGTAAGGTAATGTGGTGCTAGAATCCGGGAAAAGGATGAACTTCACTTTCACTTTGACTTGCAACATCTTCCACCAATAAGCTTTGCTTATCTCACACTTTTTCTTTTACTTTACTTTTTGGGATGCATGGACAGAGGTGCACAATAACCGAAGCCTAGGAAATCAACAATCATCAATTTCTTGAGATGCATCAAACCCTTAATGCACATACCATGACCCGATAGGAATATCGCTCAATCCGACTTTGGCAAGACACAAACACCCGGCTATGTGAATGGTGCCGAGTTACTCATCTTCATGATTGACTTCCCCAAACCTATTATTGCTTTCTAACACTTCCACTTCCAGCCACTTCTCAACTTTAACTCCACTTGCTTTCACCACTTCGCTTGCTTCCAAATTCCCGGATAGGTAAAGGGAGGCAAAATGTATATGAGGGGCTAAGCATGATCAAGAAGAAGAGAGAAGAGAATGAATTGCCTTGGTCTTTCCAAGAAGAACGTAATAGAACTTAACCTGCGGTGTCAACCTTCAAATTCAACATAATTTGGATAAAAACAAAGTATTAAACATGCCAATAATTTCAAACAAAGCATTTAGCAACTTAAACATATTATAAAACCTTTCAAACACATACAGAATTTAAAACCAGTAGGTAAACAAGATCTTCACTGAGGTCATATCCAGATAAATAACACAAAATCGTTTTCGAAAACTTTCAGTTAACCCACCTCGGTCGAGGTGTTCTTGGTTCAACCGAGGTGGAACGCCTCGTTTGGCCAAGACTGACTCGGTCGAGGTCAAAAATTTTTTTTTTTAAAACCATTTTTTCTTTTCGGTTTCGACGTTTTTCTCAATCAAATAACCTGTAAGTATGCATGTAATATCAGATAATCATATAAAGGCAATGAAGCATAAATACGAAAATATCCGATAAATAAAATACATCAAAGGTGTCAAATACATCACGTAGTCACGTAGTCAAATAACAAACACCCCATACTTGAGTCACACTGTCCCAGTGGGTATAATAAAAGTCTAAAACAAGAGAACTCACCGGATAAAAGCCGAACTGCATAAAAAATATAATAATAAAATCCTGCAGCTCCTCAGTAGTCTCGATCCGGTGGTGGTGGTGGTATGTAGGGATACTGAGTCAGATCATAAGGATGGCCCATGATACGCTCAAACTGCAGCTGAGCCATCATGTGTTGATGATGCTGCCGCTCCTGCATCTCGCGGATATCCAGCGAAAGTGCAGCATATGAGTCGATAACCTGATCCGTCAGGTCATCGATCCGTCGGTGTGCAGCTCTATCTCTCACTCCACGCCTCCTGCGTCTAGCAGGTCTGACTGGAGAAGTCTCAGCTAGTGCCGGCTCTGTATCCTCCTCGTCATCCAGATCTATAATAGGTGGCGCGCTCGTCCCAGCTGTATCTGTCCCTGTATCCATCGGGACGCCACCTCCTCTCTCATCTACTGTGTCATCATCATCGTCGTCGTCGTCGTCCTCAGCCTCCTCCTCCTCTGCAGCAGGGGCAGCTGCTCCGTCTCTGTAATCCTCAATCAATGGATCCCAAGCAGTCTGCCAATAATGTGGATCAAAGATAGAGAACTGTGCAGACCATCTGATGCCCTAAGATGCAGTCAACTCCCATGGCATAGCGACGTAGGGTGTAGTCAGTCCTCGGGGAACCAGAATCCTCCGAGTAATCATCTCCTGAAGTCCGAGCGGCTTGGCAGCCGCCACCATGGTACACCTACTCAGATCCATATCCTGATACCTAGCGATATGGGTCACTATCCCTCCGCAGCATATATCTCCCTTCCCTTTGGCCTTGATCCTGTGCAGATCCTCTGCCAGCATCAATCCAAAGTCAGGGTATCCTCCTGTGACCATGCAGCATAAAGCGAAGAGCTCCCCCTGTCGGACCTTCTGGGGCGTCTCAGTACGTGCCAGAAGCGTCTCGCTGAAAATCCTGTGTGCCAATCTAAAATCAAGATGGAAGATAAGCTTCTCCCTGGAATCACCAGGGCGCCACCTATCTGCATGCTCTGTAATGTGGGCGATCTGACCCCAGAACTCTCTAGCTATAGCTCGGGTCGGGAAGTCTACAGCGGTGGGGGTAGGGAAGCCAAAGATGTCTCTCCAATGGTCTAGAGGTACTAAGTAGTTCCGGTTCATCAACCGGTACTTCACCGCCCTCTCTGTGGGGAGGTAAGTGAAGGAGCTGACAAACTCGAGGGTCGGCTCTAAGTAGGCTGGGGCTCGGATCTCAGTAAACTGATCCAGCCCGACGGTGGTGATCATCCTCCTAAGATCTCCATCAACGTGGAGACAGTCAAAGGCAGAAATGTCCAGGAATCTAGGTGCTATCACTGGACGGCTAGCAATGCGCTCGTAATCTACAAGGTGTCTCTCGTGGATCACCGGTATAGAAGGTCTGGATGAGGAAGAAGAAGGGGAAGGAGAGGATCTATCTCTAAGGGCTAACAATCTGTCAGAACTCATCTTCAAACAACACTGTCAGACTACCTCGGTCGACTGACAAACTCCAAGAATCACCTCGACCGAGGTGCAGATCGACTGGACCGAGGCGAAGACAGTCGCGATTTCAACTCTCTGAATTTCAGTTCTTTTTCCCCAAAAACCACTACCGATGCTTCCTAAGGGGTACTTAAGTCTTTCCTCAACAGATTCAAGGGCAACCAAAGCCCAAATTGCAGTAAACGAACGAGTTTAGGGTTTCGATCGTTTTTACCTCGTTCCGGCCGAGTTGCTCGAATTTCTTGCAGATCTGTAGTTGCAATCGATTCCTCTATCCTTCAATCTCGGTTTGGAAGCAGAAAACGTCGAAAACGAGCAAGAATCGAGAGTGAGCGAAATGGATCTGTCGCCGCGGTCGAGGTAGGTAAAAAATGTGAAAAAGTAATTTTTCCCCCTTTTATACTGTTACTGGATCTGCTGTCACCTCGGTCAAGATGGTCTCGACTGGACCGAGGTGGTACGGACCGAGGCGGTTTTGCAGAAACCCTAGTCGCCTCGGTTGCTCAAGAATCAACTCGGTCGAGGTGCTCTGACAGTAACCGAGGTGTTTCTGTCTTCTCAAAATCTCGAACTTCTGTCCTTCTAGATGTGCTCCTCCTTAGATATTCCCTGTTGTCTGTCCAGAATGCCAAAAACAAAGCAAAGCAAAGCAAAAACAAAAACTATCTAAGCTAGACTAGAAAACAGGAAAAGAGAGCAATACCTTGGGTTGCCTCCCAAGAAGCGCTTGATTTAAGGTCGCTAGCTGGACCATGATGCGTCTCAAACGAGGTAGATCGATGCAACCTCCTCAACCGGCGTCTCCGGTTGGTATTTCTTAAGCCTATGGCCGTTGACCTTGAAGCTTCCGCTCGTTTCTCCCCATATCTCAACTGCACCATGAGGGAAAACACGTTTCACAACGTAAGGTCCGGTCCATCTAGATTTCAACTTACCTGGAAAAAGACGGAGGCGGGAGTTGAAGAGTAGAACTAAGTCTCCTTCGTTAAGCTCCTTTGGAATGATACGCTTGTCATGCCATCTCTTCGTCCTTTCCTTGTAGATTTTGGCATTCTCATAGGCGTTCAAACGCAGCTCTTCCAGCTCGTTAAGTTCCAATAATCGCTTCTCACCAGCCTCCTTGATGTCAAAGTTCAACCATTTGATAGCCCAATACGCCTTGTGCTCCAATTCAACGGGCAAATGGCAAGACTTTCCATACACCAAATTATAAGGGGTGGTACCTATGGGAGTCTTGAATGCGGTCCTGTACGCCCAAAGAGCATCGTCCAGTTTCATGGACCAATCCTTCCTTGTTCTAGAGACGGTCTTCTCCAAAATTGCCTTGATTTCCCTATTCGAGATCTCGACCTGTCCACTAGTTTGAGGGTGATAAGCGGTTGATACCTTGTGGGTTACCCCATACTTCGATAGAAGTGCTTTAAACTTCCAGTTGATGAAATGCGTTCCTCCATCGCTAATGATGATGCGTGGAGTTCCAAACCGTGGAAAGATAGTTCTATTCAAGAACTTCACAACCACCTTGGTGTCGTTAGTGGGAGAAGCGATAGCTTCAACCCATCTAGAGACGTAATCAACTGCAAGGAGAATGTAGAGGTTTCCTCCGGAGGATGGGAAAGGTCCCATGAAGTCAATCCCCCATACATCAAAGATTTCCACTTCTTGGATGTTATTAAGTGGCATTTCGTTCCTCCTTGATAAGTTCCCTGTTCTTTGGCATGCATCACAAGAGACAACAAAAGATTGCACGTCTTTAAATAATGTAGGCCAAAAGAAACCGGAACGTAATACCTTAGCGCATGTTTTATCAGTGCTGGCATGCCCTCCACAAGGAAGTGAATGACAATGCCTTATGACGCTATTAACTTCATCTTCCGGAATGCACCTTCGAAGCATCCCATCCGGTCCGCGCTTGAATAGCAGCGGCTCATCCCAGTAGTAATGTCGTACTTCTTTGAAGAATCTCTTCTTTTGAGAGTACATCAATCCGGGAGGCGTTTCCTGGCAAACAAGATAATTCACAATATCAGCATACCAAGGACCTTTATTATCAGAAAGTTGGTGGAGGGAATGGTCCGCCAACAGTGGGTGAATGTCAGAGAAAGGAGTAAAAAAATTGTTATTCTCAGCAATCTCAGTTGATATCGTCTCGCTGTCAACCTCGGTCGAGGCGCATAGGCGTTGACCGAGATGTTCTTCGGTCGCCTCGCTCAATCCAGAAAGTGCCTCGGTCGAGGTACTGCTACTGGGTCCGAGACTGGAGATCTTCGTCTCCTGGATCAGCTTCTCAGTTTTAGCTCCTGGATCCTCTTCCAGTGCCTTCAAGCTCCGTATATCTGCATCACAAGAAGCATCTATACCTTCCTCCATTAAACTGAAGCTAATAACTCTTTCGAGTGGATCGTTAATAAGGATAGAGCTCACCAATTCTCTTGATTCTTCTTCATCGTAGATGTTGAAGATATCATCAGTTAGTTGCTCCCCTTTCATGGCTGCAAGTAGTGCAAACTCCACTTCATCGCCACCAACATTGAATTTCAACTTGGCGTTCTTGCAATCCACGTTGCAACCCGAAGTTGCTAGA
Organism: Fagopyrum esculentum; assembly: GCA_033239045.1. Taxonomy (NCBI): domain Eukaryota; kingdom Viridiplantae; phylum Streptophyta; class Magnoliopsida; order Caryophyllales; family Polygonaceae; genus Fagopyrum; species Fagopyrum esculentum. The sequence continues at coordinate 113,805,738 of BSUD01000005.1, forward strand.
AATGGCCTCCCGAGAATAATAGGTACTGGATAATCTGCGGGAATGTCAAGTACGACAAAATCTATAGGTAGGTAGAAATTACCTAACTTGACCGGAACGTCTTCCAAGATACCCACGGGATGGGTAATGGAGCGATCCGCCATGTAAAGTTGAATCTTGACCGGCTTGGGCTCTCCAAGACCGATCTTAGTGCACAACTCCAGCGGGATGATGCTCACGCTGGCCCCTAGATCGCAAAGGGCTTCACAAGTGACATCCCCAACTTGAATGGGAATGCAAAATGAGCCAGGATCTCTCAACTTAGGTGGCATCTTTTCCTTCATGATCTTGATAAGCTCCGAAGATTTAGATGTCATTCTAACTTCACCAACATCCTCCAGCTTCCTCTTCCTTGATAAGATTTCTTTTAAGAACTTCCCATAGGCGGGCATACCTAAAATAGCATCAAGGAAAGGGATATTAATATGTAGCTTATTCATCAAGTCAAGGAACTTACCAAAGTGCTTGTCTAGATGTGCTCTTGCTCTGGACTGAGGGAATGGAAGTGGTGGCTTATATGCAGGAGGTGGAACATAAGTTTCTGTCGTTCCTCCTGCTTTCTGTTGCTCCGCCTCGGTTGGAATCTCGGTCGAGGTGTTCTTCGACTGGATCTGGACCGAGGTGGTCTGCGTCGAGCGAGGTACTGGATCTGCAGTTTTGAGTCCACTCCTCGTCGTTATGGCCATGCACTGGCCCTTAGGGTTAGTTTCCGTCTTCGCTGGAAGCTTCCCTGGATCTCTTGGCGCTTCATTCGCCCTATTAGCTAGTTGTTGTTCGAAGGACTTTTGGGCCCTCGAAAATGAAGTCATAGAATTCTCCATAGCGCTGAGCTTGATCAAGATTGCCTCCAGAACTGCGTCCTTCTTTTCCGGCTGAGACGAACTTGATCCTTGCCCTTGGCTTTTCAATGGAGTAGAAGAAGAAGAAGGAGAAGAGAGGAAAGGGTTAGAGGAATCATTAGAGTTGGAGTTTGAATGGTTGTTACCGTGGTTTTGGTTATTCGCCCTCCAATTGTTGCTATTGGATCCTCTATTGTTGTTGTAGTTGTTGTTTCGGGGTCCGTTGTTGTTGTTACGGTACCCGTTGTTGTTGTTGCTCCTTTGCCCTTGCTCTTCCTTCTTAGTTTGAGCCATTAAGAGCTCCTTCAATTGCTTCACGTCGTTCTTCAATGACGTGAGTTGATTGTTGTTGGGTTGAGTCTCTTGAAAGTTGACTCTTTTAACTCCACCTTCAGCTCCTTGGTGGGTATATTTCTCCATATGCAAGGCTTGCTTCTCAATAAAGTCCCAAGCCTCATCAATCGCCATGTCCATGAAGGTACCGGCGGAGAGTAGTTGGAGATTGAACTGGGTGCTTCCGTCCAACCCTTTGAAGTAGATCTCCAACAACTCGATCTTTGGAATCCCATGATGTGGGCAATCCAAAAGGATATCCTTGAATCGCTCCCAAGATTTGGACAAGCTCTCCTTGTCCCTCATGATGAAAGCGTTGATCTTCCCTCTCATTTCAGCGGTCTTCGAAGGGGGAAAGAATTTGGTCAAGAATTCCGTAGTCATCTCCTCCCATGTGCTGATTTTTCCTGGAGGAAGATATTGATACCAAGTAAGAGCTCTATCTTTTAAAGAAAAGTAAAAAGGTCTTAGCTTGTAATTGTTATTTTCAATTCTGGAAGGTCGCAAGGTTTCCATCAAGATCTCGTAGTTTTGAAGATGTTGATGCGGCGACTCCTTCTCTAGCCCTCCGAATTGGCATTGGCGAATCATGGATAGAACTTGCGGTCGAAGTTCGTAGTCATGATCCGCTAGATCTCCTAGGTTCACCCCTGGACGCCTCAACTGTTGATTAGGGTCCATCCTTTGACCTAGGGTTTGTGGGATTCCTGCAAGAAGAACATCTCGGACTGGCATCCGAGGTGGAAGTACATCGGCCGGGGCGTCGGGTACTGGAATCTGCCTCGGTCGAGGATCAACAGGAGGATCTTCCCTCGGTCGAAGTAGAATCTGGTCCCAAATGACAGCAATCTCAGCTTCGATTGCTGCAGTCCTGGTGCGATTATCCTCTTTCTCTTGCATGAGTTCTTCCTTGCTGAGGCGCAGCAGCTCCTGCGTCTCTCTCAACTGGGCCGCAAGATCGCGATCGTCTTGTTGGGCCATCTTCGCTTCTCTTAAGCGTCGCTTGTATGTCTTTTCTGGTTCGGGATCGTAAGGAACGATTTCCTTCCCAGCGCGGGTTCTTCGCATATACCTAAGAAAGAACCTGCAAAAGTCACTCAAGTAGAGTGGTTAGACACAACGGGGCAAATGCCCCAAGAGCAAACCATACCGGCTCGGTCTAGACCAAGTCTCCGGCAACGGCGCCAAAAACTTGTTCGCTCCAAACGGTGTGTGCAAGCTTTAAATTTATAACCCTAGACTTAAGCTTAAAACAAGGATGCGAACCCGTAGTGTACGGGTCAATCGTAGTAAAAGCAAGAAAATTCCAGGGGTCGATCACAGGGACTCGGTGAAACAGAGTCAATACGATATGCTAATGTCGATGCTAACCACAAGAGCAATTAATACGATCAAAGATGAATAAGAAGTCAATAAAGCAAACATGCAATTCTAGGGATTAAAGCATCAAGTTGTGGTTCCAACTCAAGATCTATAGATAAGCGGACAAAGCTGAGATTTTTGCGTGGGGAAGGTGTTACTAAAGTGGAGTAGATCACCGGGTAAGTCTCACTACACACTAATCCTAAACCGTAACTCCTATTACCGGGTAAGTCTCAAGGAATTAAGATAAAGAACTATAACCTCAAACTAACATACCATCTAAGGGAATAGAATCAACCTTTACCGGGTAAGTCTCAGGCTAACTCACAAAGATGGGATGGAAGCACACTCAAACCCCAATAAAGGATAAACCTTTATTACCTACACTTATGATCGTTAATACACAAACTAAGGAATTACCGGGTAAGTCTCATCCTAAGCTTGCTTTGAACCAGGAAGGTGTACTAAGAATAGGATTTAGCAAACTCTAACACTTAACTTTCTGTTTAGGTTCAGATAAGTCACCTCGGACAGAAGAATTCCACCCCGGCCGAGATGTTCATCAACCGAACGAGATGCTTAGGGTTAAGGTTAAAGACTCGAACTTTCAGGATCCTACTGGAATCTAAGATTATTCTATCATTGTTTTTCCCACAACCTTCAGCTAATCACCCTAGAATCACACAAGGAAATTAGCCACTCATCATCATTATGAAAGTATTAAATATATGGGAAGAAGGTGAATATTTGAACAAAGAAGAATTTAAGGAAAAGACTTCAATAACTGAATCAAATATCACAACAAAGCGTTCCTTGGATAATAATCCAAAAAGACAAGACACCAATTAAGGGAATTGAAGACAATCTTACAAAACCCTTCAATAAAGCTATAAAAGCTATGGACTTCAATCTTCCTTCAACCTTCAAAAAGGTTCTTCAACTCTCTCCCAAATTGGAGTATGCTGCTGCTGTTGCTGCGTAAACCTTGATCGACGGTATAGCGTGATGTTGGAATTGTGGAAATCCAACCCCTTTTATAGGAAAATAACCCTCCAAAGATAATAAATCTTAGAAAGATATTCTCCCATAAATATAGGTAAAATATATATTCTGCATATCTCCTTCCATCCAGGAGCCAAGCCCAAAAATATAAGATCACTTTCCAATTTTAAAAGATCTCTTCCAAGAATAAAATATTCTCGCCGCGTCCTAGGTGTTCGCCTCGGTCGAGTCGGCATCTCTGGATCACCTCGGTCGAGATGAATCTTTGGTCAACCGAGGTGACTCACAACTGAATGTGAAATCTCTCAAAACTGCTCCAAAGTAAATCTTTAATCCATGGCTATGCTCCCTGGATGTAGCTCCAAATGACTCATGACTCCTTTTGATCCTTTTTGATGCAAAACGTACCATATAACCTGCAATTACAACGAAACTAGGTGTAGACCTCGATTCTCGCAAAGGTAGATGAAATGGTAGTAAAATCACATAATGCACATACAAACATGCAGATTATGAAAGATAAAACGTCCAAACAAACGCCAAAATATAGACTATAATTCATGCTATCAATGACTTCCTCATGCACCTAAGGCATGACAAAGAAGTCTATAAACCATACACAATGTCCCTGAATGAATGGGACAAACACATATCTTGCGGGTACCTCAGACCCCTAACTGGTAATCCTGTAAAGGAAAGTCCCCTTCTACTGTATCAAAGGTCAACCATTAATGCATGCATCGAAAGATAAGAAGTGCAAAGCACTCATAATAAACAAAACTCCACTAGGTAAACCATTAACAAGAATGGTACCTGTACAGCAAACGCCAGAAGATCCACTTCATATCATCATTCAATCTCGGATCCATGATCCTCAAGTATCACTGAGGTCATCACTATATCCTCCACTTCCACTCTTTTTGCACCGGAAAGAGGAAGGTTTTGATGGGAAGAAACACTACCTTGCTGATAGAAAGGGGCCAGGTAGCCTAGTTCACCACAGGTGAAACAAGCTATCGGGGCCAAAGGGCATTCGAAACGCAAATATTCTAGATAACCACAATTGAAACATAATCGTCCTATCCTTGCACACTGTGCAGCTAAAGGGTATCTCGATCTTTGTCGTCCACCTTTCATGATCTTACTCCAGGAGGGAATTAGTAAAGGCAGCACCTTGCCCAGTCGATAGAACTTCGCTTTATGCCCTGCTTTACCACATGTAAAGCATATTATTGGTGTCTTTGGGCACACAACTCGCCGGTGTCCAAACTTTGCACAATTAAAACATTGTAGTTCCTTGCCAATCGTCTTCATGGTCAAATGACCACTTGATTGTCCTAACATTTGACTTGGTTCACCATTCATCATCTTTGCTTCTTCACTAACTGATCCAGTCCATTGCTTCTTCTCTGATCCAAAAGCTTCAATTGGTCCCACCGACGTTGGTAAATCTGGTGTAGGTCTACCCGCTATCACAACCTCATAAACTTGCTGAATATATTCTTGAAACTCAGATCTACTCATGGAGACATGATCAACCTCTTCAAACTCGTTCTCTGTCATAGGCAAAACAACAACGGAAACTGGTCCTTGACTTGGCATGACTAGAGGAACAGAGGGTGTACCCCTACCTTGCCCCACTACAGATTCTGCTCTAGTCTGAGCCATATGTAGGATATACCCACCTAATCTTATAAGACTATATATATGCCATATGTATCGATATATATATTTAATACATCCACATAATCCATAATACACACATATATATACATATCTACACCGCAGAGATCCAAGGCAAAGGTGACGACGTCTCGTACATTCTATCCCAAAACCACACTTAAAACCAAGAAACATTTTAAAACGTCATACCCCTTTCGGGTTTTGTTTATTTTACCCATCACACCTTATTGCAGGTAGCAAGTGCCATTGTTGTCAACCTGGCTCTGATACCAACTCTGTAACACCCCGAATTCGCGGGACTCGGGATGTCATAATGGGCTAGGATCTCACAATGGATCCTAACCCTAGCCTGACAACAAGTTCACTGGACCTTACAACATGGCACTACCGGATATAAAACAAATACATAAAACGGTATAAATTGTACAACCAAAGGTAAAAACAACAGCATAGCAAAGTATATAAAACAACATCCTTACACAGGAGATATAAAAGATCATCCTCACACAGGAGGGAAACACAACAAACCCAAACCAACCACCTAATGTACGAGAGTCCTCGGCCTGTCATCCTACCAGATCACTCAACAGCGCCTAACCTGTAAACATCTACAACTGGGTATGAAACCGTTAGCTAACCATACATATATGAGGTAATGCATAAGCACAAACACAATCATGAAAGATAAACACATCAGCATGTGATAGGTGATGGAATCACTATCAATTAGGATAGTTTTTAGAGTCTTTTTATTGCATTTGTGTCTGTTTATGCTACTAACTCCTTGGTCCAGAAAAAGAAGACTAAAAGAAGCTAAGGAAGGAGTTATAAGCACTTAGGAGTGAAGATCGTTCACGAAGCAAAGCTTATGTTGCTTCACCGCCCCAGCGGAACCTTGTCACCGCCCCTGCGAGTGACGCCTTACTCCGGAGCGCTCTCTGCGCCTTCGCCAGTGCCAGCCACGAAGATTGTCACCGCACCTGCGTCAACCATTGGCGCCCCTACGGTGACTTGCCCTGAAGAACCGAAGACCAGTGCCCCTGCGCCTTCCCTTGCGCCTCAACCTAGGAGCTGGAAGATGAAGAGTTTGTGTCACCGCCCTTGCGTTGACATTGGGATGCCCCGGCGGCTTGGCATCAGAAACGGCAGGAAGTTGAAGAGTCAAACGTTTGAAGAGCATTAAAAATCCGCCCCTGCGGAATTGCCTAGCCGCCCCTGCGGCCATGAAGAAGATCAAGCGTTTTTTCCTTCACCGCCCCTGCGGATCTGAAGGCCGCCTCTGCGGTTTAACGTCAGAAACTTTACTCCGGTTGTTTACACCACCTTTATGGCATTAAAGGTGGTTTTTTGGGCCGGCCATTTACTCCTGTTTTAGTGTCTTTTGTAGTATAAATAAACCTTGGTTGATTGCTAGAATGATCCATCGAATTATCCATCATTTTCCACTTAGAAACCACTTTTCTCATCATTTCCATTGTAATGAGTTGCTAACTCCCTTGTTACATTGGGTTGGTTTGAAGCTGCATTGTTACTTTTGTTGTAAGTTCTTTTTAATATAAGTTTTTATTCAGTAATTCTTTGTGTTTCCTTAATCTTCATTGTCTAATTGCATGATTTACTATTACTTGAGGTTGATCACCTTAGGTTCTAAAGTGCATGCAAAGAACTAGGAGTAATAGGCTCCGGGTTCGGGTTTTTAATCTAGTAGTAAACTTTAAGTAATAACGGGTTGTAATTGCTTAAAGAAAAGGAGCACAAATATAAAGACAAGTTTAACGGTTTTAATCTTTTCTTTATATCCCTTAGTCTTGGTTTGAAAACTATATTGTTATTTGTTCTTGTAGGTTTACGGAACACTAACCTGTTAAGTTGTGTTAATGCCGGTTGGCTAAATAATATATATGATCGAGACGGGAGATTACTTGAAAACTTGTAAAAGGAACTCACCAAAGTAGCAATCGCATGCTTAGAATCAACCTAGTTTAGATTCACCCATCATTGTCTTACTTGTCGCATTATTCGTTTTTATAAGTTATTGTGTGCATCAATTCAACCAACCC
>BSUD01000005.1:113813065-113862458 GCA_033239045.1 Fagopyrum esculentum
CCCCCCCCCCCCCCCTTTGTTACTCGTGTCTATAATCAATAATTGCATCTAATAAAACACCTTAACTCTCTTGGGTTCGACCCTTACTTAACCACTATACTTGTCTTAGTGCTAAGTCGGGATTATATTTTTGATAGAGTATAGACGACCATAGAAATACCTCTAGTCAACATGCTATCACACATTTACCCATTTTACCATCTTTATATAATGGTCATTCACTCATATCGTATGTATACATATATATATATATATATATATATATATATATATATATCCATAGAGAAAAATATGTGACACGAGGGTTGATACATCCTCGCCTCTAAGCCTGCTAGCCATCTGGAGAGGAATCGGTCACACAACCCGTGTACCCTATCGGAGTGTTGTTCGGCCCTCCTCGTATACCAGGTCTGGCCTGACTCAAGAGAACCTCCCAGACTCCACGGCGGGATGAAAGGGAAAGGTTATCACAGCCACACATACGGGGCAATCAATAAAACATAGGTCGGTATAAACGACATCTCATGCTATCAAAGAACCATATAAAGCACACACCACTCATACAAACACCGACTATAGGGATGGTAGCTAAGTTAGTCCTACGGACTTACCTCAACCTCGTACACAACTCAACCACAACAACCTCCAATCCTGAGAGAGGGGCACTGTCTAATAACAAGGCATAAAGATATATCAACCTCTATTCATCAAAGGGGTCACACCTAGACCCAAAGGGATCCATGAGGATCATACTCAACCTTACAACCTCAACCAATATCAACCTAAGTCCTTAAATCCACACAAGGCATAAACCGATCATAACCTCAACCAAACATATCCTCACACATCTAGCATGATCCTATACACTCACACTAGGAAAGGAGGAAACCAAGGCACCCTAAGGAAGGCCTAGAAGCAACACACACCTACAGAACCAAGTGCAACACCAAGCTGGTGCAGGTGGCGCAGGGGCGGGTAGGAGATAGCGCTAGGGCGGCTCACTGTTGGGGCAGGGGCGGTCCAGATATGGCGCAGGAGCGGCTGGTGTGCAAAGACACACCACTTCAGCTCCTTCTTCACTTCTTCCTTCGATTCCTTCACTCCTTCTTCGTCCAACACATATGCATACATAAACATACATATATAGACATCAACATAAGCCAATTAAGGCTGGAACAAGATCTAAGCTAGGCTAAGTAAGGAGAGAAGAAGATGAAGGTAAAAAGAAAGAAAGAGGAAAATTCATGAACTCACCAAGCTGAGCTCTCCAGAAGATCACACACATAACACCACCACCTCAAGCTGGCTAAACAAGGCACAACAACATCACCATCAGCAAACCACAAGCAAATCCACGCACAAAGCTCAGAAAACTCACACATGGATCAAGAAAAGATCCAAAGGAAGAAGAGATGAGAAGAAGATCGTGTGGGAAATGGAGCATGAGAGAGAATGAGGTAACCCTCATCTAGAGGAGAAGAAGAAGATATAAAGGAAAGAGGGGTCAAAAAGCAAAGCTCGGGTCAAAGAAGACGGATGCAGCCCAGCACAAACCACAGGGGCGGCTGGTCTGGCCGCTCAGGCGGCTCACAAAACCGCAGGGGCAGCCAGCCAGGGGCGCAGGGGCGGCCCACTGCAGCTCCAACAAAGAAAAGTAGTTGCGTCTCAGCTGAAGTGCAGCTGCGGGATCACTCGAAGACTAAGGCTCTTACTATCTAGGTACTCGAGAGGTACATGGTTGTCCTATACATTTAGGTAACCGTTATTTGTTAGTAGACTTCTTTGTCATGCCGCTGGTGCATGAGGAAGTCATTTTAGGTATGGATTGTATGGCTAGACATCGTGTTGTGTTATATGTCGGTAGGAGGACCGTGACGGTCTCTACCGAATCGGGCCAGATAGAGGTTTTCGGAGGTCGGGACCTTGGAAAGACTGGCATGGTGTTCGCCCTTAAATGTGCGTGCAAATAAGTTTTAATTATAAAACTGAAACAAAAGCAAGCGAATTCGCAGTGTACGGATTAGCGTAGATTAGCAAGTATTCAAGAGTATCGAACTCAGGGAATCGGTGAAACAAAACCAATTTCAAGTAATCGAGCAATTAAAAATGTAAAAGCTGTAAAAATATTGGGAAAACAACAATCCTAAAGATCCAGGTATTCAGTTGTGACAATCGATTCAAGATATTCTATAGATATAAGGACAGAGTCGAGATTGCAAAGGTATAACTAATGTAAGGTTATGTACGGTGAAGTTCCACAACCCTATATATTTCACCCAAGGACACTCTCTATAAAGGTTGTTGAGGCTGCAATATAGAAGGATCTAAGGACAAGAGTTACTTTCAAATACCCATGCCTAAACCCAAGGAATCAAGGATAAACTAAAACGGTTAAGGTTGTGACACTCGAAACCAAAGCAGGGGATGTTGAATCTCACTACTACCTAGAAAAGGCAATCCAAGGCTAGGTTAAAGCTAATCTTTAACTTTGTATTAAATCAAAAGCAAAGGTCGTAAAACAGAGAAAATCACGGCTAGATCTTGAGATTCCACGGCCGTGTAACTCAAGAACAGACCGTGGTTTAGGGTTTCGACGATGTTTCTCACACTCTCAGGGTCCAATCAAGTTACGATCGATCTATCATTATCTAAGCCACAACTATCAACCCTTCACCTTAGAATTGCTAAAGGGTTTTAGCTAATAATCATCATTATGATATCAATAATCAAATTAAGAAAAATGAAAGATGAAAATCCTCGAAAACTCAATAAACAATCAAAATCAATCTCGAAATCCGAACACAAAATAGTATGTTTATGAATTCAGAAAGTAGGAATAGAAATCCTCACAATGATCTAGAGAAGTCACAAAGAATGGGATGTCAATCCGTTCTCAAATGAAAACCCTAGAATATCCAAAGTACATAATCTCTGAAATACGTCCTTCACGAATCTTCAATCCTCAAGGTCGGGATGAAACCCTCAGGTTGTCTCCAAACTCTAAGCGGAACTCTAAACAGCGGTTAAGCGAGGATAAGCGCAGCTCCCGAAAACTCATTTCTCAAGCCTTTTTATAGGGAGAGATGGGGTTATGAGAAAGCCCAATGATGTGGCTGACGTGGAAAAATATGACACGTCACAGAATCACCAAAATCACGGTCAAGAACAACTTTCCATGATCGTGGTTTAGAGCGTGGAACTAGATTACGGTGCCATATGATTTCCACGGTCGTGGTTTAGACCGTGTAACTCTCTGTAGTGCTCCAAACTCATGTCCACGTTCATGTTGCCAAATCCACGGCCGTAATTTAGGGCGTGGACTTCAAACTTCCTATTCTACGGCCGTAATTCAGGGTGTGGATCTTCTAACTCCTTGTTTTTGCCTTAGTTTCGTGACATCCTTCATCCATCTTCATTCCTTAGCCTCTCCAATGCATATCCTTGCCGTCAAGCATGGTCAAACACTCCTTTCCTTCCTTATTTTGCTCCAATCCAAGCTTTATTCACCTAAAACAAAACGAAGCTAGTGTGGATCTCTATATCGACAAAGTGGGTGAACTAGCTCACAAATGCTTCAAACTCATATCTAAGAACACTATAAAGAGGTAAAAATAACTAAAACAAGTGCCTAAAATATAGTTATAATTATGCTAACAAAATACCCCATACTTTCCGCTTGCTTGTCCCCAAGAAAGGTTTTTAAAAGCTTGGAACATAAGGTAGAATGAAATATGAATGCAAAACAAAACAAAACAATCTTTTTGGTTGGTGTGCTTCTAGTCAATAGATCATCCTCAAACCTTGCTTCATTCATCCTTGAAAATGCTCATATTCATAAACTAAAGTATGCAAAGCAAAGAAACTTCATAAATTGCAAATACTTCAAGACAAACATCATAACCTTCAAGCATTGTCAAAATCAAGAATGTGAAACTTCAATTTACATCACCAAGTCAAATAAAACTCTTATGATCTCAAGGACTTTCAAATAAGGCCAAGAATGCGGAAAAGGTGGGAAACTTATAAAGGAAGGTGGTGTATGAATCCGGGAAGAAGGACAACACAAACTCTTTTCTTTTTACCATTTGAACTTCCACCAACTTAGAGCTTTGCTCTAGACTTTTTGCACATAATTTTTCGACTTTACTTTTGGAGTTATGGACAGCGGTGCACAATAACCGAAGCCTAGGAGATTGGCGTTTCCCAATTTTGAGATGCCTCAAACCCTTGATGCACATACCATAATCTGTTAGGAATATCGCTCAATCCGACTTTGGCAAGACACAAACACCCGGCTATGTGAATGGTGCCGAGTTACTCATCATCATGATTGACTTCCCCAAACCTATTTTCTATACTTTGAAAATGATTGCTTACATGGCCCTCCCACATCAAACATGCCAAAATCAACTCTTCATAAATCCCGGATAGGTAAAGGAGGCAATTATTTCATTGAGGGGCTAAATGATCAAAGAAAGAAGTAAGAAAATCGAGGTGCCTTAATGATTTCATAAAGAAGTATAAGAACTTATATTGTGATTTCAACCTTTTTTTCTCAAAATGATTTAAATAAAACCTTCACATTATGAAACTTGCAAGAAAGGATAAAAAACATACTCAATCTCTTCACAATTCATAATTCAATTCAAGCATACAATTGTCATCAAAAACTCATTCCACAAGTATGTTTCATCATAGAAATCATCTCTAATCTTAGAAGCACAAATATTTTCAAACTTTTCAAATTTTTATGGGTTTTTCAAAGCCTTTTTCATGCAATGCAATGATGAAACGTGTGAAAATGAAAGGAAACATGCAAGTGTTCATAGAAGTGCAAAGCAAAGTGAGTAGAGTTATTACAAACGATAGTCACACCCCACCCCATACTTGAAACATACATTGTCCTCAATGTTCAAAAGAAATAAAGAAAAGAAAGAAAATCAAAAGAAACTCACTAACGGTGGTGCGGTGGCTCAAACTGGTGATCAATCAACACAATCACAATGGAGGAGGCGGTGGTGGATATGGAAAGAAATCCGAGCTTAAAGGCCGCCCAAACTGCTGGCGGTAGATGTCCCTCAAAATGCGATCATGCTCTTGGGTCCAGCTGTCATGAGTCTCCTGTCGGATCTCTAGATCTCCCACTCTCCTGGAAAGATCGGTAGCTCAATCCAGAAGAAGCGAGTACCGATCCGGTGGTTGTCCATACCAAGTTGAAGCTTCTTGAGGAGGGGGAGCTGTCGGTGCCACCGGTGCCTGCTCATACCCTGGTGGCGGAGCTCCCATCCAGTCCAGCTGCACTCTATACCATGTGGGAGGAGTCTCAATCCAAGTCGGCCTCTCACTCACGCTAGCCCGGCGTGAGGAAGAGGATCCGGAAGGTCTAGAAGGGCGGGGAGAACGTCTAGGTGTTTCCGGCTGATCCGGGAATGTACCAAAAGAGTGCTCATCACCTCCTATATCATGATCATCACCTCCTCCCATCCTCTCATCATCATCCCCAACTGCGATATCATCCGGCACATACGAGGGAGCTACGAGTCTATTGGCATGCATAGCCTCAAAGGTCGCCTTCCAATTATGGGGTCCGGCCATAATGGAGTACTCGGGAAGCCAAGGGATACCTCTACCACCTCTCTCCTCCCATGGCATGGCTGTGGTAGGTGGGGCTTGATGGCGAGGAAAGATGATGCCTCTAGTCATAAGGTCGTTGAGACTCAAAGGTCTTGCCACTATCCTAGTGCTGGCTGAGTAATGTATCCCTAGTTGGGTGGCTATATGAGTCACCATGCCACCATAACCAATGTTCCCGGCTTTCTTGTTTTTCAACTTACTCATGGTGGAGGCAAGGAGGGTAGCACAATCAGCGGGTCTACCGGTGAGCATAAAATATAGGAGGAAGAGCTCATCGGTCTTAATCTTTTGGGGGGTCTCGGTCCTAGGGAAGAGACAATCGGAAAGGACCCTATGAGCTATCTTCAAGGCTAAGTGGTAGATGAGCTTAGCCTTGGTGTCGGCCGGTTGCCAACGATCCTCACTAGCATATATTATGGCAATCTCCTCCCAAAAGTCCTTTACATACACACCACTAGGAAATCTACCATTGAAACTCTCATGGAACCCAAAGAAGGCTCCAAACTGAACTATGGAGAACTAATAGTCTTGCTCCATTAGCCTAAAACAAACAGTTCGGTTCATATGGCTATGCTCAAAGGAGGTGACAAACTCCCTTGTCATCTCCTCATAAGCGTCCTCTCTAATAGCGGAGAAGACGATCAAACCCGCTCTATCCAAGAGCCATGTCAAGTCATTGACAATATTGAGCGGCTCGAGCTCCACAAGGACTTGGTATCGAGGTCCTTTGACCGCCCTCTTCTCGATCCTTTCTAAGGCTCCTAGGTGATTTTCATGGATAATTGGGATCCTAGGAGGTGGTGGTGATGATATTTGGCTAGGAGGGGCTTCGGAAGAGGAGGAACTATCATCCTTTCTCTTCTTATTCTTGCTAGACTTTCTCCTAAACATTTTTTCTTTCGACAACAAAAATGACGGCCTGTTCTTGGAAAACCACGGCCGTGGAACGTACAGGGACCGTGGTTTTGGTCTGTTTTTCTCAAATCACAACAATTTCACACCAAACTCAGCAATCACTATCCTAGACTAATTCCAATTTCAATCAATTCTCCTAAATTCTTGCGAAGAAATTGAACCGAATTGACAAAGTAGAGAAAAGGGAGAAAAACCTAGGTTTTGGATCTTTCAAATCAAAATTCCTTCTTCTGAGTGGATTGTTCACTTGGTTTGTTGCTTGGATCTTGTAGATGATTGAAAATGCTCAACTTTAGGCTCAAGAACCGATCGAATAAGACTCCAAACGAAGAAATGCGAGATGAAGAAAGGGGTCGGCGATTAGGGCGTGGAATTGGGATTTTTGGTGTGTTTTTGTAAAGGAAGGTGGTTTATATAGTGCCCGTAAAATTTTTGAAAATCACGGTCACTCGGGCCATTCCACAGCCGTGGAAATGTACGGAACCCGTGGTTTTCATGAATTTTTGCCTATTTTGGAGAATTACGGCCACCTGTTACTTCCACGACCGTGGTTTAGGGCGTGGTTGTCTCTATTGTGTGCCAACATCCAAGTTTCGTCAATTCCTTCCAACTTTTGCCTCTTTCCTTTGCCCAATACTTATTCCTACATCCAAATATAACATACCGGGAGGTATCGTGGGGAAAACAAGAGAAAAATAACTAAACTAAACTACTCTAAGAAGGGAAAAATAAAGATGTAACTACAATACCTTGGGTTGCCTCCCAAGAAGCGCTTGTTTTGGGTCCGTAGCTAGACTATTCCTGTGTTTATTCGAGGACAATCAGAGCGATTTCCTCAACCGGGAGCTCCGGTGAATACTTCTTAAGACGTTGGCCATTCACCTTGAAACTTCCGCTCTTTTCACCCCATACTTCAACTTCACCATGGGGAAAAACACGTTTGATTAGATAAGGTCCAATCCAACGATATTTAAGCTTACGTGGAAAGAGACGAAGTCTCGAATGGAAGAGGAGAACTTGATCTCCTTCTTTGAGATCCTTTGGAATGATATGCTTATCATGTCAACGCTTCGCCCTTTCTTTGTAAATCTTGGCGTTCTCATAGGCGTTCAAGCGGAGTTCTTCAAGCTCATTGAGGTCTAAGAGGTGCTTCTCGCCCGCTTCCTTCATGCCGAAGTTCAACCACTTCACAGCCCAATACTCCTTGTGTTCTAGCTCAACCGGGAAATGACAAGACTTCCCATACACAAGGTTTTATGGTGTTGTACCTATGGGAGTCTTGTATGCAGTCCTATATGCTCATAATGCATCATCCAACTTCAAAGACCAATCCTTCCTCGTCTTTGAGACCGTCTTCTCAATGATGTCTTTGATCTCTCTATTCGAAATCTCCACTTGTCCACTTGTTTGTAGATGGTAAGGGGTGGCGATCTTGTGAGTCACCCATACTTAGCTAGTAGAGCTTCGAATCGTCGGGCAATGAAGTATGAACCTCCGTCACTAATGATGGTCCGTGGTGTCCCAAACCTTGAGAAAATAGTTCTATTAAAGAACTTAACTACAACCATGTCATCATTAGTTGGAGAGGCAATAGCTTCAACCCATCTCGAAACATAATCTACAACTAGAAGTATGTATTGGTTTCCACAAGATGATGAGAAAGGTCCCATGAAGTCTACTCCCCAAACATCAAAGATTTCCACCTCCTGAATGTTGTTGAGGGGCATCTCGTTTCTCATAGAGATATTTCTTGTTTTTTGACAGGCATCGCAACAAGAAACAAAGGTTTGCACATCCTTAAACAGAGGTTCATTCCAAAAGTATTGCCGGATATCCTTAAAGAAAATCTTCTTTTGTCCATAGGATAATCCGGGAGGTATTTCCTGAAAAACCAAGTAATTAACAAAATCAGCAAACCAAGGTTCGTTACCTCTAGATATCTTGTCGATGCACTCCTCTATGATGTGTAAGTGCTCATTCGGAAAGGAGTCATATATAGGAGATCGTCGTCTTCAATGTGTGGTAGACGACTCAATTTATCCGCAACAGAATATTCCCAGCCTTTCTTGTCACGGATTTCTAGATCGAATTCTTGTAGGAGAAGAATCCATCTAATCAGCCTCGGTTTCGCATCCTTCTTGTTAAGTAAATACCGGATCGCAGAATGGTCCGTGTATACAATCACCTTTGCACCTACACGATAAGAATGAAACTTTTCAAAGGCATATACAATAGCTAAGAATTCCTTTTCAGTTGTGGCATAGTTGAGTTACGCTTTATCAAGCTTCTTGCTAGCGTAATAGATAGCATGGGTTCTGATAACACGATTTATGACTTAGGTTTAGGCACTCATTTAGATAGTTTTTCCTCTTATTCATGCATGGTTTCCACTAGTTCGTGAGGATTTGCACTCAATTAATGTATTTTGTCGAGATAGACATCTACACGGACTTTTGCATGCTTTGTAGGTATTTTGGGAGCTTTAGGAGCTTAATTGATATATTTGGGAAGCAAGCTAGGAGCTTAAGGGGACACATGGGACCTTTTTGGTGCATGCCATGCACCAAACTGAGGCTTGATGATCCAAAACAAGCTGAGGTACCAAAACCACGGCCACTGGGACTTCCACGGGCGTGGAAATGGGCCGTGGTTTTTCCCAGACAGCTGTCCCACGATCTTCATGGCCGACTCTTGCAATTTGTTGAGGATATAAGGTGGTCCTGCAGGCTGTTAGGGACAGACCCATCACTCCATTCTCTCTGACACTCTCAACACGAAAGATTCTCTCATTGGAAGATTGGATTGGAGCTACTCTAGGAGAAGGAGAGAAGAACACACCATTATCAGTCTTTCATAGATTTTAGAGTGAAGATTGTCGGAAACATTTTCTAGGGTTGTAAGAACGGATTGAACCTTCTTTTGAAAGGTTGCAAGTCTTTCTCAACATTTATTTAGCTTGCTTTCTTATTCTAGTTGTTTCATCTTCCTTTCATTTCATCTTCTTGATATGGATTCCATGATTTTATGCTTGATGATCTTGATTGTGATGATGCGTGTTATTGGCTAAGTAGATGTGATTCTAGGGTAAGGAAAAAATGGTTATGGCTTAGACTATGATAGAATAGACTTAAATGTATGCTTGGATGACTCGCTTGATTGAACCTAGTCACTGTCGAAAACCACGGTTTGATCTTGCCTTTCCACGGCCGTGGAAAGGGATGAACACCCCGTAATTTTGATTAACTTTCTTGTATTGATAAATATAAGTGTTAGGTTGTTGATTTGTTGAAATCCTAGCGTTAGTTGAGCTAAATCTATCCTAGGGTGACCTAGTGTTAGCAACTAAGAGTTAGAAGAGACTTACCCGGTGACTCTTGCTCTTAGATACTGAAGATGATGAACTCTAGGTAGTAGTGACCCTCATAAGCCGCTATTGGACTGAGTGTGCTAGGATTGATGTTTAGGACTTGCCTTATCGAGACTTACCCGGTAAGGAGAGGTTAGATCCCTAGATAACCATCCAGTTTGTGTAGAATTCCTATCCTTAGGCTCTTTGAGACTTACCCGGTGATGAGACCTTAGGAACGGACTAGTGGACCATGAGACCTACCCGGTGATTGATCCCAATCTAGAAACGCTTACTCCCAACATACTATAGTTGATCCAAGGAATGATTAGGTAGCTTGAGTCCTATGCCATAACCGGAATTTCCAACCCCTAGAATCCACTTTTCTCTCTTGATTGTTTGTCTCGATAGCTTAGTTATTTGTTAGTCTTGCATGATTTGTGATCTTTGAGTGATCGCCACAAAACCAATCCAAAAACATTGAGATTTTCATTTCTTTATTTCTTTCTCTTTTCTTATCCTAGATCAACACTATCCTTAGTCACTAATAGATTCAATCTCACCTCAGTCTTTGTGTTCGACCTCAGAATACTATCCCTACTACGAAACGTCCCGTACACTGCGGGTTTGCTAGGAGTTAGGAGAAATATATCGAGTATAAATTTAAGACTTTTGCGTGCATCAATTCCTAGACGTAAAAAGTTTTTGGCACCGTTGTCGGGGACTAGGTTAAGATTGAGTCATTGTTTGTGATTGTTTATAGTCTAGGTCTTTCTTGTTGCTTTTGATCTCGTTTGGTTTGTTTCTTTGCTTTTCAGGACATCTCTCACTCTTTAGGTGTATGCAAAGATCTCGTGGCAAGGATTTAGCTCCATTCGATCCCGAACCGGAGAAAACCCTTAGATCTAGATCCAAGAGCATTAGAAAGGGAAAAGAGATGGCCGGAAGAGATCTCCAAGCTGAGTTGGATGAAGCTTTAGAGCAAATTAGGCTAAGGGATGAAGCCTTGGAGAATGAAAGGAGACTTGCCAATGAGAGGCAAGAAGCAACTAGGAGGGAGATTGAAGAGATTAGGCAAGCTCTTGTGCAAAGAGAGCTTAATCGTCAACAACCTCCACCTCATCCACAACCGCAGCCGGCAGTTAATATTCGGGTTGTGCCCATTGCTATTGAAGAACCACAAACGTTGGGGCAACGTATGGATCCGTCACAAAGAGCACACCGTCCGAGTGTGAACTTAGGAGATCCCGCAACCCATGATTACGAGCTCCGCCCTCAAGTTCTACAAATGATCCAGCACAACCAATTTGGAGGGATGGAAGGAGAGTCTCCTCATCAACACTTGATGAACTATGAGATCTTGATGGAGACTCTATGACCGCCTAGATTGGAGAGCAACAACCATAAGCTTAGGGCTTTCTCCTTCTCACTTAAGGATAAAGCCTTGGCTTGGTATCAATCTATTCCACAAGGGCGAGTGAGTACTTAAGAGGAGATGACAACCGAGTTCTTGTTAGCATGAAATATTGTGATACTTTAGGCACGTTTTCTAAGTGTATTTCATCCATTTTGATAGTCATTGTTTAAGCATTAATTCAATTGTGAGCTAGTTTGTCTATATTGTCGATATGGAGATCTACACAAGCTTTATGTTGATTATAGGTAATTAAGAGCTATTTCCGAACGGATTGTGCGAGAATGGAGTTTGACTGAGCATGTCCAAGGATTGAGGACATCTCTAGGAGCTAAGGAAGGTGCTAACTTGAAGAATAGCACGAGGAAAGGAAGAATTACGGTTTAGCCCTAAACCACGCTCTAAAATACGGCCGTACTACATTCCACGTTCAACTCCACGGCCGTGGAACCTTGGCAAGGGAAGCGTGATTCATTCCAGTAACTTCTACGGCCGTGGAAGGATTGTGTCAAACCGTGACAATTTCCACGCTCTAAATTACGGCCGTGGAACCCTTCCACGACCGTGATCTTGACGATCTTTTTTCGTAATAATTTAAGCCACGATCTTCTACGCAATTGGGCCGGGCTTATATTTTATCTTACACTATAAAAGGACGGACAAGGAGAGATTCCGTCACCTTCGCTTACGCTTAGACGCATTTCCCGCTCACGCTTGGAATTGCCTTAATTCCACATCTTGCGAAGATTGCGATTGAGGATTTAGCGCTTTGCTATTGAGATTTCCGGATTGACGGAAGATTGAAGATTTGGAAGATTATTCGCGAGAAGGTTACGTTTTATCTTTAGGTTTGATTTACAAGACGGATTGACATCCCGTTCTTCGTTCTTATCTAAGATTGTGATTGTTTGCATTATTCCGAATCTATTGACGTTATTGTTCTTGAATTGTGGATTTGAGATTGACTTGAAAGTTATTGAATGTTTTCGGAAGTTTTCATCTTTCCTTCTTTTAAAACCTTGAATTTGATATCAATATGACTATTGTTGGCTAAAACCCTTTAGCAATTCTAAGGTGAAGGGTTGATAGTTGTGGCTTATATGATGATTGATCGATCGTAAACAGATTGGACCCTGAGAGTTAGAGAGAATCGCCGACGAACCTAATCCACGGTCTGTTCTTGAGCTTCCACGGCCGTGGAACTCAAGAACTACCCGTAATTTTGTGTCAGTTTACGAACTTGCTTTTACTTTAATCCAAAAGTAAAGATTTGCTTTAACTTAGTCTTGGATTTCCCTTTTCTAGGTGGTAGTGAAGCCTCAACAACCTCTACCTCGATTGTGTGTGTCACAACCTTAATCGGTTAAGTTAGTCTTGATCCTTGGATTACAAGTTTGGGTATTTGACGTTAATTCTTACCTTTAGAACCTTTCTATACTGAAGCCTCAACAACCTTTATAGGGAGTGTCTTTTAGGTAGGTCATATAAGGTTTTCGGAATTTCACCGTACGATTACCTTACATTCGCATACCTTTGCATACCTCAAATCTGTCCTTATATCTTTAGTATATCTTGAATCGATTGCCACAACTGGATACTTGGATCTTTAGGATTGCTGTTTTCCCAATATTTGAAAAGCTTCTTACAGTTACTCACTTGATAACCTATAATTGAATTTGTTCCCCCCAAATCCCTGTGTTCGATACTCTGGAATTTTTGCTCAACTATATCGATCCGTACACTGCGGGTTCGCTTGCTTGATTTCTAGTTTTATAATTAAAGCTTATTTGCACGCACGCTAAGTGGCGAACAAGTTTTTGGCGCCGTTGCCGGAGATTTGGTTTAGGCCGAATTCGGTTTTCGGTTGTCAAGGTTGGGAGCTCTTCCCTTGTTATTTGATATCTTTTCAAGTGCATGCGCATGTCTAGGAACACCGAGGACCTCTTACCTCTTGATCAAGAGCTTGAGAGGACTTTAAGGCAAAAGCGTAAGGAATGGAAAATGGCTGAAGAAAACGAATGTGATCTTCAATAGGAGATAGCGGAGAAAGAAGCTCAACTCCAATGGAGTGAGAAGACACGTAGAGAAGAGACGGATCGTCACCAAATGAAGGTTGATGATCTAACGGACATGATGTTCCAAATGAGGTTGGAAATAAACAACCTCAAGGAGAAAAAGAAAAGGAGGAGACCGGGAATATCGGTTAGAGCCAACTCATCCAATGAGGATAGCGACTCCTCCATGCCACCGTTAGAGGAAATTGATCCCACGATCAATGTGAATCCATTCCATCCACGGGCAGCTACAAATCGCCATGTTCCACGTAGGAATGCGAGGATCGAACGTGTGGATGAGGAGTCAAGAACTCTTGGCCAAAGGATGGATCCAACGCAGCAACCACGCCGTCTAGGTGTGAACTTTGATGCTGATGATGTACAAGGGTTTAGCTTCAACCCTCAAGTTATTACTCTTGTTCGTCAAAACCAATTTGGCGGAACAAGCACTGAATCTCCACACCAACACTTGCAAAACTTTGAGTGTATGATGGAGACAATGAGGCCGAAGAACGCAACTACCAACAACTATAAGCTCAAGCCTTTCTTCTTCTCCTTGAAGGGGAAAGCATTTTCTTGGTACCAAGCTCTTCCTAGTGGGAAACTAGACATGTGGGAAGACCTTTCCGCGGAGTTCCTCACTAAGTTCTTTCTGCCATCCAAAACGGCGGAACTTAGAGGTAAGATTAATGCATTTTCCATGAGATCTAACGAAAGTTTGTTTCAATCTTGGGAAAGATTTCAGGATTTGCTCTTGGATTGCCCTCATCATGGCATATCCAAGCTTACACTTTTGGAGATATACTATAAGGGGCTGGATGTGGAGACACAATTCAAGCTCCAATCCCTCTCATGTGGTACATTCATGGACATGAGGAAAGATGACACTTGGGACTTCATTGAGAAGCAAGCAAGAGTCATAGAGAAGTATTCCCACCGGAAAGTTGAGGGAAATCGTGTAGAGCAAGGAGCGAAGCTCACACATGAAGCTCAAAATCAAATTTTCTCCCTCAACAATGAGATTAAAGAGTTGAAGGAAGCTATCAAGACCAACTTTCCAAAGCAACAAGGAAAAGATGTTGGCTACTTGGGCAACAACAACAACGGTGGTGAGAATACA
Organism: Fagopyrum esculentum; assembly: GCA_033239045.1. NCBI lineage: Eukaryota > Viridiplantae > Streptophyta > Magnoliopsida > Caryophyllales > Polygonaceae > Fagopyrum > Fagopyrum esculentum. The sequence goes on from BSUD01000005.1 coordinate 113,827,549, forward strand.
AACCGCAACAACAACAATAACCAGAACAACAACCGGAATAATTGGAATGGCAACAACAACAACCGGAACAACAATTGGAACAACAATAGGGGTTCAAACAACAACAATTGGCGCTCCAATCAACAAAACTCCGGTAACTCTTATCCTTCCAATTCAAATCACTAACTCCACCTTCCTCTTCCTCTACTCCTTTGAAAAGCCAGGGGCAAACATCTAATGGAGGAAGCACTTCGGGGAAGGAGAAGCCCGATCCCATGTTGGAGACGATTTTGGGAAAGCTTCAAGGGTTAGAGACTCACATCATCAAAGTTGATGATCACATAACTAAGGTTGATAAAGCCCAAAAGGTTTTAGAAAACCAAATGTTTACTCATGCGGAGGAAGTTCCTAGGAATCAAAGGAAAATTCCAGGAAAAACGGAGGACAACCCAAAGGGAAGGGTGATGGCAATCACAACTAGGAGCGGAGTGACAACCACCGATCCGCAACCTAAGTTTGTTGAAGTCTCCGTTGAGAAAGACAAAGAGAAGGGGAAGGAGAAGGAAGATGTCTACGTTCCTCCTCCGGCTTACAAACCTCCCCTACCATTCCCTCAATCTAGAGCAAGAGCGCGTCTAGATAAACAATTTGGTAAGTTTATAGAACTCATGAGCAAGCTGCATATTAATATACCTTTCATTGATGCTATTGTAGGTATGCCGGCTTATGGCAAGTTCTTAAAGGAAATCCTCTCTAACAAGAGAAAGTTAGAGGATTTTGGAGAAGTTAAGATGAGTTCGGATTCTTCGGATCTCATCAAGACCATGAAAGAGAAAATGCCCCCCAAGCTAAAAGATCCGGGGTCATTTTGCATTCCCATAGGAATGGGATATGTCACATATGATGCATTATGTGACTTGGGAGCAAGTGTGAGCATCATACCACTTGCATTATGTAGGAAGATCGGTTTAGGCAACTCTAAACCGGTGAAGATGACGTTGTACATGGCGGATCGATCCATTACTCGTCCCGTCGGTATTGTAGTAGACGTCCCGGTCAAGCTAGGTAAATTCTTTGTTCCCATTGATTTTGTTGTGCTTGACATTCCTGCAGATAGTCCGGTCCCGATTATACTCGGAAGACCGTTTCTTGCAACTTCCGGCTGCATAGTCGATTGCAAGAATGCTAGACTCGCCTTTGACATAGGAGAGGAGAAGGTAGAGTTCGTTCTTTCCACTCTAGTGAAGGAGCCAATCTTTGATGAGGATATATTCAATATCCAAGATGAAGAAGGGTTGTCTAGAGAGGAGGTAAGTGTTATTCTCTTCAAAGATCTTTTACACAAGGTTATTACTATGAGTCTAATGGATGTAGGGGAAGAAGAGGAGTGCAATGAGGCAATTGAAGCCTTAGAAGCACAAGAAGAAGTATGTGGAGAGGAGTTTGAGAAACTCCACGACGAAGCAGAAAACGTGAGAATCCACGGCCATACAATATATTCCACGGCCGTGGATTCCCCCAACCAAAGCGTGGCTCACTCTAGAGGGTTACACGGTCATGGAGGAAACAGAGAAACCGTAACCACATTCCACGCCCAAATTCACGGCCGTGGAGCATACAGAGCACCCGTAATTCTGGCCGTGGAAGAACGTGATCGTGCCTCTTCTTCAACTTCTCTTGATTCTTCTCCTACACCTTCTACTTGCTAAGACACTTCTAAGGAGGCATCGGATGCTCCTCAAGAGCCATTGGAGATTCCGATCGCGATGGAACTAAAGCCACTTCCTACTCATCTAAGGTACGCTTTTCTAGGACCTAATTCTACCTTTCCGGTTATTGTTAGTTCCGATCTAAGCATAGATGAACATAATAAGCTCATGGTTGTCCTTAGGAAACATAGAAAAGCTTTAGGATATACTATTGAGGACTTAGTAGGAATCAAACCTTCCCTATGCATGCATAAAATATTAATGGAAGAGGACTTTAGGACTTTAAGACAACCTCAAAGGCGGTTAAATCCGACCATGAAAGAGGTTGTCAAGAAGGAAATTCTTAAACTTCTTGATGCAGGTATCATCTACCCTATCTCCAATAGCAAGTGGGTGAGTCCGGTTCAAGTAGTTCCGAAGAAGGGAGGAATGACGGTCATCACCAACAAGAATAACGAACTCATTCCTACCCGAACCGTAACGGGATGGCGGATGTGCATAGACTACCGCAAGCTTAACAATGCGACGAGGAAGGATCACTTCCCATTGCCATTCATTGATCAAATGCTTGAAAGGTTAGCACAACATTCTCATTTCTGTTATCTTGATGGATATAGTAGTTTATTTCAGATTCCGATACACCCGGATGATCAAGAGAAGACCACGTTTACGTGTCCGTGGGGTACATTTGCTTATAGGAGAATGCCGTTCGGGCTTTGCAACGCCCCAACCACCTTTCAAAGGTGTATGATGGCCATCTTTTCCGAATACATAGATGAAATAATGGAGGTTTTTATGGATGACTTCTCCGTTTACGGTTCCTCTTTTGACAATTGTCTTTCTAATCTTGCTCTTGTATTACAAAGGTGTGAAGACACTAACCTAGTTCTTAATTGGGAGAAGTGTCAATTCATGGTTAAGGAAGGCATTGTTTTAGGACACTTAATCTCTAGTAGAGGGATTGAGGTGGATAAGGCAAAAATAGAGACTATAGAAAAGCTTCCTCCCCCAACTTCGGTGAAAGGGATAAGAAGTTTCCTAGGACATGCTGGATTCTATAGACGCTTCATAAAGGATTTCTCAAAAATATCAAAACCGCTAACTAATCTATTGATGAAGGATGCAGTTTTTGAGTTTTGGCAGGAATGCTTGGATGCATTTAACATGATTCGGGAAGCTCTAATTTCAGCACCTATTATCCAACCTCCGGATTGGAACCTTCCCTTTGAGGTTATGTGCAATGCTAGTGACGTAGCTATAGGAGCTGTTCTTGGAAAAAGAAAGGAAGGGCGAACCCATGTCATATACTATGCTAGCAAGACGCTAGATGAAGCGCAGCTCAATTACGCCACTACGGAAAAGGAATTTTTAGCCATTGTTTATGCTATTGACAAATTTCGCTCTTATCTTGTAGGTGCAAAGGTGATTGTCTACACGGATCATGCTGCGATCCGGTACCTCCTTGCAAAGAAGGATGCGAAGCCAAGGCTAATTAGATGGATTCTTCTCCTACAAGAATTCGATCTAGAGATCCGCGACAAGAAAGGTTCGGAAAATTCTATTGCGGATCATTTTAGTCGCCTAACACATCTAGAGGACGACCATTTACCTATAGATGACTCCTTCCCGGACGAACACCTACACATTATAGAGGAGCGCATCGATGTGATCTCCAAAGGTAACGAACCATGGTGTGCTGATTTTGTTAACTATTTGGTTTGTCAGGAGATACCGCCCGGATTATCCTACGCACAAAGAAAGAAGTTCTTTAAGGATGTCCGGGAATACTTTTGGAATGAACCTCTCCTCTTTAAGAGAGGTCCGGATGGCATCATTCGGAGATGTGTGCCGGAAGATGAGATGCAAAGTTTCATCCGCCATTGTCATTCACTACCATGTAGAGGACACGCTAGTTCGAACAAGACTAGCGCTAAGGTATTGCAATCTGGATTCTTTTGGCCTACTTTATTTAGAGATGTGCAATACTTTGTTTCCTGCTGCGATGCTTGTCAAAGAACATGAAATATCTCTAGGAAGAATGAGTTGCCTCTCAATAACATCCAAGAGGTGGAGATTTTCGATGTTTGGGGAGTTGACTTTATGGGACCGTTCCCATCATCTTGTGGAAACCAATACATACTCTTGGCGGTGGATTACGTTTTTAGATGGGTGAAAGCAATTGCCTCTCCCACCAATGATGCCATGGTAGTGGTCAAGTTCTTTAACAAGACCATCTTCCCACGATTTGGGACGCCAAGGACTATCATTAGTGATGGAGGTTCTCACTTCATTGACCGGCGCTTTGAAGCTCTTCTAGCTAAGTATGGGGTTACTCACAAGATCGCCACCCCTTATCATCCACAAACTAGTGGACAAGTTGAGATCTCAAACCGGGAGATCAAAGGAATCCTAGAGAAGACAGCAAGGACTAGGAAGGATTGGTCCTTGAAGCTTGATGATGCATTGTGGGCGTACCGGACTGCGTACAAGACTCACATAGGAACCATACCATACAACCTTGTGTATGGGAAGTCTTGCCACTTACCGGTGGAGTTGGAGCACAAGGCGTTTTGGGCCATCAAGTGGTTGAATTTCAGCATGAAGGAAGCGGGAGAGAAGTGTCTCTTGAACCTTAATGAGCTTGAACAACTCCGCTTGAATGCTTATGAAAACGCCAAGATTTACAAGGAGAGAGCAAAGCGTTGGCATGAAAAGCATATCATTCCAAAGGACTTCAAAGAAGGAGATCAAGTTCTCCTCTTCAATTCAAGGCTTCGTCTCTTTCCAGGCAAGCTTAAATCTCGTTGGACCGGACCTTTTCTAATCAAACATATTTTTCCCCATGGTGCAGTTGAAGTATGGGGTGAAGCGGGCGGAAGCTTTAAGGTGAACGGTCAATGACTCAAGAAGTATATGCCGGAACTCCAAGCTGACGAGTTCGCGCCCACCGCACTCGAATAAGTGCGAATTTGGTCTAGCTACGGACCTTAAAAAAGCGCTTATTGGGAGGCAACCCAAGGTATTGCATTTACGTTTTTGTTTCCGGTTCATAGTTTAGCTTAGTTTAGACGTTTTTGCTTTGTTTTACCTTCGATTCCTTCAGGTATGTTCGTGTTTTTGGATGTAGGAACAGTGGAAAAGGAAAGGGGGAGAGTAATTGTGAAGAAAAGTGACGAAACTTGGACTTTGGAGCATTACAGAGTGTTTCACGGCCTAAACCACGGCCGTGACAGCTACAGTGACCGTAATTTCCAAAAGCCTTTGAAAAATCACCAAAACCACGGTTCCGTACAATTCCACGGCCGTGGAACCCCCCGATAGACCGTGGTTTTCAAAAATTTTTCCAGCCACTATATAAACCACGTTCTTCACAAAACATACCTCACAAACCCAATTCCACGCCCTATTTCGCCGAAATCACGCCCCTCACCTAAATTCTTTGTTCGTTAATCGTTTTCAACGATTCTTCGACCCAAACTGAAGCAAATCCAACCATCAATGAGATCCAAGCAACGATTCGAGCGGCAAATCACCAAGGAACGCAGAATTCGGATTTTAAAATCCGAAACCTAGGTTTTTTTCGCTCTTCTCTATCTTTGTCGATTCGGTCTTAATTTTGATAGAAATTGTAGGAGAACTGATTGGAATTGGAAGAAATTAGTCTAAGACTGATTGATTGCTGAGTTTGGCTGTTGATTGCTGAGTTTTGAGAAAAGTTAAGACGAACCACGTTCTCTGTAACTTCCACGGCCGTGGAACACCAAGAACAGACCGTGGTTTTCAACATAAATGGATTTTGTGAGGAGAGCTTCCGGGAAAAATAAGGATAAGAACAAGGAGAAGGATAAGAATAAAAAGAGGAAGGGTAACCCCTCTTCCTCTTCATCCTCTAGAGCACCACCATTAGCAAGCTAAAGAACAAGAGGGCTGGCAACATTGGATATGGTGGGATAGTCACCCACCTTGCTAGGGCGTTAGGGGTAGATTTTTCTACATGTACATGTATAGCTGCCGTACCCCTAGGACTTCAGGCCTTCATGACTAGAGGTCTCATCTTCCCAACCCATAGAGGTCCACCTTATGCAGCTATGCCATGGGAGAGCAGGACAGGGAGGGGCATTGAGTGGCACCCAGAGTATTCCATTATGGCTGGACGCCATAACTGGAAGAAGACGTTCGTTGCTATGCATGCGAACAGGATTGCAGCCCCTCCATATGTCCCACCACCACCGGTAGTTGAGGAGGAGATGAGAGATCCATATGAGGGAGGAGGAGGAGCCGAGCAGGATTTTGGCACGTTTCCGAATCAGCCGGACATAGCATCTGATATGCCTAGACGTTCTCCACGCCCCACCAGAGCTTCAAGTTCATCTTCTCACCGCGCCAGCGTGAGCGAGAGACCCACTTGGATGGAGACCCCTCCTGCGTGGTACGGAGCTCCACCACCGTGGTCTACTTAGGCACCACCAGCACCAGCACCAGCATCGTTAGATGCACCGGGGTGGTACAGCCAGGCTCCAGGTTGGTATTAGCAAATGCTAGAGTGGGCTACCAGCCTTTTTGATAGGTTGGGAGCCTTGGAGATCCGAGCTGACGCTAGAGATGGACATATGGATGACCTCGACCATATGATGAGAGACGTCTACCGCCAGCAGTTCGGGCGGTACTATGACCCTAGCTTCTCTCCATTCCCACCTCCACCGTAGTGACGACCTTGAGGACCGACAGTTTAGCCGCTCCACCGCCATTTTGTGAGTCTTTTTCTTTCTTTCTTTTCTTCTTTTTCTTTTATTTGAACATTAGGGACAATGTTTGTTCCAAGTATGGGGTGGGGTGTGACTAAAAGTTTGTAATAACTCTTACTCACTTTGATTGCTTCTATTGAGACTATCTTGCATGTTCATTATATTGTTGCACGTTTCATTATTGCATTGCATGAAAAAGAGTTTGAAAAACCCATAAAAATTGAAAAATTTTGAAAATTTTGCGCTTCTAAGGATAGAGATGATTTCTATGATAATCACTACTTGTGAATCGAGTTTGATGACAATTGCATGCTTAAACGAATAGTGAATTGAAAAGAAATTGAATGAGTTGATTACACTTCTAATTGCAAGTTTCATAATGTGATGAATGTTACTTAAATCATGTTGAGAAAATAAGGTTGAAATCACACTATAAGTTCTTATACTTCTTGTTGAGATGATTAAGGCAATTCGATTTTCTTTCTTCTTTCTTTGATCATTTAGCCCCTCATTGAAATAATGGCCTCCTTACCTATCCGGGAATTTGGAGGAGTTGATTGATGTTGGCATGTTTGATGTGGGAGGGCCTTGAAAGCAATTATTTGCAATCAAAAGAGTAGAAAGAAATTATAGGTTTGGGGAAGTCAATCATGATGATGAGTAACTCGGCACCATTCACATAGCCGGGTTTTGTGTCTTGCCAAAGTTGGATTGAGCGATATTCCTTGCGGATTATGGTATATGCGCTAAGGGTTTGAGGCATCTCATAAAAATTGAGAAACGCCAATCTCCTAGGCTTCGGTTTTTGTGCACCTCTATCCATAACTCCAAAAGTAAAGTCGAAAAATGAAAAGAAGAGAGCGAAGCTCTAAGTTGAAAGTGTTGCGAAAACCGCAAGGAAGAAGAAAAGAGTAGTTATCCACTTTCCCGGATTCATGCACCACATTCCTTAAAGTTTTCCTTCCCTTTCCACATTCTAGACCTTGTTGAAAGTCCTTAAGATCAAAAGAATGTTGTATGACTTGGTGATCTAAATTGAAGTTTCTTATGATTGATTTTGATAATGTTTGAAGGTTATGATGTTGTATGGAAGTTTAATTTATTCATGAGCTTTCTTCACTCTTTACTCTTTGATTAAGTGTATGAAAGTCTTATAAACGAATGAACCAAGATTTGAGAATGATCTATTGATTAGAAGGCACATTCATCCAAAAAAAGTATTGCTTTGAGAAGGTACACATATTTCATCCTAACTTTTGTTTTAAAATCTTTTGAAAGACCATGCTTAGGGACAAGCAAGTGGCAAGTATGGGGTTATTTGTTAGCATGAAATATTTTGATATTTTAGGCACGTTTTCTAAGTGTATTTCATCCATTTTGATAGTCATTGATTAAGCATTAATTCAATTGTGAGCTACTTTGTCTATATTGTCGATATGGAGATCTACACAAGCTTTATGTTGATTATAGGTAATTAAGAGCTATTTCCGAACGGATTGTGCGAGAATGGAGTTTGACTGAGCATGTCTAAGGATTGAGGACATCTCTAGGAGCTAAGGAAGGTGCTAACTTGAAGAATAGCACGAGGAAAGGAAGAATTACGGTTTAGCCCTAAACCATGCTCTAAAATACGGCCGTACTACATTCCACGTTCATGTCCACGGACGTGGAACCTTGGCAAGGGAAGCGTGATTCATTCCAGTAACTTCTACGGCCGTGGAAGGATTGTGTCAAACCGTGACAATTTTCACGCTCTAAATTACGGCCGTGGAACCCTTCCACGACCGTGATCTTGACGATCTTTTTCGTAATAATTTAAGCCACGATCTTCTACGCAATTGGGCCGGGCTTATATTTTATCTTACACTATAAAAGGACGGACAAGGAGAGATTCCGTCACCTTCGCTTACGCTTAGACGCATTTCCCGCTTATGCTTGGAATTGCCCTAATTCCACATCTTGCGGAGATTGTGATTGAGGATTTAGCGCTTTGCTATTGAGATTTCCGGATTGACGGAAGATTGAAGATTTGGAAAATTATTCGCGATAAGGTTACGTTTTATCTTTAGGTTTGATTTAGAAAACGGATTGACATCCCGTTCTTCGTTCTTATCTAAGATTGTGATTGTTTGCATTATTCCGAATCTATTGACGTTATTGTTCTTGAATTGTGGATTTGAGATTGACTTGAAAGTTATTGAATGTTTTCGGAAGTTTTCATCTTTCCTTCTTTTAAAACCTTGAATTTGATATCAATATGACTATTGTTGGCTAAAACCCTTTAGCAAATCTAAGGTGAAGGGTTGATAGTTGTGGCTTAGATGATGATAGATCAAACGTAAACAGATTGGACCCTGAGAGTTAGAGAGAATCGCCGACGAACCTAATCCACGGTCTGTTCTTGAGCTTCCACGGCCGTGGAACTCAAGAACTACCCGTAATTTTGTTTCAGTTTACGAACTTGCTTTTACTTTAATCCAAAGTTAAAGATTTGCTTTAACTTAGTCTTGGCTTGCCCTTTTCTAGGTGGTAGTGAAGCCTCAACAACCTCTACCTCGATTGTGTGTGTCACAACCTTAATCGGTTAAGTTAGTCTTGATCCTTGGATTACAAGTTTGGGTATTTGACGTTAATTCTTACCTTTAGAACCTTTCTATACTGAAGCCTCAACAACCTTTATAGGGAGTGTCTTTTAGGTAGTTCATATAAGGTTTTTGGAACTTCACCGTACGTTTACCTTACATTCGCATACCTTTGCATACCTCAACTCTGTCCTTATATCTTTAGTATATCTTGAATCGATTGCCACAGCTGGATACTTGGATCTTTAGGATTGCTGTTTTCCCAAAATTTGAAAAGCTTCTTACAGTTACTCGCTTGATAGCCTATAATTGAATTTGTTCCCCCCAAATCCCTGTGTTCGATACTCTGGAATTCTTGCTCAACTATATCGATCCGTACACTGCGGGTTCGCTTGCTTGATTTCTAGTTTTATAATTAAAGCTTATTTGCACGGACGCTAAGTGGCGAACAGTTCTTCACTAAGTTCTTCCCACCTTCCAAGACTACCGAGCTAAGAGGGAAGATCAATGCCTTTGTAATGAAGGATAGAGAAAGCCTATTCAAGTCTTGGGAGAGGTTCAAGGACCTTCTCCTAGATTGTCCACACCATGGTATACCTAAAATTGAGCTATTGGAGATCTACTTTAAAGGACTTGATGAAGATAGCCAATTCAAGCTTCAATCTCTTTCCGGTGGGACTTTCATGGAAAAGAATGTGGATGAAGCTTGGGAGTTTGTAGAGAAACAAGCTTTGGTGATTGAGAAGTACTCCCATAGGAAGAGTGATGGGAGGAAAGCGGGAGCATATGAGGTGAGTGAAGTCACCATGAGTAACTTCAAGCTTGATGCAATCAACAATGAGCTGAAATCTTTGAGGGAGTTGTGTGCTACAACTTTGAAGAATCAAGCAAGCCCTCAAGTGCAAGTGCAAGCAAACTTGTCTTCCAAGGAGGAAGATGTGAACTACATGGGAAGGGGCAATTACAACAACTATCAAGGCCCAAGGAACTTCAACAACAACGGGCAATTCAACAATTACCGGCCTAACCACAACCATCCCGGGTTTTCCTATTCCAACCCGGATGGAGCCTTGAACCCTCCCGCTTCCACAAGCGAAGCTCCACCACCAAAGGCTTCACAAGAACCTCCCCCCAGATTCACTCAACCTCCAAAGGATAGAACCGAGATGATGTTTGAGCAATCGCTTGGAAGGTTGAGTGGTCTTGAGAGCACGGTGACTTCCATTTCTAAGGCTCAAAAGGTGTTGGAAGCACAAGTGTTCCAAAAGGCGGGTGAAGCTCATAGAGATCCGGGAAAGCTTCCCGGAAGAACCGAGGACAACCCAAGAGGCCAACTGTTGGCCATCACAACAAGGAGCGGGTTGAGCACGAAGGATCCCTTACCTAAGGGAAGTGACAAGGGGAAGCACGTAGTGGTAGAGGAAGAGCCATTGCAAGAAGATGGATACAAGAGCAAGGATGATGAGCCAACATATGTGGCGCTGCCTCCATACAAGCCACCACTACCGTTCCCACAATCACGACCAAGAGCTCGCTTGGACAAACACTTCGGTAAATTCCTTGAACTTATGTCTAAATTGCATATTAACATTCCGTTCATGGATGCTATTCTAGGTATGCCGGCATACGGCAAGTTCTTGAAGGAGATACTCTCCAACAAGAGAAAGTTGGAAGAGTATGGAGAAGTGAGGATGACGAAGAGGTCCTCGGAATTGATCCAAACCATGAAGGAGGAGATGCCTCCTAAGCTAAGAGATCCGGGATCCTTTTGTGTGCCGATTGGAGTGGGAGAAGTGAAGTATGAAGCCCTATGTGATCTTGGGGCAAGTGTAAGCATCATACCGCTTGCACTTTGTAGCAAGGTTGGGCTAGGAGAGCCAAAGCCGGTCAAGATGACCCTTTACATGGCGGACCGTTCTATCACTCACCCGGTTGGAATCTTGGAGGACATACCGGTGCAACTCGGGAAGTTCTATGTGCCGATTGATTTTGTTGTGTTGGACATCCCGGTGGACTATCCGGTTCCTATCATCTTGGGGAGACCTTTCCTAGCCACTTCCGGATGTTTGGTGGATTGCAAAAATGGAACTCTCTCCTTCAACATTGGACAAGAGAATATTAAGTTCAAACTATCCACAATGATGAAAGGGCCAGCCCTTGGTGAAGATGTGTTCAACATTGTCGAGCAAGAGGAGTCTAGAGAAGTTGTGAGCTCGATCTTGATCAAGCACCCCTTCGAGAAGGTTCTTAGTTTAAGTTTGATGGATGAAGGAGTGGAGGAGGCCTGCAATGAAGAAATCAAGGCTTTGGAAGCATTAGAAAAGGAGACAAGAGCTGAATTTGAAGCACACGAAGGTGTGCTGAATTTCAGTAAAAAACACGGCCAGGTAGGGGAAACCACGCCCGTGGTTTTGCCCGTGGAACTCTCTGGAGTTCTCCGAAATGCTAGCTTTGCAAGTTCCACGGCCGTGGTTGTGCCAGAGCCCGTAATTTTGCCCGTGGTTTCTCTAGAAACTGCTTTGGTTGTTGATCAAGCTTCAAGGAGCTTTGGGGAGTCTTCCGTGGCTTTGGATTCATCTCAACCAACATTATATGGATCGTCTCCACTCGATAAAGGTCCTCCTAAACTTGAACTCAAACCCCTCCCCTCTCAAATTAAGTATGCTTTTCTTGGTGATAATTCTACATATCCGGTGATTGTTAATGCATGCTTGAATGATGATGAGTTGAATAGATTGTTACATGAGTTGAGATTGCATAGGAAGGCTATTGGCTATACAATTGATGATTTAGTGTGCATTAAACCTTCTTTGTGCATGCATAAGATCTTAATGGAAGATAATCATAAACCTTCAATTGAACCTCAAAGAAGACTAAACCCTATCATGAAAGAAGTAGTCAAGAAAGAAATCCTTAAATTGCTAGATGCGGGAATCATTTTCCTGATTTCGGATAGTAAATGGGTTAGTCCCGTGCATGTGGTTCCAAAGAAGGGTGGGATGACCGTAGTAACCAATGAGAATAATGAACTAATTCCAACTAGAACGGTTACGGGGTGGAGGATGTGTATAGACTATAGGAAACTAAATGTGGCCTCTAGGAAAGATCACTTCCCTCTTCCTTTCATTGACCAAATGCTAGAGAGATTAGCTCAACATTCCCATTTTTGTTACTTAGATGGCTATAGTGGATTCTTCCAAATCCCTATTCACCCCGATGACCAAGAGAAAACTACATTCACATGTCCTTGGGGTAAATTTGCATATAGGAGAATGCCATTTGGGTTGTGTAATGCACCCGCCACCTTTCAAAGGTGTATGATGGCTATCTTTTCTGAGTATATTGAAAACATCATGGATGTGTTTATGGATGATTTCTCTGTTTATGGATCTTCATTTGATGATTGTTTAGCTAACTTGTCTCTAGTGCTAAAAAGATGTGAGGAGACTAATCTAGTCTTGAATTGGGAGAAATGCCACTTCATGGTAAGTGAAGGTATTGTGTTGGGACACTTGGTGTACAACCGAGGCATTGAGGTTGATAGGGCTAAGATAGAGACAATAGAGAAGTTGCCACCACCTACCTCCGTGAAGGGGGTAAGGAGTTTTCTAGGGCATGCCGGTTTTTACCGGAGATTTATTAAAGATTTCTCTAAGATTTCTAAGCCTCTTACTAACCTACTAATGAAAGATGTTGAGTTTGTTTTCTCCAAGGATTTCCTTGAGGCTTTTTGTAGGTTGAAGAATGTTTTGATCTCCGCACCCATCATGCAACCGCCGGATTGGAGTCTACCGTTTGAGATCATGTGTGACGCGAGTGATGTAGCCGTTGGGGCTGTTTTGGGACAAAGGAAAGATGGGTTACACATGCCATCTATTATGCTAGCAACACGCTAGATGATGCCCAACTCAATTATGCTACCACCGAGAAAGAGTTGCTAGCGGTTGTGTACGCATTTGAGAAGTTCCCCTCGTATCTTGTTGGAGCGAAGGTCATTGTGTATACGGATCATGTTGTGATCCGTTATCTCCTTACAAAGAAGGATGCGAAGCCTCGGTTGATTCGGTGGATCCTTCTTCTTCAAGAATTTGATTTCGAAATCCGGGATAAGAAAGGGTCCGAAAATTCTGTGGCGGATCACCTTAGTAGACTCCCACCATTGGAGCTTGAGAGAGATGACATCCCGATTGATGTCTCATTCCAGGATGAGCAATTGCAAATGGTGGAGGAGTGCTTGTTTCAAGTGTCTAGAGGAAGTGAGCCATGGTATGCCGACATTGTGAACTATCTTGTGTGCGAGGAAGTGCCTCCCGGTTTGTCATATGCCCAGCGGAAAAAGTTCTTCAAGGATGTGAGGTATTACTATTGGAGTGAGCCGCTTTTGTTCAAAAGAGGGCCGGATGGAGTTTTTAGAAGATGCATACCAGAGGATGAGGTGGAGAGTGTGATCTGCCATTGTCACTCTTTGCCATGTGGAGGCCATGCTAGCTCACACAAGACATGTGCTAAGGTGTTGCAATCCGGGTTTTATTGGCCGAGTTTGTTCAAGGATGTGCAGAATTTTATGGTAGCTTGTGATGCTTGCCAAAGGACGGGCAACATCTCAAGGAGGAATGAGATGCCCTTGAACAACATACAAGAAGTTGAGATATTCGATGTTTGGGGTGTGGACTTCATAGGACCATTCCCCTCTTCATGTGGCAACCTCTACATCCTATTGGCGGTGGACTATGTCTCGAGATGGGTAGAGGCAATCGCCTCTCCTACAAATGATGCCAAGGTTGTGGTGCGGTTCTTCAACCGAGTGATCTTCCCTAGGTTTGGAACACCAAGGGTGATCATAAGTGATGGAGGAAAGCACTTCACCAATAGGAACTTCGGGGCACTTTTGGTTAAGTATGGGGTGACTCATAAGGTGGCAACACCTTACCATCCCCAAACTAGTGGCCAAGTGGAGATCTCCAACCGGGAGATAAACGGAATTCTTTAAAAGACGGTCTCTAGGACGAGAAAGGATTGGGCTATGAAGCTCGATGATGCTTTGTGGGCTTATAGAACCACTTTCAAGACACCGATTGGCACCACTCCTTATAAGCTAGTTTATGGCAAGTCTTGCCATCTTCCGGTAGAGATGGAGCATAGAGCATATTGGGCCATAAGGTGGCTGAATTTTGACCTCAAGGAGGCCGGAGAGAAGAGGTTGCTTGATATAAACACTCTTGAGGAGATCCGGTTGGATGCCTATGAAAGCGCCCGGATTTACAAAGAAAGGACCAAACGTTGGCATGATAAGCGTCTCATCCCGAAAGAGTTGAGTGAAGGCGACCTTGTCCTTCTCTTAAACTCAAGGCTGCGACTCTTCCCCGGAAAGCTAAAGTCAAGATGGACGGGTCCTTATGTGGTGAAGAAGATCTTTCCCCATGGAGCGGTTGAGATAGGAGGGGAGCATTGTGGAGATTTTAAGGTGAATGGGCACCGGTTGAAGAAGTATATCCTGGGAGCTCCGGTTGATATGATTGCCCCACTTCACCTAGAGTGAAACGCCCCCTAGTTTGGTCAAGCTAATGACCTTAAAGAAGCGCTTGGTGGGAGGCAACCCATTGGTAGACATCTTTTCCTTTTTCGTTTTTGTTTTGATTTTTCTGTTTTTGTGTTTTGGTGTGCTTTGTGTGTGTGTGCTAGAGTCTTGGTAGCATGGAAGCCTTGCATGGCATGTGGATGATGATGATGAGTCCCTCATCAATTATGGGTGGAGCGGACGCGGAACTTGGACGGCTAGCGGTGCCTAGCGCGGGTCCCGACGCCATAACAAACACTTTGAGCTCTCTACCATCATTGATAGGATCATCCGCCATCACAACACTTGAATGATCCCAAATACCAAAGCAAACCATTTTTGCATTGTGAGAACCCTCTTTCACTCTTCTTTACTTCATTTACACATTGGGGACAATGTGTTTCTAAGTATGGGGTGGGGTTTGCATGATCTTTTGCATGATTAGCATCTAGGATAGTTTCTTTTAGTCACATGCTTCATTATGTCTTGCATTGTACATACACATTTCGAAAAATCCAAAAAAATCAGAAAATTTTAAAAATTTTAGTGCTTCTAAACTTGTGGAATGACCCTTATGATGAAATTGTTTTGTGAATTGGCTATGGATGGCCTTATGTGTTGAATTGATGAATGCATATGTGGACTTGAAGTACTTATCTTGAATCCCATGAATGGATTGTGATCATGATGTTTGTCTTGATTGGATTGAGGATTGAAAGTCGAAATTACATGCTAGTTCTTGCACATCATCTAGGAGTGATTAAGGCAATTCATCTTTCTCTACTTCATATCTTGATCATGTTGTTTGAGCACCTCAATTGATATAAATTTGACCTCTTTTGACCCATCCGGGAATAGGAGAATGTTAGTGTGTTGAGTGAGTGAAAAGCAAGTGTGGGGTGAAGTTGTTGATGAAAGAATGTTGTGAATGAAGTGCTGAATTTGTTATGAAAAGTGTAGAAAAAATATAGGTTTGGGGACGTTGGTTTAAATGACGAGTAACTCGGCACCATTCACATAATCGGGTGTTTGTGCCTTGCCAAAGTCAAATAAACCGATAGTCCTAACGAGCTTTCGTATGTGTGCCCGGTGTGGATGCACCTCGAAAAATAAAAAAGCCCGAGGAAGGCTAATCACCAAGGTTTCGGCTTTTGTACACCAATGCCATTGTCTCAAAAATAAGTGAAAGAAAAAGAAAAGAAAAGAAAGGAAAAATGGAGAAAAATATACACTTGTGGGAAGTTGATAGAAAATGTGAAGTTGTGGTTGTTTAGTTTCATTCCCGGATTAGCATCACATAACCTAGAAAAATTCCCACCTAATCACAACGTTTCTTGGTCTTTTATTTTACAAGCCCTTGTGACCTATTTACATGTGTGTAAGACTTAGTGATCTAGATTGGATATGTTCATGATCATCTTGACTTCTTCATTTTTACATTTCATGCATGCCTTCGAGTTAAGTACAATTGTCTTTCCGTGCCTTCATTTATTTGATGCATGATCGCTTGTCCATTGCCATGAAACATGACTATGAAGGTGATCCAATATTAGAAGCACAACTCCAAAAAGATTTTGTTTTTTTCTGCATACATAAATCATGTCATCTCTTAGTCTATAGTTGGGGACTTGCTCGGGGACGAGCAAACCTTAAGTATGGGGTATTTTTGATAACACGATTTATGACTTAGGTTTAGGCACTCATTTAGATAGTTTTTCCGCTCATTCATCCATGGTTTGCACTAGTTCGTGACGATTTGCACTCAATTCATGTATGATACGCACAAAAACAAGAGTAAAGATAACTTAGCTTAGATCCCTTTGCTCTGATGTTCAATTTGATTAAGTAATGAGAAGTATTTTCCTCCTACTTACTTGAGCATCAATCCCTCTTCCATTCCTCTCAAAGTTCTTCTTTTGGATCTTCGATCCAAACTCAACCACATTCGAGGGTTCTTCAAGAACCAATTCAACCGACCCACTTCAAGGTTTGATCGATCAATCTAGATCAACTCAATCATACAACTTCCGCCTCCATCTCTAAGCTTCCGAAACCCATCTTCAATTGCATTCGCACTTCAACTTAGGAGTAGTTGAGCTTCAGCTTGATCTAGATCCGGAATACTTCATTGACGTGTCCAAGGACGCATCAAATTGGATACCAATGATAGAAACGGGGGCGATCTAGATCGAGGAGAAACTTCAACTACTCCTTCTTGATTGTTTGAATCGAATCAAACTAGAGTTTGGGTGGCGGAAGCGTTGGATTTGATCCTTCAAAAGGATCCTCGAATATGAAGGCTTGGATCAAAGACTAGATCCAAGATAGAATATTTAGAGGGTGGAGGAAGAGGTGATGCCTAAACTAAGTAAGAGGGTTTTCCTTCTCAATACTTAGTATTCAACTTAGACATATCTTTACAATGAGCCAAGCCATCCTTATATAGTGGATGGAGGCCATACAAAGAGTCTTAACATAAATGACGGAATTAAAAGTCAGAATTAAGTTCCGAATATGAAAAGCCTGAAATATGAAAGGTCAGAATTTAATTCACGGAATTAAGTTCCGGAATTAAATTTCCGAATACAAAAAGACTTATTATTAAATAGCCGAATAATAATAACGGTCTTCCACAATGTGCGGGTCCTTCTAGCCGGAACATGGATGGCATCGCCATCCGGGGGCGTATCAATGTATTTTGTCGAGATAGACGTCTACACGGACTTTTGCATGCTTTGTAGGTATTTTGGGAGCTTTAGGAGCTTAATCAATATATTTGAGGATCGTTCCTCGAGATGACACACCTTCGGACTCATTGGGAAGCATGCTAGGAGCTAAGGGGGAGACATGAGACCTTGTTGGTGCATGCCATGCACCAAATTGAGGCTTGATGATCCAAAACAAGCTGAGGTACCAAAACCACGGCCACTGGGACTTCCACGGGCGTGGAAATGGGCCATGGTTTTTCCCAGACAGCTGTCCAATGATCTTCATGGCCGACTCTTGCAATTTGTTGAGGATATAAGGTGGTCCTGCAGGCTGTTAGGGACAGACCCCATCACTCCATTCTCTCCCACACTCTCAACACAAAAGATTCTCTCATTGGAAGATTGGATTGGAGCTACTCTTGGAGAAGGAGAGATGAACACACCATTATTAGTCTTTCATAGATTTTAGAGTGAAGATTGTCGGAAACATTTTCTAGGGTTGTAAGAACGGATTGAACCTTCTTTTGAAAGGTTGTAAGTCTTTCTCAACATTTATTTAGCTTGCTTTCTTATTCCACTTGTTTCATCTTCCTTTCATTTCATCTTCTTGATATGGATTCCATGATTTTATGCTTGATGATCTTGATTATGATGATGCGTGTTGTTGGCTAAGTAGATGTGATTCTAGGGTAAGGAAAAAATGGTTATGGCTTGGACTATGATAGAATAGACTTAAATGTATGCTTGGATGACTCGCTTGATTGAACCTAGTCACTGACGAAAACCAAGGTTTGATCTTGCCTTTCCACGGCCGTGGAAAGGGATGAACACCCCGTAATTTTGATTAACTTTCTTGTATTGATAAATCTAAGTGTTAGGTTGTTGATTTGTTGAAATCCTAGCGTTAGTTGAGCTAAATCTATCCTAGGGTGACCTAGTCTTAGCAACTAAGAGTTAGAAGAGACCTACCCGGTGATTCTTGCTCTTAGATACCGAAGATGACGAACTCTAGGTAGTAGTGAGCCTCATAAGCCGCTATTGGACTGAGTGTGCTAGGATTGATGTTTAGCACTTGCCTTCCTGAGACTTACCCGGTAAGGAGAGGTTAGATCCCTAGATAACCATCCGGTTTGTGTAGAATTCCTATCCTCAGGCTCTTTGAGACTTACCCGGTGATGAGACCTTAGGAACGGACTAGTGGACCATGAGACCTACCCGGTGATTGATCCCAATCTAGAAACGCTCACTCCCAACATACTATAGTTGATCCAAGGAATGATTAGATAGCTTGAGTCCTATGCCATAACCGGAATTTCCAACCCCTAGAATCCACTTTTCTCTCTTGATTACCTATCTCGTGTTTGTGTTTGATTATTTGCCTTGATAGCTTAGTTATTTGTTAGTCTTGCATGATTGTGATCTTTGAGTGATCACCATAAAACCAATCCAAAAACATTGAGATTTTCATTTCTTTATTTCTTTCTCTTTTCTTAGCCTAGATCAACACTATCCTTAGTCACTAATAGATTCAATCTCACCTCTGTCTTTGTGTTCGACCTCGGAATACTATCCCTACTACGAAACGTCCCGTACACTGCGGGTTCGCTAGGAGTTAGGAGAAATATATCGAGTATAAATTTAAGACTTTTGCGTGCATCAATTCCTAGACGTAACAGGTTCGGCCCTCCTTCTTTTATCCTAGCACAGCACCAACAGCTACATCACTTGCATCACACATAACCTCGAATGGGAGATTCCAGTCTGGAGGTTGGATGATCGGGACTAAGATGAGAGCTTCCCGGATCTTATAAAATGCATCTAAACAATCCTGCGAAAAATCAAAAACTGCATCCTTCATCAATAGATTAGTAAGCTGTTTTGATATCTTAGAAAAGTCCTTGATAAATCGTCTATAGAATTCAGCATGTCCTAGGAAACTTCTTATCCCCTTCACCGAAGATGGAGGAGGAAGTTTCTCTATGGTCTCTATCTTAGCCTTATCAACCTCAATCCCTCTACTATAGATTAGGTGTCCTAGGACAATGTCTTCCTTAACCATGAATTGACACTTCTCCCAATTAAATACTAGGTTAGTGTCTTCACACCTTTTCAACACAAGAGAGAGGTTACAAAGACAATTATCAAATGAAGAACCATAAACAGAAAAATCATCCATAAAAACCTCTATTATCTCTTCAATGTACTCCGTAAAGATGGCCATCAAGCACCTTTGAAAGGTGGCTGGGGCGTTGCAAAGCCCGAATGGCATCCGCCTATAGGCAAACGTCCCCCATGGGCACGTGAATGTGGTCTTCTCTTGATCGTCCGGATGCATCAGAATCTGGAAGAAACCACTATAACCGTCAAGATAGCAAAAATTGGAGTGTTGTGCTAACCTCTCAAGCATTTGATCAATGAATGGTAGCGGAAAGTGATCCTTCCTAGTTGCATTGTTCAGCTTGCGGTAATCGATGCACATCCTCCATCCCGTCACGGTTCTTGTAGGAATGAGCTCATTGTTCTTGTTGGTGATAATCGTCATTCCTCCTTTCTTTGGGACAACTTGAACGGGGCTCACCCACTTGCTATCCGAGATAGGATAGATGATATCTGCGTCAAGTAACTTAAGAATCTCCTTCTTGACAACCTCCTTCATGATCGGATTTAACCGTCTTTGAGGTTGTCATGAAGGCTTAAAATCTTCCTCCATTAGAATCTTGTGCATGCATAATGATGGTTTAATTCCTACAAGATCCTCTATAGTATAACCTAAGGCTTTCCTATGTTTCCTTAGAACATCCATTAGTCTCTCATGTTCATCTTCACTTAAATCGGAACTAACAATTACGGGAAAAGTAGAATTAGTTCCAAGAAATACGTACCAAAGATGTGTGGGAAGTGGCTTCAATTCCATAGCTATTGATGCTTTTGATGAGTCTTGAGATGTGTCCGATGCTTTCTTAGAAGTCTCTAAGGGTGTTAGAGTGGTGAAAGAAGACTCAAGAGTATTTGTGGAAAGAACGGAACTGTTCTCAAAAACACCAAAAAATTACGGCACCACTGTTACTTCCACGGCCGTGGTTTAGGGCGTGGAAGTCAATTACGGCATCACTGGTGGTTCCACGGCCGTGGTTTTGGCCGTGTAACTTACTGTTGCTCTTCGAATAGCTAATTACGGTCATCTTGGGGGAAACCACGGCCGTGGAATAGCACGACTGGCCGTGATTCCTTGCGGTTTCTGACCCATCATAGAGTTTTTCAAACTCTTCCTCTTGCACTTCTTTTAGCTCCTCCAAGGCTTCAATCTCCTCATTTCAATCCTCTTCTTCTCCTTTTTCAATGATGCTCATGGTTATGACATTTTGCAATGGATCTTTGAGTAGAATCAAGCTCACTTCTTCTCTAGATGCTTCCTCGTCATAGATATTGAACATGTCCTCTCCAAGAGCTAGCTCTTTCACCAAAGTTGAGAGAACAAACTCAACCTTCTCTTCACCTATGTGGAAAGCCAATCTAGCATTCTTGCAATCCACTATACAACCGGATGTTGCAAGAAACGGTCTTCCGAGTATGATCGGAACTGGACAATCTGCAGGAATGTCAAGCACAACAAAATCAATTGGAATGTAAAACTTACCGAGCTTGACTGGGACGTCCTCAATGATACCGACGGGACGAGTTATGGATCGATCTGCCATGTATAATGTCATCTTCACCGGTTTAGGTTCACCCAAACCGATATTCTTACACAAAGCAAGCGGAATAATGCTTACGCTTGCTCCCAAGTCACAAAGGGCATCACATGTGACTTCTCCTAATCTAGTTGGAATGCAAAATGACCCCGGATCTCTCAACTTTGGGGGCATCTTTTCAGTCATCATGTTCATTAGCTCCGAAGATTCCGAACTCATCTTCACTTCTCCAAAGTCTTCTAGCTTCCTCTTGTTGGATAGGAGCTCTTTCAAGAACTTCCCATAAGCGGGCATACCTACAATTGCATCAATGAAAGGTATATTAATATGCAGTTTGCTCATGAGTTCAATGAACTTACCGAATTGCTTGTCTAGGCGCGCTCTTGCTCTAGACTGCGGGAATGGTAGGGGAGGTTTATAAGCTGGAGGAGGAATGTAAACATCTTCATTCTCCTTCCCCTTATCTTTCTCCTTCTCAGCTGGGACTTCCACAAACTTGGGTTGTGGGTCGGTGGTTGTAACGCCACTCCTAGTGGTGATAGCCATCACCCTTCCCTTTGGGTTGTCCTCCATCTTCCCGGGAAGCTTTCCTTGATCTCTAGGAGCTTCTTCGGCCTTGCTGAACATATGGTTTTCTATAGATTTTTGAGCTTTATCAACCTTAGTTATGTAACACTCTAGTCCTTGGAGCTTTCCTAGAATCGTCTCCAACATAGGATCGGACTTCTCCTTCTCCTTATTGTTCGAACCATTTGATGTTTGCCCCTGGCTTTTCAAAGGGGTAGAAGAAGAGGGATATGTTAGTGAATTTCCAGAAGTTGAATAGGGATTACCAGAGTTTTGTTGTTGGTTGGAACGCTAATTGTTGTTGGAATTTCGGTTGTTGTTGTTGTTATTCCAATTATTGTTGTTCCAATTGTTATTCCGGTTGTTGTTCCTATTCCCTTGGTGGTTGTTGTTTTTGTTTTTGCCTAAGTAGCCAACATCTTGCTCCTTTGGCTGTTGAAGGCCAACTATAATAATTTCCTTTAACTCCTTGATTTCGGTGTTGAGGGAGAATATTTGAGTTTGTGCAGCTTGTGTTAGCTTGACTCCCGGCTCAATCTTCCGATGGTAATACTACTCAATCACTTGGACTTGCTTCTCAATGAAGTACCAAGCCTCATCCTCTCTCATATCCATAAGAGAGGGATTGGAGTTTGAATTGTGTGTCCACATCCAATCCCTTGTAGTAAATCTCTAATAACTCCAACTTTGAAATGCCATGGTGTGGGCAATCCAATAAGAGGTCCTGAAATCTTTCTCATGATTGAAACAAACTTTCGTTAGCTTTCATAGAAAACGCATTAATCTTACCTCTCAACTCCGCCGTCTTGGATCACGGAAAGAACTTGGTGAGGAATTCTGAAGATAGATCCTCCTATGTGACAAGCTTTGCAGCTAGAAGAGCTTCATACCAAGCCAAAGCTTTGTCCTTCAAAGAAAAGAAAAACGGATTGATCTTATAATTATTGTTAGTAGCCTTTTTCGGCTTCAATGTTTCCATTAGAATCTCAAAATTCTGCAATTGTTGGTGTGGAGATTCAGCACTAGTTCCACCAAATTGAATTTGGCGAACTATGGTGATAACTTGTAGGCTAAAGCTAAATTCCTGGATGTCCTCAGCTCCGAAATTCACACCTAGACGGCGTGGTTGCTGAATTAGATCCATCCTTTTCCCAGGAGTTCGTGGTGCATCCCCTCCATTAGCAACTCTCACATCTCCAGCGGGAATGCGAGGAACAACCGGTGGTCTTGGGTTGTTACGAACGGGGTGAATCACTGGATCAATTTCCTCTAGTTTTGGCATATCAAGATCTTCATCATCGGATGAATCATCTCTAGTGGACTTAGTTGGTTTCTTGACCTTCTTCTTTTTCTTAGCATCATTCAGCTCCAACTTCATGTCCAACATCATAGCTTTGAGTTCATCAATTTGGAATTGATGACTCGTTAACTCGTCCAAACGAGCTTTCTCACTCAACCTAAGTTGAAGTTGAGGTTCATCCAACTCAGCTTGGATGTTTCTTTCATTGTTTTCGGCCATCTTTTTCTCTTTCAACTTTCTTCTTAAAGTTCTCTCAAGTTCTGGATCGAAAGGAACTAGATCTTTGGTAGATCTAGTCTTTTGCATATACCTAAAGAATCTGCAAAAATCACTCACAAAAAGATATCAAATAACAAGAGCAAAAGCTCCCAAGCTCGACAACCGAAAACCGGAATTGGTCTTGACCAACTTCCCCAACAACGGCGCCAAAAACTTTTTCGCCCTTAAACGTGCGTGCAAATAAGTTTTAATTATAAAACTGAAACAAAAGCAAGCGAACCCATAGTGTACGGATCGGCGTAGATTAACAAGTAATCCAGAGTATCGAACTTAGGGAATCAGTGAAACAAAACCGGTTTTAAGTAATCGAGCAATGAAAAATGCAGAAGCTTTGCAAATATTGGGAAAATAGCAATCCTAAATATCTAGGTATTCAGTTGTGACAATCGATTTAAGATATTCTATAGATATAAGGACAGAGTCGAGATTGCAAAGGTATAACTAATCTAAGGTTATGTACGGTGAAGTTCCGTAACCCTATATATCTCACCGAAGGACACTCTCTATAAAGGTTGTTGAGGCTGCAATATAGAAAGGATCTAAGGACAAGAGTTACTTTCAAATACCCATGCCTAAACCCGAGGAATCAAAAATAAACTAAAACGGTTAAGGTTGTGACACTCGAAACAAAAGTAGGGGATGTTGAGTCTCACTACTACCTAGAAAAGGCAAGTCAAGGCTAGGTTAAAGCTAATCTTTAACTTTAGATTAAAGCAAAAGAAAAGGTCGTAAAACAGAGAAAATCATGGCTAGATCTTGAGATTCCACGGCCGTGGAACTCAAGAACAGACCATGGTTTAGGGTGTCGACGATGTTTCTCACACTCTCAGGGTCCAATCAAGTTACGATCGATCTATCATTATCTAAGCCACAACTATAAACCCTTCACCTTAGAATTGCTAAAGGGTTTTAGCCAATAATCATCATTATGATATCAATAATAAAATTAAGAAAAATAAAAGATGAAAACTCACGAAAACTCAATAAACAATCAAAATCAATCTCGAAATCCGAACACAAAGTAGTATGTTTATGAATTCAGAAAAGTAGGAATAGAAATCCTCACAATGATCTAGAGAAGTCACAAAGAACGGGATGTCAATCCGTTCTCAAATGAAAACCCTAGAATATCCAAAGTACACAATCTCCGAAATTACGTCCTTTACGAATCTTCAATCCTCAAGGTCGGGATGAAACCCTCTGCTCGTCTCCAAACTCTAAGCAGAACTCTAAACAACGGTTAAGCGAGGATAAGCGCGGCTCCCAAAAACTCCTTTCTCAAGCCTTTTTATAGGGCAAGATAGGGTTACCAGAAAGCCCAATGATACGGCTGACGTGGCAAAATATGACCCGTCACAGAATCACCAAAATCATGGTCAAGAACAACTTTCGACGACCGTGGTTTAGAGCGTGGAACTAGATTACGGCGCCATATGATTTCCATGGTCGTGGTTTAGACCGTGTAACTCTCTGCAGTCTTCCAAACTCACGTCCACGTTCATGTTGCCAAATCCACGGCCGTAATTTAGGGCGTGGACTTCAAACTTCCTCTTCCACGGCCGTAATTCAGGGCGTGGATCTTCTAACTCCTTGTTTTTGCCTTAGTTTCGTGACATCCTTCATCCATGCTCCTTCCTTAGCCTCTACAATGCATCTCCTTGCCATCAAGCATGATCAAACACTCCTTTCCTTCCTTTTTTTGCTCCAATGCAAGCTTTATTCACCTAAAAACAAAACGAAGCTAGTGTAGATCTCTATATCGACAAAGTGGTTGAACTAGCTCACATATGCTTCAAACTCATATCTAAGAACACTATAAAGAGGGAAAAATAACTAAAACAAGTGCCTAAAATATAGTCATATTTCATGCTAACACATGGTTATTAGCGTAGTACGAGCAGCGAGGTTGATGGCGCAGGGATGTGATGCCTTCTGGTGTTATGCCATGAAGGAGAGAAAGAGTCGAAAGTTAGAGGACATCCCCGTGGTTTGCGAGTTTACAAATGTGTTTACGAAGCCATCTAGTTTACCGCCTCAGAGGAGTGTGGACTTTGGCATAGAATTTGAGCCTGGTACGAGACCGATCTCGAAGGCCCCATACCGTATGGTGCCTATCAAGTTGTTAGAGCTCAAGAAACAACTCAAAGAATTGGATGAGAAGGCTTCATTCTCCAAGATAGACTTGCACTCGGGATATCACCCGTTGAGGGTGAGAGAGTAGGATGTGCATAAGACGGCATTTCGGACTCGGTATGGCAACTACGAGTTTGTAGCGATGTCATTCGGGCTCACGAATGCGCCCGTCATCTTTATGGAGTTGATGAATGGCATATTCATCAACTTCCTGGATTTGTTTGTGGTGGTCTTCATAGACGATATGCTGGTGTACTCTCGTAGCAAAGAGGAACATGGAGGACATTTGAGCACTGTGTTGCAAGTTTTGCGGGATAGAGAATTGTATGTCAAGTTCTCTAAGTGCGAGTTCTAGATGCGAGAGGTAGCAATTCTGGGTCGTGTCGTTTCCGCCGAAGGGATTAAGGTTGATCCGGCGAAGATCGAGTCTGTAGCAGCATGGATGACACCGACGAATGTCAAGGCAATACGTAGCTTTCTTGGCTTAGTTGGTTATAACCTTCGGTTTGTGGAGGGATTCTTTGTGATTGCCCGTCCACTTACCAATTTGTTAAGGAAGACTACCCGGTTTGTATGGTTTCAGCCGTGTACTCAAAGTTTTGAAGAACTGAAGTGGCGTCTGACTTCTGCTCCCATCTTAGCGCAGCCGGAGGGCACAAAGGACTTTGTTGTCTACTGTTGAGCTAGCATATGCGTATCCTATCATAGAGTGGCTACCGTTGAGCTGTTGAGACTAGGAATGCCTGGCCTAGTTTGTATTAGGTGTTCATAGATTATCCTAGTGAGTGTTGATAATAGAAGCATGCAAGGTTGGACCTAGAATAGTTGTGAATGTCATGTAGTGGCTTTTGGCTCCTTAGTCGAGTGTGTGAGATTTTCGGGATGTTCTAAGGATTGATGTTGCATGTTTGTGAGTTAGTTCTTAGGATGAGAGTTGGATGTTCCTTTTGAGGCTTGTGAGGTTGAGATGGTATGATTATAGTTGTGAGGTTGTGGGCTAGGATTTGCGTATCCTAGCATAGAGTGGCTACCGTTGAGTTGTTAAGACTAGGCATGCTTGGCCTAGTATGTGTTATGGGTTTTGATTATGAGATCTTAGGGTCTAGAAGTCTTAGGACATCTAGCTAGTATTGAGTATAATATGAGCATGAGGGATTCTAGGATGCGGTCCTAGAATGTGAGTCAAATGATCTTGCGTAGATCATTTGTGTAGAAGTATTAAATTTCTAGAGTTGAGCAAGTTGTTGATATGGTTATCTTCTTGTGAGCAGGTTATGGGCTTCTCCCTAAGGAAGCAAGAGTGTTGTGAGTTGAGTGTGGTGACGAAGTAAGTCTCCAGACTTAGTTAGCTCGTATTCCTTGTATTAGCATTGATGCGTGTTTGGTTGTGTGTTTTTATTATTTATGATTATAACAATTAACCGGTAATTGGACTAGCGACCTTATATTATTTGGCCCAAGTGTATGATAACGGGTGTTGACATCATTTGCCTAGCTCTTGTGAGAGTCTAGGAGGTTCTCGGCGACTAGCCCGTGCGGGTAGACGATTGGATGCATCAGTACCATTCCTTGCCGGTAAGTAGGGACCGAGGCGGGACCACGGTGGTCGCCTGTCACAAACGTAATTTAAATTAGAACGGGATAAGACTTAATAATAATAAAGATAATAAACGGTTTGGTGCTTTTGAGTATGTTGTGTGCTTATGATGATTTACTTGTGTTTGTGCATTTCCCTTTGATTCTAATGCTTCGAATATGAGCTAAATGTATTAAACCGATTGTGTAGATTCCTTGCAAGTTAGGGATGCTTCTGAGTGAGGTGGAGGAGTAGACAGCCGGGGTCTCCGTACATTATAGGACGGGGACGTTTGTGTCTTTTGTGGTTGTGGGTTGTGGTTTTCTGTTGTACTGGTTCGGATTATGTAGGGAGTTGCGTCGTTTTATGGACTCAGCTGATTTTCCATCTTGTATCTTTACATTTCATTTCTCGCATACATTATAAATGGTTTGAGTTTTGCCTTTATTTGTTCCATATTTGAATGGTCCGGTGAAATTGTTGTCAGGTTAAGGGTCCAGACCCATTGTGAGGTCTCGCCCGTAGCATCCCAATTCCCGCGGAATCGGGGTGTTACAAAGTGATATTAGAGCCCTAGGTGGACAACAATGGCACTCGCAATCTTCTAAAGGCCGAATGAGGAATAAACAGAACCCCCACGGGTTTTGATTTCTCGTTTTTCAAA
Source organism: Fagopyrum esculentum (assembly GCA_033239045.1). Lineage (NCBI taxonomy): Eukaryota > Viridiplantae > Streptophyta > Magnoliopsida > Caryophyllales > Polygonaceae > Fagopyrum > Fagopyrum esculentum. The sequence continues at coordinate 113,855,040 of BSUD01000005.1, forward strand.
CCATACGCATGAGTCGGGTTTGAGATAGAATGTACGGGACCACCACTCCTTCCGTGGACCTCGACGATGTAGTTTATGGATTTTTGATATATATAAATGTAGATATGTAGATACGTAGACATGTATAGTTATATATGTGGACGGTTATATGTTTTGGACCTTATATTGTTGATGGAATGTTGGATGTGTTATAATGGTAGTGATATGGACATAGGACTTATATAATTATGTATACGTACTCTTTTGTATATAGTAGAATATGGAGTTGGGACCTTTAAGCTAAGATGATGATATTATATCATTACCTTTAAGACGATGATGTGGCTTGGGATAGTGTTCATATGCGGAGGAGGATGCTCAAGTATCGAGTTGGTCATTTCGTGTTAACAAACACCATGGCGTTCTTGAATTCCTTATAAAGGATGTCGAAGAAGGGGATTGGAGATGACGTAAACGAACGACAACCAAGTAAAAGAACAGCACGAGACAACTTAAGAGAAATCGGAACGGAGACCATACAAGAAAAAGGAGTAACATGAAGATGTGGAAGTGGTTACAAAGAAGTCACGAATGGAAAGACAACAAGACCAATAGAGATAACGTATATAAGTTCTTCAAGAAGACGCGGGGTTAACTAAAGATGCGAATCGAGGAGGAGATGGGTGCAATCACACAAGGTTAGAAACGATGTTCCATTACGAGAAGTAAAGCTTCTCTTAAATGCTCCTAAGCTTTGGACTCAAGATGTGAAGAGTGGTCGAACCCGGTGTGAAACATCTAAGATACCGTAAGTTAAGCTTACGAGTTACCATTAAGGGAAGAGTCAACATTACGAGAGATACGAGAAGAATGGAATGGTGATGATTCACGTGGAGTTAACCGATTTCCGTTATGATAATAAGACTAAGAAATGGCAAGGAGAATGAAGTGTGAGTAGACGTGACCCCGAGAAGAGGAGTGACGCAACAAGGAGCTTTAGTTATGAAGAGGCTTAAGACGACGACCAAGAAATACGTGAACGGTTGTAGAATAATGTTGGAGATTTTTGGGGAAGACACGCTTACAAGATGTTTTGAGGCGCGGCTAAGCCTATGAAGTCGCACGTGAGGCCTAGAAGAGTATGGTTACGTTAGGGAAAAAGAAAGGAAGCAAGGAACGTGGAAGGAGATAACAGACTTGAGATAGAGTACCCCAAGGAGGGTAGCCTTCATGAGAATAGTGACATCAAGTACAGAGGATTGGTAAGTCATTGACCTTAAAGAAGGTCAACCACAAGGTTGTAGGTAATGACCAAGAACGCATAAAGTTCGGGTTACCTATTGAGAAGTTATAGACGGGAGGTATAACCTCAAGCGGAGACTATAAAGGGACGGTAACAAAAGCTTGGAGTTTTCCCTATGGTTTGATGTCAATAGTAAGAAGTACATTAGCAGAAGGGTGATTGTCTTGAGCAATATAATGTTGAATGGTTAAAGCAAGTGATGGTAAAAGACCTCCCGAAGAGGGATGGTAATGCCCCTTTTTTGGACCTTTATAGGTCTCGAGTTTTGGCATATGGAGGAATTGAGTAAATTTGAATCTTAAAGGGGTAAGCATATAAGGACTTAGTGGATCAGGTGAGAAGTGAGTTCCCGAGTTGCTTTAAGCAAATGGGAAGATATGGAAAGGGGATGCATTGTATTTCGTTCTTATCGAACGAATAATAAGTTGACGCGAACCAGAGATGAATCAAAGTGGTTAGACTCTCCCAAAGGAGCCATGCATGGAGGCTACTGTGTGAAAATAAGGACCGAAGCTACAGTAGCGTTGTAAGCTTTAAGATTAAGTTGGTGATACCTGAGGGATCATTAGTCAGAAGTTCTGTCGTAGGAATAGAGAATTCTTCTTGTCTTTCCTTCAGAGCATTCTGGTATGAGTTTTGAGGAAAGATATGAGTCGGGAAGTTGTACTTTGATTTCCAAGAGATGTGTATGGTGAACGACGAGTAAGGGTATCTTCTTTGTATTGGATGGCTCGTTAAGACTAGTTGCATACGACTGTGATGTCTGATTAGATCGACTTGGAGTTGAGATGTCATCAATTTTGGATAGAGAGAAGAAAGGACCTTCGTAAGGCGGCATTTAGGGCCGATATTGTTACTACAAGTGTAGTGAAGCCATTTGAGATCGCAAGTGTGATTGATGAGTTGGAGTTTACACATATGAGTATCCATCAATTTTCGGAATCGAGTTACAACGAAGTCGCGCAGTTTGTGTTGTTTCAGGTGGTTCCAAGGTGGACCCCAACCTAGGATTGTTATGACAGTTTTGATGCATGAGTTGCACGAATGATTCTTATGGTCAGATTTGACGAAGCCTTGTTGTACTCTCCAAATTGAGAGGGACGAGCTTGAGATGGGATGACAAAGATACCGGTTATGTTGGATAAGAGGATACACAGGATTATCTAGGTTGGTTAGGACGTCCGAGGCGACCTCCTCAGAGACATAGCGGGTTGAGGATATACAGTAGTTCGGATGAGAAGGAGGTGAGAGTTTCGGTAATACCTTCAAGGTACATGGTGAGATATGAAGCTTATAAGTTGGTGGGCCATAACCGCCGAGTTGCAGGATGGTTTGGACACTTTCTTCCCTTCTAAAGAAGGCAATTGGCTCATGGGATCCGAGACGAATCCGTGGAGTTTTAACAGAAGCAAAAGAGGTGAGCGACCTCCATTTCGTTTTCTTTGACACATACATCGAGTTATGGGGATTGTATGACATTATGGGTAAATCCAACCGGACATGGGATTGTTATGTACGCACACAATTGTGGGTAAGTAAGAAGAATGACCGGCTAAGGGTCGAAAATTGGCCGCTTTAGGGCGCGTGCTTATGGTAATGTTGGTTTGGCTACGGAGTAACATGCCATGCATGTATGAACAATATGAGTATGATACGTGCATGTATACTCACTCACCAAGAGTTGAGTAGCCAATAGAGGCGATGGTTAGGGATGGCTAAAGAACTTTGGTCGTAGTTGGTCTTTGAATGGCTTTGAGAAAGATCTGGGATAGAAGGTTCCGACAGGAGACCCCGTATTTATCTTTACGGGTTGATGGTTTGTTAAGACCATGACGTTGGTTAGAGGTATCCGATCTAGGATGTTCACATTAGGGAGACGGGCTTAAGGCCGAGGTGGCTAGGTACATAGACCCTATGTGAACCGTCATCAGGTTAGGTTGAGCACCATATGACGAGAAAGAAGAATTCATCCGCCGCGAGTTATGCAGTGGGAGTGGTAAGATACCTCCAGGGAGGTTATTACCGGTGTGAGACCATGTGACCGTGATGACGAGTTTGGGTCGTATGGACCGACCGACGGAGACAACGTGTTTTTACACCCTATGGGAAATAGGGCCGATGAGTCGGCTAGTTGTGGAGTCCACCAAGTGATAGCAAGATGATTTGAGATACCGAGTATTGTTACCTCGGATCGAGATGGTCGATTCATCTTGGGATTGTTGCGGAGCGGGATCGTGCCGCTTAGGAGCCCAATGCCTTTCATGACAGTTTTTTGTTCTCATATGTATGGTCGGTTAGAGAAGGCTTTACAAGCCTTAAAGGATGTCTTGGACGCCTCTGGGATAGAGTGGGAACAGGTGTGATCCGAACACTTCCCGGGATTAAGTTCACGTGTTATAGTAGTTGAGATGTACCGTTGTGATGCCATTTTTTCAGGCAATTTATGGACAGAAGTGTAGTACCTTGTGATGTTGGGAATTGGTTAGTATATGTAAGTATAGCCCTGAGCAGATACAGGACGACCTCGATTTAGTAGCGGTGGTCCAAAGGCGAATGCTAGACAAGCTAAGTCGTGAGAAAGTATGTACAGAAAAGAGGTGCGACCTCTTGGATTCGGATATAAGACGAGTCGAGTTAAGAGTATCACAGACGCGAGGCGTCATACACGTTTTCATTGGAAGGGAGTTGGGTCCCAATATATCGGACTTCTCTTGGAGATCTTGGCGTGAGTTGGGAAGTGGTTTACCGGCTGGCATGGCCACCGAGAGTTTAGGATGTTCATTAGGTTTCAGGTTTGACAATCGAGAGAATACATGTATGACTCGAGTTATGTTGTTAGTCGTGTTGATCTTGTGGTAGACGATGACTCGACGAGGCTACTAGGAGGACGTGAGATAGTATCTTTGTTCGAGTTTTTACGCTGACCTGGTTAGATATTATGTGCATGTGTGAGTTTATATGTTTGGTGCCCCGCGCGGGAATGTGTTGTATGAGTGGTTAGCTTTTGGCTTGTTATGCGTTATGTGGTTCATGCTAGTAGGGGTGCAGGCCTTGCGAGGTCTTGACACGGTTACACGAGTGTGTGATGGTTATTGATTAGGAGTTTGCACGTTACGTTTGGAGTGGTTACCGAGTTAGCTATGCCGAGAGTTCTGCGTTAGCAAGTTTCGGGACGAAACTTGTTTTTAGGGGGATTAGTTGTAACATCCAGAATTTTTATTCCGGATTGGGAGCGAGTTACCGACCTTCCCGCAGGCACGGCTCAGTTTGCCCGCATGCACGAAACGTTGAGTAAAGGGATTTATTCCAAAATCCCGTCCCGACCCCTCTTTACCTCACCTTTTCTTTTGACCCCTCGTTATTGTGGTGATGGGCTGCTTAACCCATCATTTCCTCTTTTGAAGGGCTGCCCTCCTTCTCTCTCTCTCTCTCCTCCTATTCTTCACTTTCACGTGACTTCATCCTCTCCACTCTTCTCATTCTTCTCTCTTGGGCTTGCAAGCTCTTGGAAGCTTTCTTGGATGATCTTTCTTCTATTCGTCTTGTTTAGATTTCCAGCAGTGAGGTGTGCTACATATCCGGATTTGTAATGGTAAGCCCTTCCCTCCTTCTTCATTTCTTCACCTTCATCTTCTTCCTAGAGCTCCAATGGTGGAAGCCATAGCTTCATCTTGTTTTCTTCCCCTTTGGATTGTATGTGTTTGGGATCGAGTTTGGGTTGTGTCGTAGGATTTTGTGGTCTGTGTGGAACATATATAGTGGAGCAAGGAAGCTAGGAGGCCTCAACACATCAAGGATCCACCGAAGAAGCCATCGCAGGATCGCCCTCTGGAGCTCGACCACACCCGCGGCTGGACAGCACCGCGGGGACGGCCATTGCACTGAGCCGCAGGGGAGGCCACTGGCTCATCCAGCCCTCCCTTGCGGTTTTCTTCTCCCTTCCGCGGTTGTTCTTCCTCCTTTCGAGCCTGTGTCTTTGCTTGGTAAGTTCCCTCCCTTGAGTATGTGTTCACAGATGATCCTAGTGAGTGTTGATGATAGAAGCATGCTAGATTGGACCTAGGATTGTTGTGAATGCCATGTAGTTGCTTTTGGGACCTTAGTCGAGTGTGGGAGATTTTCGGGATGTTCTAAGGATTGATGTTGAATGTTTCTGAGTTGGTTCTTAGGATGAGAGTTGGATGTTCCTTGTGATGCTGTGAGGTTGAGATGGTAAGTTTATAGTTGTGAGGTTGTGGGCTAGGATATGCGTATCCTAGCATAGAATGGCTACCGTTGAGTTGTTGAGACTAGGCATGCTTGGCGTAGTATGTGTTATGGGTTTTGATTGTGAGATCATAGGGTCTAGAAGTCTAAGGACTTCTATCTTGTGTTGAGTATGATGTGAGCATGAGGGATTCTAGGATGCGGTCCTAAAATCTGAGTCAAATGATCTTGCGTAAAACATTTGTGTAGAAGTATAAAACTTCTTGAGTTGAGTGAGTTGTTGATATGGTTATCTTCTTGTGAGCAGGTTATGGGCTTCTCCCTAAGGAAGCAAGAGTGTTGTGAGTTGAGTGTGGTGACGAGGTAAGTCTCCGGACTTACTTAGCTCGTATTCCTTGTATTAGCATTGATGCGTGTTTGGTGGTGTGTGTTTATTGTTTATGATTATAACAAATAAACCGGTAATAGGACCGCCAACCTTATTTTATTTGGCCCAAGTGTATGATAACGGGTGTTGACATCATCTTCCTAGCTCTTGCAAGAGGCCAGGAGGTTCTCGGCAACTAGCCCGTTCGGGTAGACGATCGGATGCATCGGTACCATTCCTTGTAGGTAAGTAGGGACCGAGGCGGGACCACGTTGTCTCGTGTCACAAACCTAAGTTGAATTAGAACGGGATACGACTTAATAATAATAAAGATAATAAACCGGATGGGTGTGCTTTTGAGTATGTTGTATGCTTATGATGATTTACTTGTGTTTGTGCCTTTCCCTTGATTCTAATGCTTCAAATATTGTGTAGTTCCCTTGCAGATTAGGGATGCCGCTGAGTAAGGTGGAGGAGTGGACAGCCGGGGTCTCCGTACATTATTGGACGGGGACGTTTGTGTCTTTTATGGTTGTGGGTTGTGGTTTTATGTTGTATGGGTTCGGATTATGTTGGGAGTTGCGTCGTTTTGCGGACTCGGATAAGTTTCCATCTTGTATCTTTACATTTCATTTCTCGCATACATTATTAATGTTTGAGTTTTGCCTTTATTTGTGCCATGTTGGAAAGGTCTGATGAAATTGTTGTCACGCTAAGGGTCGGGACCCATTTTAAGGTCTCGCCAATAGCATCTTGAGTCCCGCAGAATCGGGGTGTTACATGCCAGATGGGTGATCAACCGAGGGCTTCCGTACACTAGGTTGTGCGAGGGTTTGGGATGTTTTGTAAACATTTCTATATGATGTCGCCGTTTTGTCCTCGGCTATGTTTTGTAAACCTTGGATGTATATATTTATACAGTTTTATGTATTTGGTTAATATATGTATGTTCCTTTTTGTAAGATCCAGTGAACTTGTTGCCAGGCTAGGGTCAGGATCCATTGTGAGATCCTAGCCCAGTAGCGCCCTAATTCCCGCGGATTTGGGGTGTTACACCTATGGAGGTTCTATTTGCAACGCTTTTTACTCATACATCCAATCCAAACTTCAACTTTGACCCCAAGTGCCAAAACCCTAGCATAACTAACTTATGCTTCGTTGACAATTTGATGATCATTTGTAGAGGAGACATTACCTCTATCCTTACCCTTAAAAACACAGTGGACACCTTCGGTTCTCTTTCTAGCCTCAAGGTCAACTCTTCTAAATCAGCAATCTTCTTGGGAGGAGTTTATCTTACGCATCGCAACCTCATCGTTGAGTTTTGTGGTTTATCCTCTGGATCCCTCCCATTCCACTACTTGGGAGTCCCCGTCGGCAGTAAAAGGCTTAACGTTCATGATTATCTACCTCTCATATCAAAAATTACAACTAAGTATTCCACTCATGGCTACGTTTAAGAATAATACAACGTTTATCTCTCCGCATTCACCGGAGTAGGCTTGGCCCTCTCCATCCCAGTGTGGCCTCTAGCCAAGCCTCCCCCCCCCCCCCCCCCCCCCCC
>BSUD01000005.1:113862579-113886056 GCA_033239045.1 Fagopyrum esculentum
CCCCCCCCCCCCACCATGCCTCCGCTTGCCCCCATGGTTGGCTCAAGACGCTCAAGAAGACTATCCATTAAGCTCTCCGAACTGCACCAAAAATTCACCAACACGTACAAACCACATCCAAACCACGTTCACTCCCACCCATCCACTCCTCGCCTGACAACCCTTTTGACCAAATACGAGAAGACCTTATCCGCTCTAACAATCAAAGGATACTAGCCAAACCACACCCTCTCACAACACCTCCGGCTTTGACATCTGACTTTTTTTTTCTCCTGCTACCATCACCATCCTCTACAACACCAACTACCCCCATACTTCCCCCCTCTTCCCCATCGTCTGGATCGATACCACCTCATCTGGGAACGTTGGAGAATATACCCCCTGCTGCTGATAACCCTCCCCTGGCTGACAAACCAATGGCAGCAACCGGTACTAACCCGCCGGAGATGACCCAACCTCATACTTGCCATCCCAAGCCTGCAAACTCTTCAGCTACCTCTCTCGATATTGATCCTAGACACCAACATTATCTGACAAACCCTACGGATACCCACAACAGCCCACACGAATCTGCAAGCATGCCAACATCCGCCACCTCGATATCCTACAAGGATATTATCTCGAGCAATGTGTGTTGAAACCATGTACCATTGTCATTTACTCTTGGGTTTGAATCTGCACACATTAACTTCACTGAGGATGACATTGCAGAGACAACCCAAAAAATGGAATCTATCCCTTGTTGGCTTTCCCATTGGAAGTCCAATCAACTTCAAACGTATGTCCGTTTTTGTCAAGGAACACTGGAACACTATTGCCCAACCCAAAGTGTTACGCAGTGATAAGGGTGTGTTCGTCTTTCAATTTGTAAATGAAGATGATCTCAATTCTATCTTGCTTTGCAGCCCTTGCATGGCTAACGGCTCATCAACCATGATACTCAAGAGATGGACTAAAGACCTCCCACTTGACTACTCTTGCATAAGCTATGTCCCTGTTTGGGTAACCATGCATGATCTCGATTATCGGTTGTGGTCTAAACACATGCTCGCCAAGATTGGATCGGCTCTTGGTACGTCCATCCTCACCGACACTTGCTCAGCCTACCAAGAGAGACTTGGATATGCACGTATTCAGGTTGATATTCATGTTGCCCGGCCTCTCCCTCGCGAGATGGTTCTCAGTGGCCCTGATGGCGTTTCCTTCAACCAAAAGATAACATACGAGTGGATCGCTACTCACTGCTCTACTTGTCTCATCTTCGGACCAGTTGCTCAGCTCCTAAACCAAGATTGGAACCATTGACTCGAAAACAGTCCCACCCACAACGCCCTTCTATTAGGGTTAACTCTAACCCTAATCGAGGCCCCCTTCTACCAACCCCAGATGACTCTCAAAAAATATCCACCGAACCCTAAGATCCCCCGGCCCTTCCTATCCAAATCCTAACCGTCTCCTTAGCCTCATCTGATCTAAATCTTACTAGATCCCACATGGTCCCAAATACCTCCTCCTCAAACCCTAAAACCAGTCCTAATGTTACCACACCTGACGCCCTCCCCCACTCCATGATAACAACCACAAATCTCCCGTCTCATCCTTCTCCCGCTCTTGGCAATACCCTCCCTCCTACAAATTCTGACCTATCCCCAACCCAAGGCATAACAGTGGAACCTACCTTGCATTCTAACCCTACTCTTATATCATCCCCGGCCAACAAGAGTTGCCCTAGACCGATTACAACATCTCAATGAATATAAAAGCATGCTCTTGGAACATAAGGGGTTTCAATAACCCTATTAAGCAAAAAGCCATCCAAAACCTTGTCAAGAACAAGAATATTGATCTCTTGGCCATCCTAGAGACCAGGCTCAAGATCAATAAAGAGAAACGTATTGCAAAAAGCCTCTTACCGACTTGGAGTCAAGTTTCTAATTCCTCCCTCGCTCATAATTGTAGAATTTGGGTCTGGTGGAACCCCTCCTGGCTTCCCATCTCCACTACAATTATCACCGATCAAACACCCCACTACCAAACCCCTATCCCACAATGATCCGACCACCTGCCTTGAACTCACGTCCATTTATGGCCATAACTCACATGAAAATCGATCCGATCTCTGGACTTCATATTTCAACCTTAATCCTCCTCAGCTCCTCTACTCCCTCGGCCTTGCTTGAAGATTTTAACGTTACACTCTCCCCGGATGAAAAATCGACCAATAACTCTCCAAGAATCTCTCAACCTTTCTCGGAACTTGCCAACTACTTTGAGCAAAACATTATTAACATTATTATTGATCACTTGTATTCTGGCTACAAATTCACTTGGAACAACAAGTATATTGGAACTCGAACATGGTGCAAACTTGACCGTATTCTGGTTAATTCTACCTGGCACTCAAGATTCCCACACTCTCTTGCACACTTCGATCTCCCTGAATTGTCTGATCACTCTCCTGCCATTCTTGGTATTGATCCGATTGAGGTCACACACAAGACCCCATTTAGATTCAACAACGTGTGGGTGCATCATGAAAATTTCCTCACTTGTATCTCCAACGTTTGGGACACAGAGATTGATGGCAATCCGATGTACAAGATCACTAAAAAGCTCAAGATGCTTAAATTCAAACTCAAAAGATTCCCTAGTCTCAAACTCGAAGAGATTCACCATACCATTCAGGCCATCAGGAAGTCATTGCTCACTGTGCAAGAGAATCTTCAAAGCAATCTCCATGACTATACCCTTCAGGAATCCGAGAGGAATGACACCATTTCCCTGAATGATAGCCTCAACACTTTGCACACCACTTAGGCACAACTCTCCAAAGCCAACTGCATCAAATATGGAGACCAATGTGAATCTTTTTTCTTTAGAAGCATCAAAGCAAGGAGATGTGCTAATCGGATTATCTCCATCAATGGACATGATGGCTTCACTACGTCTGATCCCGATCATATTGAGTCCACTTTCATCAATCACTTCCAAAACATTCTCAAAACCCCTCTCCACCAAACATAAACACCTACCTGGACCTTACCCTACCAAGCCTTAGCCCCACTGACTTTTCTTTTCTTTCTATGCAGGTCACTCCTGATGAGATCAAAGATGCTCCTTTTAGTATTGAGGACAATAAAGCGCCCGGACCTGATGGTTACAATGCAATGTTCTTCAAAGCTTCTTGGAGTATTATCAAAGATGATTTCATGGATGCCATTGGTGACTTCTTTTCAAATGGGAAAATGCTCAAACAGATCAATCACGCATCCATTTTTCTCATTACTAAGGTTGACAATCCAATCTCCCCTTCCGACTTTAGGCCTATCTCTTACATTAATGGCTCCTTAAAAGGCCATTTCAAGGGCCATAGAGGACTAAGGCAAGGTTGCCCTCTATTTCCTCCCCTATTCACCATTGCTATGGAATACCTTTCCTGAATGTTTCACCAAAGCGCCACCAATACCGACTTCAACCACCACCCAAAATGCTCTTCACCACCCATAACTCACCTCTCCTTCACAGACGATCTAATGTTGTTCTGCAGAGGAGATCTTACATCCATAAACCTACTCAAGAACACCCTCGATGCTTTTGGTAACTATTCTGGGCTAAAGATCAACTTATCCAAGTCCTATATTTTCATGGGTGGTATGTCGACTAGTGATCAAGCTCTTGCTTCTCACCTTACTGGTTTTGCCTGTGGTTCTCTCCCTTTCCATTATCTTGGGGTTCCGGTTGATAGTTGCAGACTCTCTCTCTCTCTCTCTCTTGGATTACCTCCCTCTGATTAACAAGCTAACCAAGCAGATCCAGTCCCGGAGCGCTATGCTCTTATCCTATGTCGGGCGAGCCCAACTCATCAATTCCATTCTTATTCCTATAAATCAATAGTAGTGCTCGATGTTCCTTCTTCCGGACACAATTTTGAACAAGATCCAATCCCTGATTAGATCATTTATTTGGTTCGGGAAGGATTGTAGTAAGAGAGCTCTTGTCGCCTAGTCTACTGTCTGTACTTCGAAGTTGGATGGTGGCCTTGGTTTCCCTGATCTAAAAGCAAGAAATAAGGTATCTCTCTGACGCCTCATTTTTGACATTGATAGAGGAGATGACAACCTGTGGAGATCTTGGATTACCAGGCATGTGCTTAAGCACCAGAACATCTGGAATTGTCAATTAAAGCCCCATCAGAGCTACTACTGGAAATGTATTCTTAGGATTAGGGATGAGATACCTACTTTTCCCTCTAGTACCCGCCATTCTTCATCACTATCCAACACTCAAGGTACCTTTTGTCCAAAAAAGGATATGCAATCTTCAAAGCTCAACCTTCCCTGCCTCACCCTGCTGTCTGCAGCATCATCTCTATAACACCCCAAATCCACGGGACTCGGGATGCTACATTGGGCTAGGATCTCACAGTGGATCCTGACCCTAGCCTGACAACAAGTTCACTGGACCTTACAACATGGCATTGACAGATATAAAACAAATACATAAAACTGTACAAACTACACAACCAAAGGTAAGCAACATCTTAACCGAGTATATATAAAACAACATCCTCTCATAGGAGGTACAAAAGATCATCCTCACGCGGGAGGGAACTACAACAACCCCAAACCAACCACCTAATGTACGAGAGTCCTTGGCCTGTCACCCTGCCAGATCACCCAGCAACGCCTATCCTGCAAACATCTACAACACGGTATGAAACCGTTAGCTAACCATACATATATGAGGTAATGCATAAGCACAAGCACAATCACAAAAGATAAACACATCAACATGCTATCACACATTTACCCATTTATTATCTTTATATAATAGTCATTCACTCAAATCGCGTATATATAGATAGATGAAACTATGTGACATGAGGACCGTATCATCCCCGCCTTTGAGTGCTATGTCCAGTTGTACGAGTATCGGTCACACAATCCGTGTACCCTATGAGAGTGGATTGCGCCCTTCCTGTAAACTAGTCTGGCCTGGCGTCAGAGAACCTCCTAGACTCCATGGTAGGATGAAAGGGAAAGGTTATCACAACCACGCAACGGGGTAGTCAGTAAAACATAGGTCAGTATAAACGATATCTCATGCTATCATAGCAAACATGTAATACACACCACTCATACAAACACCCAATATAAGGATGGTAGCTAAGTAAGTCCTACGGACTTACCTCAACCTCGTACAATCACAACCACGATCAACCTCCAATCCTGAGAGGGACACTACCTAATAACAAGGCATAAAGAGATATCAATACTCCTATCAATCAAAAAGGTCACACCTAGACCCAAGGGATCCATAAGGATCATACTCAATCTATAAGCCTCACAACCAACTAAACCTCAATATCTCAACATAACTCACAATTCCTCAAATATCAAGGTAATGTCTAATCGACATTGCTCAATCTCAATTCTAATCCTAATTTAATTAATTAACCTTTAATTAATTAATTAAATTTCGCCAGAATAACGTTTTGGCCGCAGGCATTTTCTAAACCCACCTGTCATCAGATTTCATCAAACAAACTACCCATAATCACCAGAATAATATAACGACCATAAAGGAATTTCTAATTATCCATTTGACAAGCCTAAAGTTAATTTAGGCCAAATCGCAGTATGAAAAAAGAATAAATTCATAACTTATTCGTCACTAACCCGATTGACGATCTGAAAGAAGATTCGGAATCACAACGACGCAGGCTACGCATGGACTGCATCAGATTCACCGGAATCTGAGCGACGGAACCTGCCTGGTGACATATATGCTCGACCAGCTCGTCATTTGCTCGGAAATGCAGAAACCCGGTACCGATATGAAGAGAATGAAGAGAGGAATCCAAAAACTCAAACAGAATTGAAATCGGATTAGAAACGGAGAGTAGATATGAGTTTGAAGGTTGAGAGAAATCATAGCTTTTACGAGGAAACGTGAAAGGAAATGAATTAAAAAAAGGATTTTCCGCTATTTATAGTGAAGACGATAATTATCCTTTAGCGAAGTCGATAATTATCATTTAACGATCCAAAGGCGTGTCAAACTGATAGCATGAATTATAGTCTATATTTTGGAGTTTGTTTGGATGTTTTATCTTTCATAATCTGCATGATTGCATGTATATTATGTGATTATATTACCATTTCATCTACCTTTGCGAGAATCGAGGTCTACACCTAGTTTTGTTGTAATTGTAGGTAAAATGGCATGTTTTGCATCGAAAAGGAGCAAAAGGAGCTATGGAGTCATCGGAGCTACATTGAGGAACATAAGGAACCATCCAAGAAGCATAGCCATGGATTAAAGATTTACTTTGGACCAGTTTTGAGAGATTTCACATTCAGTTATGACTCACCTCGGTTGACCAGAGATTCATCTCGACCGAGGTGATCAGAGACGCCGACTCGACCGAGGCGAACACCGAGGACACGGCGAGAATATTTTATTCTTGGCCGAGATCTTTTATCTTTGGAAAGTAATCTTATATTTTTGGGCTTGGCTCCTGGAAGGAAGAAGATCTTATATTTTACCTATTTTTATGGGAAAAGATCTTTCTAAGATATTTTATCTTTGGAGGGTTATTTTCCTATAAAAAAGGGTTGGATTTCCACAAATCCAAGATCTCGCTATCATCCCGTTTAGCACATTATACACCATTGAAGGCTGCGAGATCCAGATACATCGCTGCGGCATACTTGAGTTGGGGAGTTTTGAAGAACCTTTTTGAAGGTTGAAGGAAGATTGAAGATCATAGCTTTTATAGCTTTTGAAGGGTTTTGTAAGATTATCTTAGATTTCCTTCCTTGTTGTCTTGTCTTGTTGGATTGCTATCCAAGGAACGCTTTTGTTGTGATATTTGATTCAGTTATTGAAGTCTTTTTCATTAAATTCTTCTTGTTCAAATATTCACCTTCTTCCCATATATTTGATACTTTCATAATGATGATGAGTGGCTAATTTCCTTGTGTGATTCTAGGGTGATTGGCTGAAGGTTGTGGGAAAAACAATGATAGAACAACCTTAGATTCCAGTAGGACCCTGAAAGCTCGAGTCTTTAACCTTAACCCTAAGCATCTCGTTCAGTCGATGAACATCTCGGCCGGGGTGGAATTTGGCTGACCGAGGTGACTTATCTGATCCTAAACTGAGAGTTAAGTGTTAGAGTTTGCCAAATCCTATTCTTATTACACCTTTCCTGGTTCAATGCATGCTTAGGATGAGACTTACCCGGTAATTCCTTAGTTTGTGTACCAAGGATCATAAGTGTAGGTAATAAAGGTTTATCCTTTATTGTGGTTTGGGTGTGCTTCCATCCCATCTTTGTGAGTTAGCCTGAGACTTACCCGGTAAAGGTTGATTCTATCCCCTTAGATGGTGTGTTAGTTCGAGGTTATAGTTCTTTATCTTGATTCCTTGAGACTTACCCGGTAATAGGAGTTACGATTTTGGATTAGTGTGTAGTGAGACTTACCCGGTGATCTACTCCACTTTAGTAACACCTTCCCCACGCAAAAATCTCAGCTTTGTCCGCTTATCTTTAGATCTTGAGTTGGAACCACAACTAGACGCTTTAATCCCTAGAATTGCATGTTTGCTTTATTGACTTCTTATTCATCTTTGATTGTGTTAATTGCTCTTTGTGGTTAGTATTCGCGAAGCTTACCGTTATTGACTTTGTTTCACCGAGTCCCTGTGATCGACCCCTGGAATTCCTTGCTTTTTACTACGATTGACCCGTACACTGCGGGTTCGCATCCTTGTTTTAAGCTTAAGTCTAGGGTTATAAATTTAAAGCTTGCACACACTGTTTGGAGCGAACAAGTTTTTGGCGCCGTTGCCGGGGACTTGGTCTAGACCGAGCCGGTACGGTTTGCTCTTGGGACACTTGCCCCCGTGTCTTCTAACCACTCTACTTGAGTGACTTTTGCAGGTTCTTTCTTAGGTATATGCGAAGAACCCGCACTGGGAAGGAAATCGTTCCTTACGATCCCGAACCAGAAAAGACATACAAACGACGCTTAAGAGAAGCAAAGATGGCCCAACAAGACAATCGCGATCTTGAGGCCGAATTGAAAGAGGCGTTAGAGCTGCTACGCCTCAGCAGGGAAGAACTAAGGCGAGAGAAAGAAGAAACTCGCACCAAAACAGAAGCAATCGAAGCAGAAATGGCCGTCATACGAGACCAGATTCTACTTCGACCGAGGGAAGACCCAGTTCCCGATGCTGGACCGAGGCAGGTTCTAGTTGCTGACCCTCGACCGAGACAGGTCCCAGTACTAGACGCCCCGGCCGAGATACATCCACCTCGGATGCCAGTCCGAGATGTTCTTCTTGCAGGAATCCCACAAACCCTAGGTCAAAGGATGGACCCTAATCAACAACTGAGGCGTCCAGGAGTGAACCTAGGAGATCCAGCGGATCATGACTATGAACTTCGACCGCAAGTTCTATCCATGATTCGCCAATGCCAGTTCGGAGGGCTAGAGAAGGAATCACCACATCAACATCTTCAAAACTACGAGATCTTGATGGAAACCTTGCGACCTTCCAGAATTGAAAATAATAATTACAAGCTAAGACCTTTTTACTTTTCCTTAAAAGATAGAGCTCTTACTTGGTATCAATCTCTTCCTCTAGGTAAAATTAGCACATGGGAGGAGATGACTACGGAATTCTTGACCAAATTCTTTCCCCCTCAAAGACAGCTGAAATGAGAGGGAAGATTAATTCTTTCATTATGAAGGACAATGAGAGTTTGTCCAAATCTTGGGAGCGGTTCAAGGATATCCTTTTGGATTGCCCACATCATGGGATTCCAAAAATCGAGTTGTTGGAGATCTACTTCAAGGGACTGGACGGAAGCACCCAGTTCAATCTCCAACTACTCTCTGCCGGTACCTTTATGGACATGGCGATTGACGAGGCTTGGGACTTCATCGAGAAGCAAGCCTTGCATATGGAGAAATATACCCACCAAGGAGCTGAAGGTGGAGTTAAAAGAGTCAACTTTCAAGAGACTCAATCCAACAACAATCAACTCACGTCATTGAAGAATGACGTGAAGCAATTGAAGGAACTCTTGGTTGCTCAAACCAAGAAGGAAGAGCAAGGGCAAAGGTTCAACAACAACAGGTACCGTAACAACAAAAACGGTCCCCGAAACAACAACTACAACAACAACAATAGAGGGTCCAATAGCAACAATTGGAGGACGAACAATCAAAACAACCAAAATCACGGTAACAATCATTCAAACTCCAACTCTAACGATTCCTCTAACCCTTTCCTCTCTTCCCCTTTTTCTTCTTCTTCTTCTACTCCATTAAAGAGCCAGGGGCAAGGATCGAGTTCGTCTCAGCCAGAAAAGAAAGACGCGGTTCTGGAGGCTATCTTGATCAAGCTTAGTGCTATGGAGACTTCGATGACTTCATTTTCGAGGGCCCAAAAGTCCTTCGAACAACAACTTGCAAGTAGGGCGAATGAAGCGCCAAGAGATCCAGGGAAGCTTCCAGCAAAGACGGAAAGCAACCCTAAGGGCCAGTGCATGGCCATAACGACGAGGAGTGGACTCAAAACTGCAGATCCAGTACCTCGTTCGACGCAGACCACCTCGGTCCAAATCCAGTCGAAGAACACCTCGACCGAGATACCACCCGAGGCGGAGCAACAGAAAGCAGGAGGGACAACTAAAACTTATGTTCCACCTCCTGCATACAAACCACCACTTCCATTCCCCCTGTCAAGGGCCAGAGCACATCTAGACAAGCACTTTGGTAAGTTCCTTGACTTGATGAATAAGCTGCATATTAACATTCCTTTCCTTGATGCTATTCTAGGAATGCCCGCCTATGGGAAGTTCTTAAAGGAGATCTTATCAAGAAAAAGGAAATTGGAAGACTTTGGTGAAGTTAGGATGACATCTAAATCCTCGGAGCTTATTAAGATCATGAAGGAGAAGATGCCACCTAAATTGAGAGATCCCGGCTCCTTTTGCATTCCCATCCAATTGGGGATGTCACTTGTGAAGCCCTTTGTGATCTAGGAGCCAGCGTGAGCATTATCCCGCTGGATCTATGTATGAAGATCGGACTTGGAGAGCCCAAGCCGGTCAAGATTCGACTTTATATGGCGGATCGCTCCATCACCCATCCCGTGGGCATCTTGGAGGACGTTTCGGTCAAGTTAGGTAACTTCTATCTACCTATAGATTTTGTTGTACTTGACATTCCCGCAGATTATCCTGTTCCTATTATTCTCGGGAGGCCATTTCTAGCAACTTCGGGTTGCAACGTGGATTGCAAGAACGCCAAGTTGAAATTCAACATTGGTGGCGATGAGGTGGAGTTCGCACTACTTGCAGCCATGAAAGGGGAGCAGCTAACTGATGATATCTTCAACATCTACGATGAAGAAGAAATAAGAGAATTGGTGAGCTCTATCCTTATTAATGATCCACTCGAAAGAGTTATAAGCTTCAGTTTAATAGAGGAAGGTATCGATGCTTCTTGTGATGCAGATATACGGAGCTTGAAGGCACTAGAATAAGATCCAGGAGCTAAAACTGAGAAGCTAATCTAGGAGACGAAGATCTTCAGTTTCGGTTCCAGTTGCAGTACCTCGACCGAGGCACTTCTTGGACTGAGCGGGGCGACTGAAGAACATCTCGGTCAACGCCTCTGCGCCTCGACCGAGGTCGATGGCGAGACGACTTCAACTGAGACTTCCGAATGTCCAGTTTCTGAACCCACTCCACTGGAAGGAGGAAGCAAGGATCCCCCTCAGAAAGCACCCCCAGTTGTGGAGCTTAAACAACTCCCTAGTCACTTGAGGTATGTTTTTCTTGGACCAGATTCTACCTATCCCGTTATTGTTAGTGCTTCCCTTTCCGAATCTGAATTATCTAAGTTAATGCATGTCCTGAGAAAGCATCGAAGAGCTATAGTTTATACCACGGATGATCTTATTGGCATTAAACCTTCTTTCTGCATGCATAGAATTCTAATGGAGGATAATCATAAGACTTCACGGGAACCTCAAAGACGGTTAAATCCGATCATGAAAGAGGTTGTGAAGAAGGAAGTTCTTAAGTTGTTGGATGCAGGTATTATTTATCCTATCTCGGACAGCAAGTGGGTTAGCCCGGTGCATGTAGTTCCGAAGAAAGGAGGGATGACCGTTGTGACGAATAAGAACAACGAGTTGATCCCAACTAGGACCGTCACGGGCTGGAGGGTTTGCATTGATTATAGGAAGCTGAACACGGCGACTCGGAAGGACCATTTTCCGCTTCCCTTCATCGATCAAATGCTCGAACGGTTGGCTCAGCATTCACACTTTTGCTACTTGGACGGCTATAGTGGATTCTTCCAGATTCCTATCCATCCGGATGATCAGGAGAAGACCACTTTTACTTGTCCATGGGGGACATTTGCTTATAGGAGGATTCCATTCGGTTTGTGCAATGCACCTGCTACCTTCCAGCGATGCATGATGGCTATCTTTTCCGAGTACATACAGGAGATCATGGAGGTATTCATGGATGATTTTTCTGTATATGGTTCCTCTTTTGATGATTGCCTATCTAACCTTTCTCTAGTGCTTAAAAGATGTGAAGACACTAACCTTGTTCTGAATTGGGAGAAGTGTCATTTTATGGTTAATGAAGGCATTGTACTAGGACACCTCGTTTCTAATCGAGGTATTGAGGTCGATCGAGCTAAGATCGAGACTATTGAGAAACTCCCTCCTCCTTGTTCTGTTAAAGGTGTGAGGAGTTTTCTCGGGCATGCAGGTTTCTACAGGAGATTCATCAAGGACTTCTCTAAGATTTGTAAAACTCTAACTAACCTCTTGAATAAAGATGTTGTTTTTGAGTTTTCGCAGGAATGTCTTGATGCTTTTTACAAGATTAAGGAAGCGTTGATCTCCGCTCCCATTATCCAACCTCCTGATTGGACCTTGCCCTTTGAGGTCATGTGTGACGCTAGTGATGTAGCCGTAGGAGCTGTGCTTGGACAAAAGAAGGATGGCCGGACCACCGCCATTTACTATGCTAGCAAGACGCTAGATGTAGCCCAAGCAACTACGCTACCAGTGAGAAGGAGTTGTTGGCGGTTGTATATGCTTTCGAGAAGTTTCGTTCCTATTTAGTAGGAGCGAAAGTCATTATCTACACCGACCATGCAGCCATCCGTTACTTGTTGGCTAAGAAAGATGCCAAGCCACGCCTTATTCGATGGATTCTCTTGCTTCAAGAGTTTGACTTAGAGATCCGCGATAAGAAGGGATCCGAGAACTCCGTTGCGGATCACCTCAGCCGGCTACCTGCATCTTCACGTGAGAAGGACGACCCACCCATAGACGATTCATTCCCCGATGAGCACTTACACTTGTTGGAGCGTTTGATAGACTTACTTACTTCACCCCACGATGGAGGTGAAGTATGGGGTGAGGGCACCTCCCATCACGTTTGAGACGCATCATGGTCCAGCTAGCGACCTTAAACCAAGTGCTTCTTGGGAGGCAACCCATGGTATTGCTTTCTTTTCCAGTTTTCTAGTCTAGCTTAGATAGTTTGCTTTTGCTTTGTTTTGTTTGTTTTCGGCGTCCTAGACAGATAACAGGAGACATCTAAGGAAGGAGAATAACTGGAAGTACAGAAGTTCGAGAATTCGAGAAGACGAAGTTTGACTGAGACACCTCGGTCCAGTCGAGGCCACCTCGACCGAGTTGATTCTTAAGCAACCGAGGCGACTAGGGTTTCAGCAGAACCACCTCGGTCCGTACCACCTCGGTCCAGTTGAGACCATCTCGACCGAGGTGACAGCAGTTCCAGGAACAGTATAAAAGGAGGAAAAATTTCTTTTTCAGTTTTTTTACCCATTTCGACTCGACCGCGGCGCATTCTCACCTCGTTTCCTCGAATCTTGCTCGTTTTCGAAGATTTCCGCTTCCAAACTACGATTGAAGGGTAGAGGATCCCATTGCAAGTGCAGATCTGCGAAGAAATCGAACGAATCGGCCGAAACGAGTCGAACTACGCCTCGGCCGAGGTGATTCTTGAGAGTTGTCAATGACCGAGGTGATCTGACAGTAGCTGAGAGAAAATGAGTTCCAAACGTCGCCTTTCCCTCAGAGATAGATCCTCACCTTCCCCTTCTTCCTCTTCTTCCCGACCTTACCGCCCGGTGATCCATGAGCGACACCAGGTGGACTATGAGCGTATTTCGGGACGTCCAGTGATTGCACCACGTTTCCTGGACGTGTCCGCTTTTGATTGCCTAGGGGTAGATGGAGACCTTAGGAGGATGATTACCACAGTTGGGCTGAATCAGTTTACTGAGATCCGAGCCCCAGCCTACTTGGAGCCGACCCTAGAGTTCGTTAGCTCCTTCACCTACCTTCCCACAGAGCAGTCTGTGAAGTACCGGTTGATGAACCGGAACTTCTTAGTGCCGCTCGAGATTTGGAGAGAGATTTTTGGCTTCCCTGAGCCCACCGCCACTGACTTCCCCTCCCGATCTGTAGCTAGGGAGTTTTGGGGGCAGATAGCCCATATTGTTGAGCATGCAGACAGATGGCGCCCTGGAGATTCCACGGAGAAGGTCATCTTCCACCTAGCCTTTAGGTTAGCCCATAGGATATTCAGCGAGACACTTCTGGCGCGTACTGAGACGCCCCAGAAGATCCGACAAGGCGAGCTTTTCAGTCTATATTGTATGGTTATGGGGGGTTTCCCGGACTTTGGCTTGATCTTGGCAGAGGACCTGCACAAGATCAAGGCCAAAGCGAAGGGAGACATCTGCTGCGGAGGGCTTGTCACCCACATAGCTACTTTTCATGCCATGGACCTCAGCGCATGCACGATGGTGGAGGCTCCGAAGCCGCTTGGATTGCAGGATATGATCACTCGGAGGATTCTGGTTCCACAGGGTCTGACCACTCCATATGTGGCTATGCCGTGGGATCTAACTGCGCCACAAGGGATCCAATGGTCTGTCCAGTTCACCGTTTACAATCCGCATTATTGGCAGACCGCCTGGGCTCCACTAATGGAGGATCATAGGAAGGCAGCAGCTGCCCCAGTTGAGGATGAGGAGGAGGAGGCTGATGACGAGGATACAGTAGATGAGAGAGATGGTGGAGTCCCGATGGATACAGGGACAGATACTGCAGGGACGAGCGCGCCGCCGATCATAGATCTGGATGACGATGATGAGACTGAGCCTGCACCAGCTAAGACTTCTCCGGTTAGGCCTGCTAGACGCAGGAGACACAGAGTGAGGGATCCATATACTCACAGACGGATCGATGACCTGACGGATCAGGTTATTGATTCGTATGCTGCTTTGTCGCTGGATATCCGCGAGATGCAGGAGCGGCAGCATTATCAGCACATCATGGCCCAGCTTCAGTTCGAGCGTATCATGGGTCATCCATTCGACCCTACTCAGTATCCATACGTGCCACCACCACCACCACCGGATCGCGACTATTGATGAGCTACAAGACTTTCTTTATTATATTTTTATGCATTTCAGCTATTTATCCGGTGAGTACTCTTATTTTTAGACTTATATTGACCCACTGGGACAGTGTGTCCCAAGTATGGGGTATTTGTGTACTTATTTGATGACTATTTGATGTACTTATTCGATGACTTTGATGATTATTTGATCGGATATTTTATATTTATGCTTCACTTCTGCATTTATATGTTTATCTGAGATTGCATACATATTTACAGGTTATTTGATTGAGAAAAACGTCGAAACTGAAAAAAAATGGTTTTTAAAAAAAATTGACCTCGACCGAGTCAGTCTTGGCCAAACGAGGCGTTTCACCTCGGTTGAACCAAGAACACCTCGACCGAGGTGGGTTAATTGAGAGTTTTCGAAAATGATTTTTGTGTTATCTATCTGGATATGATCTCGGTAAAGATCTTGTTTACTGACTGGTTTTAAATTCTTTATGTGTTTGAAAAGTTTTATAATATGTTTAAGTTGCTAAGTGCTTTGTTTGAAATTTTTTGCATGTTTAATACTTTGTTTTTATCCAAATTATGTTGAATTTGAAGGTTGACAACACATCATGAGTTCTCTCACTTTCTTCCTGGAAAGACCAAGGCAATTCATTCTTCTCTCTTCTTCTTCTTGATCATGCTTAGCCCCTCATATACATTTTGCCTCCCTTTACCTATCCGGGAATTTGGAAGCAAGCGAAGTGGTGAAAGCAAGTGAAGTTAAGGTTGAGAAGTTGGCTGGAAGTGAAAGTGTTAGAAAGTAATTTTAGGTTTGGGGAAGTCAATCATGAAGATGAGTAACTCGGCACCATTCACATAGCCGGGTGTTTGTGTCTTGCCAAAGTCGGATTGAGCGATATTCCTAACGGGTCATGGTATGTGCATCAAGGGTTTGATGCATCTCAAGAAATTGATGATTGCGGATCTCCTAGGCTTCGGTTATTGTGCACCTCTGTCCATGCATCCCAAAAAGTAAAGTAAAAAGAAAAAGTATGGAATAAGCAAAGCTTATTGGTGGAAGATGTTGCAAGTCAAAGTGAAAGTGAAGTTCATCCTTTTCCCGGATTCTAGCACCACATTACCTTACATACATCCCTACCCTACACGTTTCTTGACCTTTTCTTTTGGGAAGCCCTTGAGACCTTGAGTTTGTTGATTGACTTAGTGGTTTAAACTAGATTATACATGATTAATTTTGATAATTATGATTTATTATGCATTCTATGATTTTATGCAAAGATGAACAACTTTCCTATATTTATAAAATGTTTTGATCATATTTTGATTTTAAATTCCATGAAGTACTCTCTTAAAGTGATCTATGATTGTAGCACACCATAAAAATGTTTTTGAAAGACTTTTCATTGATTTTTATGACTTATAATCCATTCTATCTTGTCTTCTATATGTGGAACTTGCTTGGGGACAAGCAAGGGCTAAGTATGGGGTATTTTGATAGCATGAATTATAGTCTATATTTTGGAGTTTGTTTGGACGTTTTATCTTTCATAATCTGCATGATTGCATGTATATTATGTGATTATATTACCATTTCATCTACCTTTGCGAGAATCGAGGTCTACACCTAGTTTTGTTGTAATTGTAGGTAAAATGGCACGTTTTGCATCGAAAAGGAGCAAAAGGAGCTATGGAGTCATCAGAGCTACATTGAGGAACATAAGGAACCATCCAGGAAGCATAGCCATGGATTAAAGATTTACTTTGGACCAGTTTTGAGAGATTTCACATTCAGTTATGACTCACCTCGGTTGACCAGAGATTCATCTCGACCGAGGTGATCCAAAGACGCCGACTCGACCGAGGCGAACACCTAGGACGCGGCGAGAATATTTTATTCTTGGCTGAGATCTTTTATCTTTGGAAAGTAATCTTATATTTTTGGGCTTGGCTCCTGGAAGGAAGAAGATCTTATATTTTACCTATTTTTATGGGAAAATATCTTTCTAAGATATTTTATCTTTGGAGGGTTATTTTCCTATAAAAAGGGTTGGATTTCCACAAATCCAAGATCTCGCTATCATCCCGTTTAGCACATTATACACCATTGAAGGCTGCGAGATCCAGATACATCGCTGCGGCATACTCCAGTTGGGGAGTTTTGAAGAACCTTTTTGAAGGTTGAAGGAAGATTGAAGATCATAGCTTTTATAGCTTTTGAAGGGTTTTGTAAGATTATCTTAGATTCCCTTCCTTGTTGTCTTGTCTTGTTGGATTGCTATCCAAGGAACGCTTTTGTTGTGATATTTGATTCAGTTATTGAAGTCTTTTTCATTAAATTCTTCTTGTTCAAATATTCACCTTCTTCCCATATATTTGATACTTTCATAATGATGATGAGTGGCTAATTTCCTTGTGTGATTCTAGGGTGATTGGCTGAAGGTTGTGGGAAAAACAATGATAGAACAACCTTAGATTCCAGTAGGACCCTGAAAGCTCGAGTCTTTAACCTTAACCCTAAGCATCTCGTTCAGTCGATGAACATCTCGGCCGGGGTGGAATTTGGCTGACCGAGGTGACTTATCTGATCCTAAACTGAGAGTTAAGTGTTAGAGTTTGCCAAATCCTATTCTTATTACACCTTTCCTGGTTCAATGCAAGCTTAGGATGAAACTTACCCGGTAATTCCTTAGTTTGTGTACCAACGATCATAAGTGTAGGTAATAAAGGTTTATCCTTTATTGGGGTTTGGGTGTGCTTCCATCCCATCTTTGTGAGTTAGCCTGAGACTTACCCGGTAAAGGTTGATTCTATCCCCTTAGATGGTGTGTTAGTTCGAGGTTATAGTTCTTTATCTTGATTCTTTGAGACTTACCCGGTAATAGGAGTTACGATTTTGGATTAGTGTGTAGTGAGACTTACCCGATGATCTACTCCACTTTAGTAACACCTTCCCCACGCAAAAATCTTAGCTTTGTCCGCTTATCTTTAGATCTTGAGTTGGAACCACAACTAGACGCTTTAATCCCTAGAATTGCATGTTTGCTTTATTGACTTCTTATTCATCTTTGATTGTGTTAATTGCTCTTTGTGGTTAGTATTCGCGAAGCTTACCATTATTGACTTTGTTTTACCGAGTCCCTGTGATCGACCCCTGGAATTCCTTGCTTTTTACTACGATTGACCCGTACACTGCGGGTTCGCATCCTTGTTTTAAGCTTAAGTCTAGGGTTATAAATTTAAAGCTTGCACACACCGTTTGGAGCGAACACAAACCTCCTTCTCCAAACTTCTCAAGACTGGGATAATAAATCTGGAATATTGTAGGGATAATTATTCCACAACTGCCTCGGAAAACGTGTATTCCTAATTCGTCTTTCTTAACCGTTAAGAAACGAAATAGCGACTCTTTTGGCCTCTCCTTGTTATTTCATATCTAGGACATATCCGTTGTCTTGATCATTTCTATCAACTGCATTTTTATTAATTGGAGCTCCCAAATGCTCAAAATAACACCGGAGGGTAAAAATAATTACCCGGGGAAAAAAGTAAAAATTTCCCCAAACGTCGAAAATTATGTCAGGAACATAACGGGGGACTCATACTCATCACTTGCGAAATCTTCGCGAGTTATATGTCAATTACTATCAACGATTAAGTTAATCAACATTAATTAGAATTCGGAAATCCTAGCTATTACAATCTGGCATAACTACAACATTCCTAAATGTAGTTATATTACATGGATTGCTAGTCACAAGCACCTTCCGACTCTGGCCAGGATAAAAAGTTGGAACATCATTGACAATGACATTTGCAAACTTTGCACTTGTATAGTTGAAGATTATGATCACCTTTGGTACTCATGTAGTTACTCGTCGCTTGTTCTTGACATAATTTCTCGATGGACAAGAGTACCTTACCCTGTCCCATACATTAACAACATATGGCCTTGGCTCAGCACTAGATCCAACCCTGGACATAACCTTCTCGACTGCATACGCATTGTGTCTATCACTACTTTTGTCTACTTCACTTGGAAGGCCAGGAACAATCTGGTGATGTCATCCAAGCTATCAAGCTCCACATTGCCTACAACTGGAAAGACCGATCGAGTAATTCCCTGGCAACTGCAAGAATGTTGGACATTCACCTAAGTTAATTAGGATCTGTACTCCTCTGTCACTTCCTCCTTGGACCCTTTGTCTTTGATTTTATGTAACTGTCTACGATGCTATGTAACTGCCTCTACTACTACCATCCCTCATGTAAATCCTCTTTCTTAATGCAAGTAACTTTTCAAAAAAAAAAACAACTAAGATTCAATCATGGAGTGCCAAAAACCACTCTTACGCAGGTAGGAAGCAAACATCTCATATATCCTCTTGGCGATGCATCACTACTAGTTTGAGGTCTTCCTTATCCCATCTACTATCCTTACTAAGATTCAAAGCTTACTCCGCTCCTTCCTATGGCCAGGTAAGGATTCTAGAAAGCGTTCACTGATTGCTTGGAACACGGTTTGTACTCCTAGAAGTATGGGTGGACTAGGGTTTAAGGAATTGCTTTCATGGAACAATGCTTGCCTAAGTAAGCTCATCTATGACCTGGATAAGGGCAACAGTAGCTTATGGTGCAGTTGGATCAATAGAAACATTCTAAAAAGAAGCACAATATGGAACTACCAGGAGGACGGTAACCACTCCCACAGTTGGAGAGCCATTATCAAGGTATGTGACATCATCCTCTTAGCTTGTTAAGGAACAAACTACCTCAACCTCATCCTGAGGCCCAACGGCTCCTTCTCCACTTCAACTGCATATGCCCTTTTTAGAGAACGCACTGTCCCATCTAACCCTCCCCCTCACATTCATATCTGACTCGGCCTTCATATCCCAAAATGAAGCTTTATTGCGTGGATTGCAAGCCACCACAACCTCCCCACTCTCACTAATTTCTCCAAGTCGAACTTAGTCTCCCATGACCGTTGTAAGCTCTACAGTAGCCACCCCGAGGATGAAAAGCATATGTGGAATAACTACAGCTACACCTCCCTTGTTCTTTACATCATCTCTAGATGGACCAAAACCCCTTATCCTTACTCACCCAACCTTTGGTCCAGGCCCAACACTCACCCATCCCCAAGCGATCTCTCATTTCAAATGTCAGATTCTCCTTTATCACGGCTTACATCTACTTCACCTAAAAAGCAAGGAACGAGATCATCTACAACGCAAAATTCACCCCCGCGATCACCTGTGCAAACAACGCTATTAACGCCATCAAGAGTTTTACAAGTTCTCACTAGAATGATAGATCACCTAAGTCGAATTCTTGGGCTAAACTGTTTGGCATCCACCTCCTATAGGCCTCAAAGGGGCCTTTTGTTTCTCGTGGTTTAGCTTTTGAGGTTGTGATTTTGTTGGTCAAGATAACCCTTGTACATCCTATCTTATTCAACACGAAAAATTTTCAAAAAAAAAAAAGAAGTCGAGCAATGAAACTATCAGCCTCAATATCGATAACACCTAGTATAATAACACTAGTTGGAATGAGATGCATCATAATAATAATAATAATCTCAACCTGATCCTAATAAGTACGCAAATCCGGATGACGACTCACCCCTAATCAATACATAGGCAATGGTGTGATGTTTATACAACGCATTCACTAAAAGAAAACTAATATTTAATAACACAAACTAATAGCATTTATGTCCAAAATGCTATAATTTGTATATACTCAATAATGAGAGGGAAGAGATGAGTTGATCGGCGGTGACGAATATTCATTACTTTACTTACCAAGAATATGTACGTTAAATCCAAATGTTAAATAATAAAAATATAAAAGATGTACTTTTTTGTTCACATTAATATGATTTATTTTCTCTCTCTTACTATTGTTTCCCACATATGCAGTGATTTGTATAAATATGAGTGATTTATTATTTCTATAGACATCCACCTATTAAACAAAAATTACCATATCAATGGAGGAAATCTCTCTCGAAGGTGAGGTGGAAACAAAAGAAGATAATAAATTTATTCGATTATCAATTATTGAATTAACAATTTACCAAGTAAAATTTTATTTTACTTTCAATCTTCTTTATTCAATAAAATCGATCATCTTCATATATATATATATATGAAATTTATTGTGTTTTTATGTATGCTTAAACTCGAGTGGAATGTTTAACCTAGTTTTCCCACTCTGAAGGATGGGATATTAGATCAGATTCAATCTTTTAATTTGATTGTTTGATCAAAATAAATTCGCAATTATTCAGTAAAGTATTGATTCAGTCCGATCTAGTATATTTTATAAAATCACCGTAGCAACAACCACCACCACCATGCACGGGAGCAAGCACATCAACCTGCAATAGAAGATACAATGATGAACCCGGAAATCGTATATGAGCAAGATCCATCTTTACATCGTCTGAATGCAATTTAGGGTACATTCCGAACCTGTTTTCATGAATTTACAAGCTTATTGATAGAGATTTTCTTAGAGAACGGATAAGAAGTGTTGGTTGTTTCCTTTGCATATTGATTAATGGGTTCATATTGTTATGATTGTTGAGAATGTTGGCTCGGTCTCATGCGTTTAATATGTTTAATGTGCATATTTCTTGTTGGCTAAGTAGAAACAAACATTGTTACTCTAAGAGATTTCGTGTATGGAACACTTTTGAGAAATATAAGTTCTTACGATGGCCTATAAGGAGTAGTTTAAGGGTTACCTGTCTTCAAATCTTCATTTTCTATAGCTACATCGATTCTTTGAATCTACATTTTGCTATTCTAGTCTCGAGCACTTGCTTTTTAATAGGTGAATGTCATGCTTCCATTTGGTAGATCTCTAGAGAGATGTGATTGGTGGTACTAAGTAAAGAGGTCATTATGGATTATCAAAGGTATTCCATACACAAATCTCATTTGAGTAGCCCTTCAGTCTGAGTTGGTGGTACTAAGTTAAGAAGTGGCAGCTTGTGTATTGCACTTCAGTTTGAGTTGTGGGTTATGGCCTTAGAGAGTCTTGGAAAAAACTTTTCATCCCTCGGGTTGTATGAAAAACTACTTCAATGTATTTGAGTTAGCAAAAATGTTGCCATATGTATGTGAAGATGGTAGAGAAGTTGTGTGGTTTGTATGTCACAATACCAACAAGTTGCATTGGTATATGTCCCCAACAACAAACTCACTACTTGGTGGGTGAAGCTAATAAAACTATTGAGGGTGTTGAGGAAGCAAAAAGCGTGATCATGGGTTTTACCTTCGATGTTTGTGCTATGAGGCTCTTATTGATTTTATTTTGAAGGACATATATGCGAAGTTTTTACTGGACTTGCTATGGTGTATTGTCCTAGAGTTTCTAGACTCATTGTAATACAACATTGTTGTTTTAATTAGTATGTTTGAGTTAAACCTTGGCAATGTCCCGACTAGAAGCATTTAGTCGTATACCCCTATAGTCATATATTTTTTGTACGTCTTTTTGAGTATTAATTATCGAATTAACAATTTACTAAGTAAGTTTCTTGTTTACTTTCAGTCTTCTTTATTCTATGAAATCATCTATATATATGCAATTTATTGAGTTGTTATATATGCACAAACTCGGACAAAATGTATGAGCTAGTTTGCTCACCCTTAAGGATGGGATCTTAGATCGTGATAATTTCACCTTGATTATGAATTGTTTTATGAAATGATGGAAGACTTAACATATAATAGCGGTTTTATAAACTAACAAATATCAATTATATTTCTAAATTGCATGTCTTGGTTTGCTTGTTCAAATGTGTGTTTGCCTTGAAAAGAATCACAAGGGAAGGACTCGGGCCTTGAAAAACATTAGAAAGGAAGGATTTGGCTAAGGGATTCATTACAACACACGCACATCTACAACAACCAAAAGAGAGAATCTAGGAGAAGATCTTCAAAGGCAAACTAATCCAACAAGAAGATCTCAAACAAAAAGATCTACAACGGCAAAGAAGATCTTGGTTCAAGTGAAGATTTTCAACGACCTTTCAAAGTGAAAAGATCTCGGCTAGATTGAAAATCCTCAACGATCTTTCAAGAGCAGATATCGGCTGGATTCAAGATTCTCAACGGCTTAAAAAGAAGATAAGAGAAGATCTTTAAATGACTTGACATGAAGATACGGTGAAGATCCTCAACGACTATCAAGAGAAGATCTAGGACTTGAGTTTGAAGATGAAGATATTGCAACGGCTACTTCACAACAAAGATCTTGTTCAACCAAGCAGCGTATTCTATGGAGAAATAGAAATGTTACAACGGCTATGTTACAACAGCTAAGAAGATATTCATAGAAGACTATAAATGAAGATGACGATTGAAGAAGAAGTACAAGATCTTGAATAGATAAGAAACCAAGTCTTCAAGCAATCAAACAAGAATATCTTCATCGATCCAAAAGTTTATCTTCCTCTTTAGCTTACATAATTTTACATCCTTAGAGTGAGATAAATGCAAAGAGCTTCATTGACATATCTAGAGAGTGTTATACTCGAGCGTGTTACTCTGCGAAGTAACTAGACTATTATTGCTAGAATAGAGTTGACTAGATC
The DNA here is from genome assembly GCA_033239045.1 of Fagopyrum esculentum. Lineage (NCBI taxonomy): Eukaryota > Viridiplantae > Streptophyta > Magnoliopsida > Caryophyllales > Polygonaceae > Fagopyrum > Fagopyrum esculentum. The sequence continues at coordinate 113,885,688 of BSUD01000005.1, forward strand.
GTAGCATTGATGCTATATAGAGAGAAGAACAGAAGTTCTTCTAGGTTGTATCTAGGACTCACAAAAAGCAAATAATAGATAGTTAGAATCCTAGGGTTGGAAACCCTAGGCGGAGAGTAGGTTGTTAGGACCAAACTTCGTAAACATATCGTCGCGTCAATCTTTTATATTCCGCAATCTATCTCTTTTATTGTGACTAATAATCTTTTGCAGGTTTCGAAGTCAAGGCCTCGAAATTCACTTCAAAGCCTTGAGAAACAGTTTTGTCACTAAGCTCGCAGATCGACTTCAAGGCCTTGAGACTAGTTTCAAATTCTTGATATACGATCTTGCGAAAAGTTCTCATACTCTATTCACCCCCCCCCCCCC
>BSUD01000005.1:113886105-113908997 GCA_033239045.1 Fagopyrum esculentum
TTTCCCCCCCCCCCCCCCCTTTTAGAGTATTTATATCCTTATTATTCATCTATTCGGTTCTTCATATCGGATTCAATCTCTTAATTTGACAGTTTGACTAAAACGAATCCGAAATTATTCAGTAACGTGTTGACTCAATCTGATCTTGGTTATGTTCTGTTACCTCTAGATCAATTTTTTTTACATGGATGTCCATTACGCCAGATCTTTTACCTCTAGAAACAAACATTTCAGTTATCTTCTTTGATTGCATCGGTATGGTTTTTATGTTTTATCATGTAAAAATGATTGTGCTCATGTTGAACTTTTTTATCCTTTGACATGGCTTGTATTTGTTGTGGTTGGTATGTGCTATGAATGTACATCTATCATACAGAATGCTTATTTTTTCACCATCAGTTTTCTTTTTGACCTTAATGTTCTTTTGTTTGGAATGCTAATGGTACCTTTAATGTTCTTTTTTTAATTTCCATAGCAAAATCTTTTCGGGCATCCTTAATGGACATCATTAGTAGTATTTTGGATTATTTTCATGTGAGTGAACTTACACTTGTGAGTTGAATTTTACTGGTCGACTAACATGGTTAGTTCATTTTTTTCCCATAGAACTTAGTTCAAGAAACATGTACAAAAAAAATTGTCTAAAGATACTATATCAAAGGAAAGAAGAAATGATATCGCTAACAAACTCCCATAGAACTTAGTTCATTTATTAATGTAGAGGCAAAGTGACGTAATAAATTGGCAAAAAGGTGTCGAAGCGAGTAATATATAAATCGGCCTCATAAACTCCCAAAAGTAAAGTGATTACCTCTTTATACTTGTTTTAGCGGTTTCTTACATTAGGTGTTTCACAAAGGGTAGTAAAGTGAATACTACAAATGCAAAGATTGTGATTGCTACTTATGATCTATGTATTCCGAATCCATGCTCGAGTTGATACAATTCCAAATTGAGAGGGTTGGGCTCGTTGATGTCATGGTGGGAAGTTGGATCCATGTTTTGGGCCTTGTCCGAAGAAGCCTACGAGTACAATTCTCATACAAGCCTAATGAGTAGACAAACAGGGTTTAGTGAAGAGAAAAAGATATGAGCCGGTTCATGTCAATTTAGTTGAAACGCGTTCCTTAATGGGAGCATAATGTTTTGGTTAAAACGCAACGCTTTGGCTCTTTGTGAGATATATATATATGGTTAGCTTCCCTAGAGCACAAAACCCTAATATCACTTGGCCGCTTCTCTCTTCGTCTCTTCTCTTTCCCTCTTTGAGAGAACTCCACATTCGAAATCGAGATCGAGAGTTTGGATACGAAGCGTGAATTGGTTCTAACCAAAAATTGTGAGAATTTGACGAATTCTTTGTTACTTGATTTGATTATTCATTTGCTCCTTTTCCGACTCAACTAAGAGGAAGACCAAGGAGCAAGATTAGAATTTCTTCTCAATTGTCGTGGACAATAGAAGATGAGATCATCGGAGCTCAGCGCCGCCCAAATTCACCTTTCTATCCATTGTTGTTCTCTTTTTACCACCGCATTAAGGTAATGCATAGTCTGAATCTCGAACTAATATCTCTTTATATTTTTATAATTGTTTTGATTTGTTGTCCTCAATTTACATGTAAATTGTTGAAGCTAATACACTATTATTTGTATTTTAGGTTTTTGCAGACTTGGTATCACAGATCTGCCATAATAATGAATAGAATCAAAGAATATTGGATTCTCAAAGTGAAGATTTACTGCAACAACTGGATTGTTCAAAAATCAGGTAATACACATCACTTACTGGCTTGTTTATGATAAGTAGTTGCTACAAAATAAGTTACAACATTATTGTTTGGCTAGGATATATTCTCATGTATGGTTTAAGAATCAATAGGTTGTTTGGCTACAACATTATTTGTTGTCATGTTTTGGGCAGTAAGAAAACTCCTTGTTCAAATCCTATGTGAAGTTTCTACCGGACTTGCTATGGTGTATTGCCCTAGAGTTTTTATACTCCTTGTAATACAACATTGTTGTTTTAGTATGTTTGAGTTAAATCTTGACTATGTCCATACTAGAAACATTTAGTCGTACACCCCTATAGTCATATATTTCTTGTACGCCTTTTAGAGTATTAATTATCGAATTAACAATTAACTAAGTAAGTTTCTTGTTTACATCCAATCTTTTTTATTCTATAAAATCATCTTGATATATGCAATTTATTGAGTTGTTATATATGCACAAGCTCGGGCAGAATATATGTGATAGTTTGCTCAACCTTAAGGATGGGATCTTAGATCAGAGATTCAATCTCTTAATTTGACGGTTTGACCAAAACAAATCCAAAATTATTCAGTAAAGTGTTGACTCAATCCGTTCATGGTTATGTTCTTGTACCTCTAGATCAATTTTTTTTACATGGACGTCCATCACGCCGAATCGGTTTGTAGAATTACAATTGGTCTATTTAAAATATCATCAGAGCGATGGGCAACTTGCTTATTCGACATAAGAAGTATGTTTATTTCACTAACATTGAAGTAGGATATCAACATAATGTTTTTTTACACTATTTCGGGATATAACCTTTGACCATCCATAAAACATTTATTAACATTTTTTAAAAATTAAAAAGATAAGTTATTCATTCAAGAAATTATCTATACCTTTAAAAATGACTATTAACAATAACTAGCAAACACATAATTATCTTTTTTGGAATTAATTAGGAAAATAGGATCCCTTGAAATTATCTTTTGCAAACTAGGCATCTATACAAAAGGAAGAAAAAGTAGGTATGGAAACTAAAAAATAGGGGCAATAATTTCTCTAATTGAAATGATGGTGATTAGATGTTTACTTTTGGCTTAAGTATCTTTTTTACATGTTTATTTTTCATTTTTGGTTAATGTAGCTAGTTTGATGAAATTTTCAAGTCAATAAATGTTTAATTTTTTTGGGTGACATTGTTTTCATTACCCAAATATGAACTATAGTATTTTTTTAATTATTGGATATATGTTTATTCTTTTTGTGGTATGTTTTATATTGTTGAGTATGCTTAAAGTGATATTTTTTGGTATGTTTTATGGTTACCCAAACTGTGTTACAATGACCAAATGTCATTTGGTATTGATGTTTGTGTACAATATCGATTTTGTAAAATTTGGTTATGACAAATTCAAATTGGGTATGTTTTTATACGTGTATTGACTTTGTAGTATATTTCTTATTATTAACTATATTTAAACGTGGGTATGTTTTATGATTACCCAAACTGTGTTATGATGATCAAATGTCAAGCGGATTTTTGGGTAATTACCAAATGTCATTTGATATTGATGTTTGTGTACAATATCGAGTTTTGAAAATTTTGGGTATGACAAATTTAAATTGGGTATGGTTTTTGTATTAAGTGATGTTTAACTTGGGCATAAATATAAAATATTATCCAATTTATTGATATGGTTTAATTTTGATATTTGATTTTTTGGGTATGTTGTTTTCGAGTATGTTTATGTACTTTGACAAATTTGTTTTTGGCTATGATTATGACATTATTTGTGTAAGCGGATTTTTGGGTAATAAGTGAGAAAGTAAGGATGTTGGAAATTCATTTTTCTGATTGATGTTACATGTGAGATAGTACAACATGTTACATCCGATGTGTTGCCAAATTTTGCCCTCTTTTTGTACTATATTTCCTCTACTCTATTTAATAGGGGTCAAAATATCAATCCCAAATGCTAGGGGACTTCTTTCTCAATTGATTTGCTTAAAATGGCTAGTTTGCCAATTTTGCCTTTTTTTGCCTCAAAATATAAATTTATAAATGGTAGAAGGTATAAACCGAAAAAGTGTAAAATTTAGGGGCATTATTCGAAAACTGAAAAACCCTTGGTCATAATCAGAAAAAGTTAAAAGTACAAAGACACTATCCAGAATTTCTTATTGATTTTTAATATTTCTAGACTATTGATAGTATGATGACATTAGAATTTCCGTAAAGGCTATCAACTAAGAACATGATGGATTGTTGAGTCCCTATTCAAAGAGGTGATGATTATGAATGCCGAAATAAGAAGCATTTTTATAGATTATTCATTCAAAAAATTAATCATTAAATCTTATTGTATGTGTTTTGATGGGGATAAATTCAATTGTGTTTAGTGTTAAAGTTGTCCCATTTACTTACTCCTCCTTTGCAGGTTCTACTTAGAAGATCAGATGTGTCTGGCTAGGGAATCCATATTCAAAGAGGTGATAATTATGCAGCCAGTTGAATAACCACTTATCTGTTTCAGTCTAAGTGCAACCTATGAAGAAGACAAATATAACCCTATAACCCTAGCTGTAGCATGTATAAGTACATAACCCAATCCTCTCTCTTCATTCACCAATATTTCTTCAGCCGACTCATTCACCAATCTTTGATCGACTCTTTCTTCAGCCGACTCTCCATTCTATCTTTCTTCGATCGACTCTTCGATCTCCCTCATATTCTCTTCTCATCTCCTTCATTTCCATCTAGATTTGTTGCACTTTTTCAGTCTGCTCGTCTTTGCCGCCAAGTAGTGCAAAAATGGTGAGTTTTCTATTTCTCTTACTTCGGGTTTCTATTGCTACGGTTTTCATTGACTCTTCTGAATTTGGGATTTTGAGTAGTATGATTTGCTGATATCCATCTTTTTACTTCTCGTTCCGATCTTATACTCTCTTTCAATTTGCTTTCCTTTCTAATATTTTTGGTGAATTTGATGATGGTTTGGTTCAAGAGGTAAATATATTGAATTTCATCTATTTTTAGTGGTTGGGTTTGTTTGAATTCAATTAGATTTTGTTTGATTTAGTGCTGAATGGTATGTTTATATGCTCTACTAATTTGGTTCTCTACATACAGTGCTCATACTTGATAAATGCTGAATGGTATGTTTGAATTCATTTAGGTTTTGTTTGAATTCAATTAGGCTTTCTTTACAATTAGTATGTTGCTCATCTAAGAGAATGCTTATTAATAAAAAATAATTGGAGGGACAATTTCATTTATAATCCGTGAAAAGCATTTGTTAGGGATAAAATGCATAATTTTTTATTTTACATAAATAAAATATTTTTTTTTCTCTCTTACAATTCTTTTTATATCGAAGATATACTTTTCGCTCCCAAAGAATTTATATAAGTATGTGTGGTTCATTATATTTTAGACATTCACATATATATATATATATATTAAACACAACTTACCATATCCATGCAGGAATTTGTGATGGTGCCAAAGAAGAAGCAAAAGATGACAATAATGATCTTCGATTAGCAATTATCGAATTAATAATTTACCAAGTAATGTTCTTGTTTAATTTCCTTTCAATCTTGTATGTATAAAATTGGCTGGAAGGTCTGACCTAGTTTGCCCATCATTCGAAATGAGATAACAGATCAAGTTCGGCCTTTTAATAGTTCGGTCTCTTAATTCGACTGTATGATCAAAACAAATATGAAATTGAAGTGTTGATTTGTTCTAGTTTTTTCTGGCCTCTAGATAAAAAATTTTTATCGGATATTCATCATGAATCACATATGTACAAATCTTTTGAACTGATCATTTGTAAGGTTGTCGGAAATGAATTATTAAGGCTAAGACTAATAGTTATGGGACCTATTTTCATAAAGAATAGTCTTTTTTCTATAATTACGATTAAAATAATAGGAAACAATATTTTATTATAAGAAAAGGTAATATAAATTTTATTTAATAAGGGAGTAGACATCTAAACTATTGTTTAGTCAATATTGGATACATTAGTCATATGTTATTTCGTTCAATCGTAAGTAAGTCGATCTTTGATACATGGATAGTTTCATCACATCGGAATTATCATTCACGGAACTATACTATTTGGAGTATACCAATAGGGTTTAATTACAACAAATGACATTAATTAAATTTAGAGACTATATACACAGGGTTACTTATTGGTTAGAATGTGTTAATTAGTGAAATAATGTTGTGGAAATTTATTTTTGGATTGACGATTGTGTCAAATTTAACGGCGTCCAAATGTAGACAAAATAAAAATGGATGCGATTTTAATTGTTTCTTCACATTAATATGATATTATTTTCTCTCTTACTATTATTTCCCACATTAGGAGTATATAAACATAGAAGGGAGAAGAGGGGATGAAGAAAATAAGACTAGTGAAAAGTCAGCTGGACAGTACACTCTATCTTCAAATACTTGTTGGTGCTTACCATCAGATGAAGTTGGTTTAAACCCTAGAAGAGAGATACACAATCAGAAAGGCCTTACTAAACGCTACATGAGCCCCATCCAAACTGTTTTTCTTCACAAGTTTGATGCAGCCTTGAGGGAAATGAATCCCCACCAGATGAACTTGGTTTAAACCTAGATGAGTGATACACAATCAGAAACGGTTTACCAAATGCTACATGAGCCCCATCCAAAATGTTTTTCCTCACATGTTTGTTGCATCCTTGAGGGGAATGAATTCCTATCTGATATATACCAATCAAGCCCTAAATTTCATAAAAACTAATTGTCAATCTTTACCATTAAGAGACTTCGGATTTGTGCTTCATGCATGAAGTGTATAATTATGAAATTTTTGGAAAGTTCAAGATTTTGAAGGTAGTGGTAAAGAATCAGATGGTAACGAAGGTGAAGGATATGAGATCTGATAATGAGAAATTTATATTCTTTTTTTTTTTGAAAATTTAATTGTATTAAGATAGAAAGGAATTTACATGAGAGAGTCAGCAAGATCATAGGGGGAGCATATAACAGTGAGGTACAAGGGGAATCTAAGCCAAATGAATGCCGAGAAGCCTGGCAGTGGCTTTGGACTCATTCGAGCGGTCTTTCCAGTGGATTGCGTAATGCAGCTTGTTACGCTCAGGATTGTGTGTTGCACGCAATAAGCTTTAAATTTATACTCGTTATATTTCTCCTAACTCCTAGCGAACCCGCAGTGTACGGGACGTTTGTAGAAGGGATAGTATTCCGAGGTCGAACACAAAGACTAAGGTGAGATTGTTTCGATTAGTGATTAAGTTTAGTGAAGATCTACGTTAAGAAAAGAGAAAGAAATAAAGAAATGAAAATCTCAATGTTTTGGTGGGTTTTTAGGTGATCAATCAAGGATCACAAATCGTGCGAAATAAGCAATCAACTAAGCTAACAAATCAACACAAACAAACAAGCTAAAACGAGATGCGAGATCAAAAGAGAAAGGCGGATTCTAGGGGTTGGAAATTCCGGTTATGGCATAAGACTCAAGCTATCTAATCATTCCTCGGATTAACTATTATATGTTGGGAGTAAGTGTTTCTAGATTGGGATCAATCACCGGGTAGGTCTCATGGTCCACTAGTCCAATCCTAAGGCCTCATCACCGGGTAAGTCTCAAAAAGCCTAGGGAATGGAATTCCACACAAACCGGATTGTCACCTAGGAATCTAACCTATCCTTACCGGGTAAGTCTCGGAAGGGTAAGTCCTAAACAACTATCCTAGCACACTTAGTCCAATGGCGGCTTATGAGGCTCACCACTACCTAGGGTTTGTCATCTTTGAAATCTAAGAGTAAGAATCACCGGGTAGGTCTCTTCTAACACTTAGTTGCTAACACTAGGTCACCCTAGGATAGATTTAACTCAACAAACACTAGGATTTCAACATTCTAACATTCTGGAACTTAGACCTATCAAACCAAATGAACTAGACAAACCACGGTCTGTTCTACCACTTCCACGGCCGTGGACTGGCAAGAACAAACCGTGGACTCCAACAGAGGCTTCGTTCAAGTAAACAAGTCATCCAAAGGCAAATCTAAATCCGTCCTATCATAGTCCTAGCCATAACCATCCTTTCCTTACCCTAGAATCGCATCTATTTAGCCTACAACATTCATCATAACAATCGAAATCATCAAACATAAAATCATGGCTTCCATTTGCAAGATAATGAAGAGAAAGAGATGAACAAGTGAAGCAAGCAAAACCAAGCTTAAAGTAAGATTAGAAAGACTCACAACCCTTCCAAAAGAAGGTTTAAACGATTCTTACAACCCTAGAAATCGATTCCGAAAATCTTCACTACAAAACTTATCAAGGACTAGCAATGGTGTGTTTCTTCTCTTCTTCTCCAATGGAGCTCTTCTCCTCCTCCAATGGTAGCTCTCCTCTTGAGAGAATCTTCTTGTTGAGAGTATGGGAGAAAATGGTAGTGAGGGGTTTGTCCTTCTCAGCCTTGCATGACCACTTTTATACTACGACATTGCTAGAGTCGGCCATGAGATCGTGGCACAGTTGTCACAACCGTCTGGCAAAAACCACGGTTGGTTTCCACGGCCGTGGTCTTGCCAGTGATCGTGGTTTGGTGCTTCAGCTTTGCCTTGGATCATTAAGCTTCGATTTGGTGCATGGCTTGTGTTGGCAAGGTTCCATGAGTCCTTCTTAGCCTCTAGCTTGCATCCTAATGAGTCCGAGGGTGTGTCATCTTGATGAACGATCCTCAAACGCATCGATTAAGCTCCTAAATCTCCCAAAATACATGTAAAGCAAACAAAAGTCCGCGTAGACGTCTATCTCGACAAAATACATGATTTGAGTGCAAACGTCGTGAACTAATGCTAGACCATGCATGAATGAGTGGAAAATCTATCTAAATGAGTGTCTAATCCTAAGTCATAAATCGTGTTATCAAAAATACTCCATACTTAAGGTTTGCTCGTCCCCGAACAAATTCTCAACTATAGACTAAGAGATGACATGATTTATGCATGCAGAAAAATGGCAAAATCTTTTTGGAGTTGTGCTTCTAATATTGGATCACTTTCATAGTCATGTTTCATGGCAATGGACAAGCAATCATGCATTAAACAAGTGAAGGCATGGACAGACAATTGTACTTAACTCAAAAGCATACATGAAATGTAAAAATGAAGAAGTTAAGATGATCAAGAGCATATCCAATCTAGATTACTAAGTCTTACGCACATGCAAATAGGTCATAAGGTCTTGTGAAATAAAAGGCCAAGAAACGTTGTGATTAGGTGGGGATTTTTCTAGGCTATGTGATGCTAATCCGGGAATGGAACTAACTCCACAATTTTGTCCTTGATCAACTTCCCACAAGTGTATATTTTCTCCATCTTTTGTTTCTTTTCTTTTTCTTTCACTTATTTTTGAGACAATGACATTGGTGTACAAAAGCCGAAACCTTGGTGATTATGTGAATGGTGCTTTTTTCTATTTTTCGAGGTGCATCCACACCGAGCACACAAACCAAAGCTCGTTAGGACTATTGGTTTATTTGACTTTGGCAAGACACAAACACCCGATTATGTGAATGGTGCCGAGTTACTCGTCATTTAAACCAACGTCCCCAACCCTATATTTTTGTCTACACTTCACAACAAATTCAGCATTTTATTCATGACATTCTTTCATCAACATCTTCACCCCACACTTGTTTTTCACACATATCAACACACTAACATGCTCCTATTCCCGGATGGGTCAAAAGAGGTCAAATTTATATCAATTGAGGTGCTTCAAACATCATGATCAAGATGAGAAGTAGAGAAAGATGAATTGCCTCATTCATTCCTAGATGATGTACAAGAACTAGCATGTAATTTCAACTTTCAATACTCAATCCAATCAAGGCAAACATCATGATCACAATCAATTCATGAGATTCAATATAAGTACATCAAGTCCACATATGCATTCATCAATTTAACACATAAGGCCATCCATAGCCAATCCACAAGACAAGATTCATCATTAGGGTCATGTCCAAACCTAGAAAGCACAAAAATTTTTAAATTTTCTGATTTTTTTGGATTTTTTCGAAATGAGTATATACAATGCAAGACATGTGATAATATTAAACTATCCTAGATGCTAATCATGCAAAGGATCATGCAAACCCCACCCCATACTTAGAAACACATTGTCCCCAATGTAGTAATGAAGTAAAGAAGAGTGAAAGAGGGTTCTGACAATGTAAAAATGGTTTGCTATGGTATTTGGGATTACTCAAGTGGATTGATGGTGGATGATCCTATCAACAATGGTAGAGAGCTCTAAGTTTTCATCAAGGCGTCGAGACCCGCGCTAGGCACCGCTAGCCGTCCAAGTTCCGCGTCCGCTCCACCCATAATTGATGAGGGGTTCATCATCATCATTCACATGCCATGCAAGGCTTCCAATGCTACCAAGACTCTACCACACACACAAAACACACCAAACACACAAAAACAGAAAAATCAAAAGCAAAAACAAAAACGAAAAGGGAAAACGTTACCAATGGGTTGCCTCCCATCAAGCGCTTTTTTAAGGTCATTAGCTTGACCACACTCGGGGGCGTTCTACTCATGGTGAAGTGGGGCAATCATATCCACCGGAGCTCCCGGGATATACTTCTTCAACCGGTGCCCATTGACCTTAAAATCTCCACAATGCTCCCCTCCTATCTCAATAACTCCATGGGGAAAGATCTTCTTCACCACATAAGGTCCGGTCCACCTTGACTTTAGCTTTCCGGGGAAAAGCCGCAGCCTTGAGTTGAAGAGAAGGACAAGGTCGCCTTCACTCAACTCCTTCGTGATGAGGCGCTTATCATGCCAACGTTTGGTCCTCTCCTTGTAGATCCGGGCATTTTCGTAGGCATCCAACCGGATCTCCTCAAGAGCGTTCATATCAAGCAACCTCTTCTCTCCGGCCTCCTCGAGGTCAAAATTTAGCCACTTAATGACCCAATAAGCTCTATGCTCCATCTCTACCGGGAGGTGGCAAGACTTGCCATAGACCAACTTGTAAGGAGTGGTGCCAATTGGTGTCTTGAAGGCGGTTCTATATGCCCACAAGGCATCATCGAGCTTCATAGCCCAATCCTTTCTTGTTCTAGAGACCATCTTCTCAAGAATTCCTTTTATTTCCCGGTTGGAGATCTCCACTTGGCCACTAGTTTGGGGATGGTAAGGTGTTGCCACCTTATGAGTCACCCCATACTTAGCCAAAAGTGCCCCAAAGTTCCTATTAGTGAAGTGCTTCCCTCCATCACTTATGATCACCCTTGGTGTTCCAAACCTAGGAAAGATCACTCGGTTGAAGAACTGCACCACCACCTTGGCATCATTTGTGGGAGAGGCGATTGCCTCCACCCATCTTGAAACGTAATCCACCGCCAATAGGATGTAGAGGTTGCCACATGAAGAAGGAAATGGTCCCATGAAGTCCACACCCCACACATCAAATATCTCTACCTATTGTATGTTGTTCAAGGGCATCTCATTCCTCCTTGAGATGTTGCCCATCCTTTGGCAAGCATCACAAGCTACCACAAAGCTTTGCACATCCTTGAAAAAACTTGGCCAAAAGAAGCCCGATTGCAACACCTTAGCACATGTCTTGTGGGAGCTAGCATGTCCCCCACATGGCAAGGAATGACAACGGCGGATCACACTCTCCACCTCATCCTCCGGTATGCACCTTCTAAACACTCCATCCGGCCCTCTCTTGAACAAAAGTGGTTCACTCCAATAGTAATGCCTCACATACTTGAAGAACTTCTTCCTTTGGGCATATGACAAACCGGGAGGCACTTCCTCACACACAAGATAGTTCACAATGTCGGCATACCATGGCTCACTTCCTCTAGACACTTGGAACAAGCACTCCTCCACCATTTGCAATTGCTCATCCAGAAATGAGTCATCAATCGGGATGTCATCTCTTACAAGCTCTAACGGTGGGAGTCTACTAAGGTGATCCGCCACAGAATTCTCGGACCCCTTCTTGTCCCGGATTTCTAAATCAAATTCTTGAAGAAGAAGGATCCACCGAATCAACCTAGGCTTGGCATCCTTCTTGGTAAGTAGATAACGGATCGTAGCATGATCCGTATACACAATGACCTTCGCTCCAACAAGATATGAGCGGAACTTCTCAAATGCATATACAACCGCTAGCAACTCTTTCTCGGTGGTAGCATAATTGAGTTGGGCATCATCTAGCGTCTTGCTAGCATAATAAATGGCATGTGTGCGCCCATCTTTCCTTTGCCCCAAAACAGCCCCAACGGCTACATCACTTGCATCACACATGATCTCAAACGGTAAACTCCAATCCGGAGGTTGCATGATAGGTGCGGAGATCAAAGCGTTCTTCAACCTACAAAAATCTTCAAGGCAATCCTTGGAGAAAACAAACTCAACATCTTTCATTAGTAGGTTATTAAGAGGCTTAGAAATTTTAGAGAAGTCTTTAATAAACCTCCGGTAAAAACCGGCATGCCCTAAGAAACTCCTTACCCCCTTCACCGAGGTAGGTGGTGGCAACTTCTCTATCGTTTCAATCTTGGCCCTATCAACCTCAATGCCACGGTTGGACACCAAGTGTCCCAACACAATACCTTCACTTACCATGAAGTGGCATTTCTCCCAATTTAAGACAAGATTTGTCTCCTCACATCTTTTAAGTACTAATGACAAGTTAGCTAAGCAATTATCAAAGGAAGAACCATAAACAGAGAAATCATCCATGAACACTTTCATGATATTTTCAATGTACTCAGAAAATATGGCCATCATACACCTTTGGAAGGTGGCGGGTGCATTACACAACCCAAATGGCATTCTCCTATATGCAAAAGTACCCCATGGACTTGTAAATGTGGTTTTCTCTTGGTCATCGGGGTGGATAGGGATTTGGAAGATTCCACTATAGCCATCTAAATAGCAAAAATGAGAATGTTGAGCTAACCTCTCTAGCATTTGGTCAATGAATGGGAGAGGGAAGTGATCTTTCCTAGAGGTCATGCTCAATTTCCTATAGTCAATACACATCCTCCATCCCGTAACCGTCCTAGTTGGGATTAGTTCATTGTTCTCATTAGTCACTACGGTCATCCCACCCTTCTTAGGAACTACATGCACGGGACTAACCCACTTACTATCCGAAATAGGGTAGATAATTCCCGCATCTAGCAACTTAATGATCTCTTTCTTGACTACCTCTTTCATTATAGGATTCAATCTTCTTTGATGTTCAATAGAGGGTTTATGGTTATCTTCCATCAATATCTTATGCATGCACAAACAGGGTTTTATGCCAACTAAATCATCAATAGTATAGCCAATGGCTTTCCTATGCAATCTTAGCTCATGCAACAACTTAGCAAGTTCATCATCATTCAAGCATGCATTCACAATCACCGGATATGTAGAGTTATTACCAAGAAAAGCATACTTCAAATGAGAGGGGAGGGGTTTAAGTTCAAGTTTAGGAGGACCTTTATCGAGCAGAGACGATCCAAATAGCGTTGGTTGAGATGAATCTAAAGTAAATGAAGGCTCTCCAAGGCTCCTTGAAACTTGATCATCAACAAGAGCTGCTTCTGGGGAAACCACGGTTGGCTCCACGGATCCTATCACTTCCACGGCCGTGGAAGTTGCCAAGCTTGCTCTTCGGAGCTTTCCAGAGAGTTCTACAGCCGTGGAACACCTTCCACGACCATGGTTCCTACAGGAACCCAGCACACTCTCGTGGTCTTCGATTTCGGCTCTTGTCTCCTTTTCTAATGCTTCTAAGGCCTTGATTTCTTCATTGCAAGCCTCCTCAACACCTTCCTCTATCAAAATTAAGCTAAGAACCTTCTCCAAGGGGTCCTTGATCAAGATCGAGCTCACAACTTCTCTAGACTCCTCTTGCTCGACAATGTTGAATACATCTTCATCAAGGGTTGGCCCTTTCATCATTGTGGACAGCTTGAACTTGATGTTCTCTTCTCCAATGTTGAAGGAGAGAATTCCATTTTTACAATCCACCAAGCATCCGGAAGTGGCTAGGAAAGGTCTCCCTAAGATGATGGGAACCGGATAATCCGCCGGGATGTCCAAGACAACAAAATCAATCGGCACATAGAACTTCCCTAGTTGCACTGGAATGTCCTCCAAGATCCCAACCGGGTGAGTGATTGAACGGTCCGCCATGTAGAGGGTAATCTTGACCGGTTTTGACTCTCCTAGCCCAACCTTGTTGCATAGTGCAAGCGGTATGATGCTTACACTCGCCCCAAGATCACAAAGGGCTTCATACTTCAATTCTCCCACTCCGATTGGCACACAAAAGGAACCGGGATCTCTTAGTTTAGGAGGCATTTCCTCCTTCATCGTTTGAATCAACTCCGAGGACCTCTTAGTCATCCTTACTTCCCCATACTCCTCCAACTTCCTTTTGTTTGAGAGTATTTCCTTCAAGAACTTGCCATATGCCGGCATACCTAAGATAGCATCCATGAACGGAATGTTAATATGCAATTTAGACATTAGTTCAAGGAATTTACCAAAGTGCTTGTCCAAAAGAGCTCTTGCTCGTGATTGAGGGAACGGTAGTGGTGGTTTGTATGGAGGCGGGGCCACATATGTTAGCTCAACATCCTTGCTCTTGCCTCCATCTTCTTGCAATATCTCTTCCTCTACCACTACTTGCTTTCCCTTAGCATCCTCCTTGGGCAAAGGATCCTTCATACTCAACCCACTCCTCGTTGTAATGGCCAACACTTGGCCTCTTGGGTTGTCTTCGGTTCTTCCGGGAAGCTTTCCCGGATCTCTATGAGCTTCACCCGCCTTTTGGAACACTTGTAGTTCTAACACTTTTTGAGCTTTAGAAATGGAAGTCACCGTGCTCTCAAGACCACTCAACCTTCCAAGCAATTGCTCAAACATCATCTCGGTTCTATCCTTTGGAGGTTGAGTAAATCCGGGTGGAGGTTCTTGTGAAACTTTTGGTGGTGGAGCTGCTCTTGTGGAAGCGGGAGGGTTCAAGGCTCCTTCCGGGTTAGAATAGGAAAACCCGGGATGGTTATGGTTGGGCCGGTAATTGTTGAATTGCCGGTTGTTGTTGAAGTTCCTTGGGTCTTGATAGTTGTTGTAGTTGCCCCTTCCCATGTAGTTCACATCTTCCTCCTTGGAAGACAAGTTTGCTTGCACTTGCACTTGAGGGGTTGCTTGGTTCTTCAAAGTTGTAGCACACAACTCCCTCAAAGACTTTAGCTCGTTGTTGATGGCGTCAAGCTTGAAATTGCTCATGGTGACTTCACTCACCTCATATGTTCCCGCCTTTCTCCCTTCACTCTTCCTATGGGAGTACTTCTCAATCACTAGAGCTTGTTTCTCCACAAACTCCCAAGCTTCATCTACATGCTTTTTCATGAAAGTCCCACCGGAAAGAGATTGGAGCTTGAATTGGCTATCTTCATCAAGTCCTTTGAAGTAGATCTCCAATAGCTCAATTTTCGGTATACCATGGTGTGGACAATCTAGGAGAAGGTCTTTGAACTTCTCCCAAGACTTGAACAAATTCTCTCTATCCTTCATCACGAAGGCATTGATCTTCCCTCTTAACTCGGTAGTCTTGGAAGGTGGGAAGAACTTAGTCAAAAACTCGGTTGTCATCTCCTCCCAAGTACTCACTCGCCCTTGTGGAATAGATTGATACCAAGCTAAGGCCTTGTCCTTAAGAGAGAAGGAGAAAGCCCTAAGCTTATGGTTGTTGCTCTCCAATCTAGGCGGTCTAAGAGTCTCCATCAAGATCTCATA
Source organism: Fagopyrum esculentum (assembly GCA_033239045.1). Classification (NCBI taxonomy): domain Eukaryota; kingdom Viridiplantae; phylum Streptophyta; class Magnoliopsida; order Caryophyllales; family Polygonaceae; genus Fagopyrum; species Fagopyrum esculentum. The sequence continues at coordinate 113,901,724 of BSUD01000005.1, forward strand.
ATTCATCAAGTGTTGATGAGGAGACTCTCTTTCCATCCCTCCAAATTGATTATGCCGGATCATTTGTAGAACTTGAGGGCGGAGCTCGTAATCATGGGTTGCGGGATCTCCTAGGTTCACACCCGGACGGTGTGCTCTTTGTGCCGGATCCATACGTTGCCCTAACATTTGTGGCTCTTCCATAGCAATGGGCACAACCCGAATATTAACCGCCGCCAGCTGCGGTTGTGGTGAGGTGGAGGAGGTTGTTGACGGTTAAGCTCTCTTTGAACAAGAGCTTGCCTAATCTCCTCAATCTCCCTCCTAGTTGCCTCTTGCCTCTCATTGGCAAGTCTCCTTTTATTCTCCAAAGCTTCATCCCTTATCCTAATTTGCTCTAAAGCCTCATCCAACTCAGCTTGGAGATCTCTTCCGGCCATCTCTTTTCCCTTTTTAATAGTCTTGGATCTAGATCTAAGGGTTTTCTCCGGTTCGGGATCGAATGAAGCTAAATCCTTGCCATGAGATCTTCGCATACACCTAAAGAGTGAGAGATGTCCTGAAAAGAAAAGACACAAACCAAAAAGAGATCAAAAGCAACAAGAAAGACCTACACTATAAACAATCACAAATAACGACTCAATCTAGACCTAGTCCCCGGCAACGGCGCCAAAAACTTGTTACGCTCAGGATTGTGTGTTGCACGCAATAAGCTTTAAATTTATGCTCGTTATATATCTCCTAACTCCTAGCGAACCCGCAGTGTACGGGACGTTTGTAGAAGGGATAGTATTCCGAGGTCGAACACAAAGACTAAGGTGAGATTGATTCGATTAGTGATTAAGTTTAGTGAAGATCTAGGTTAAGAAAAGAGAAAGAAATAAAGAAATGAAAATCTCAATGTTTTGGTGGGTTTTTAGGTGATCAATCAAGGATCACAAATCGTGCGAAATAAGCAATCAACTAAGGTAACAAATCAACACAAACAAACAAGCTAAAACGAGATGCGAGATCAAAAGAGAAAGGCGGATTTTAGGGGTTGGAAATTCCGGTTATGGCATAAGACTCAAGCTATTTAATCATTCCTCGGATTAACTATTATATGTTGGGAGTAAGTGTTTCTAGATTGGGATCAATCACCGGGTAGGTCTCATGGTCCACTAGTCCAATCCTAAGGCCTCATCACCGGGTAAGTCTCAAAAAGCCTAGGGAATGGAATTCCACACAAACCGGATTGTCACCTAGGAATCTAACCTATCCTTACCGGGTAAGTCTCGGAAGGGTAAGTCCTAAACAACTATCCTAGCACACTTAGTCCAATGGCGGCTTATGAGGCTCACCACTACCTAGGGTTTGTCATCTTTGAAATCTAAGAGTAAGAATCACCGGGTAGGTCTCTTCTAACACTTAGTTGCTAACACTAGGTCACCCTAGGATAGATTTAACTCAACAAACACTAGGATTTCAACATTCTAATATTGTGGAACTTAGACCTATCAAACCAAACGAACTAGACAAACCACGGTCTGTTCTACCACTTCCACGGTCGTGGACTGGCAAGAACAAATAGTGGACTCCAACAGAGGCTTCGTTCAAGTAAACAAGTCATCGAAAGGCAAATCTAAATCCGTCCTATCATAGTCCTAGCCATAACCATCCTTTCCTTACCCTAGAATCGCATCTATTTAGCCTACAACATTCATCATAACAATCGAAATCATCAAACATAAAATCATGGCTTCCATTTGCAAGATAATGAAGAGAAAGAGATGAACAAGTGAAGCAAGCAAAACCAAGATTAAAGTAAGATTAGAAAGACTCACAACCCTTCCAAAAGAAGGTTTAAACGATTCTTACAACCCTAGAAATCGATTCCGAAAATCTTCACTACAAAACTTATCAAGGACTAGCAATGGTGTGTTTCTTCTCTTCTTCTCCAATGGAGCTCTTCTCCTCCTCCAATGGTAGCTCTCCTCTTGAGAGAATCTTCTTGTTGAGAGTATGGGAGAGAATGGTAGTGAGGGGTCTGTCCTTCTCAGCCTTGCAGGACCACTTTTATACTACAACATTGCTAGAGTCGGCCATGAGATCGTGGCACAGCTGTCACAACCGTCTAGCAAAAACCACGGTTGGTTTCCATGGCCGTGGTCTTGCCAGTGACCGTGGTTTGGTGCTTCAGCTTTGCCTTGGATCATTAAGCTTCGATTTGGTGCATGGCTTGTGTTGGCAAGGTTCCATGAGTCCTCCTTAGCCTCTACCTTGCATCCTAATGAGTCCGAGGGTGTGTCATCTTGATGAACGATTCTCAAACGCATCGATTAAGCTCCTAAATCTCCCAAATACCTATAAAGCAAACAGAAGTCCGCGTAGACGTCTATCTCGACAAAATACATGATTTGAGGGCAAACGTCGTGAACTAATGCTAGACCATGCATGAATGAGTGGAAAATCTATCTAAATGAGTGTCTAATCCTAAGTCATAAATCGTGTTATTACAGCTTGATGGCATGGATGACATTACTCGCACATTCAACAGCCCTGGTGAACGTATTGTTGAAAACCATGGTGTTACGAGCCTTCCAGATGAAGTAAATGAAGGAAGCAAATCACAAAGAACACAGCTTCAGAGAATTTCTTCCGCTCATCACAAATATCACCAATAAAATCAACTCCTGGACTGCACGTAATCTCTCTTATGCTGGTAGGAAGCAAATCATCTCCTCCATCCTCCAATCATTGCATTTCTACTGGTGTGCGGTTCTTCCCATACCCCAGTGCGCCATTGTCAAGATCAACCGGTTTCTCCGCTCATTCCTATGGTTTGGGAAAGACGCTAGTCCCCGCTCCCTCGTGGCTTGGAAGGTCATTTGCTCTCCTAGGAACAAGGGCGGCCTTGGCTTCAAAGAGCTGCTTTCCTGGAACAAGTCCTGCCTCGCGAAGCTAATATTCGAACTTAACCATACCCTCCTTCCACAAACCTCTGGATTGATTGGATTCACCACAACATCCTCCGTGACCACTCCATATGGACCACTAGACATAACCCCAGGCACAACAACACTTGGAACACAATCCTCAAGATCAGAAATGACATCCTAACCTACGCCACTGCCACCCAGTTCATCACTAACACCACCAGGCCAGACGCCACATACTCTACCTCCGCTGGCTATACCTTCTTCCAGTCCCCTGATGCTACCAATCTCGTCCGAACTGCTTACACCTACGGGATCATCTGGAAGGGCCTAAACATCCCAAGAAGTATCTTCATCTCCTGGATTGCTAGGCATCAGCGCCTCCCTACCCTCACCAAGCTGCATGACTGGAACCTTATCCTTGACAACACCTGCAAGCTGTGCGGTAACAACCCTAAAGATGAAGAGCACCTGTTCAACCACTGCAGTTACTCCACCCTCGTACTCGACCTTATTGCTCACTGGTCCCATACGGATCACCCCTACCCCTACTGTGGTGACTTATGGACTTGGCTCAGCACCCAGCGCCCCTTGCGTCAGGACCTTATCGCCCACATCCGAATCTCATCGATCACAAACTTCATCTACTACATTTGGCATGCTCGGAACGACCTCATCTTCAACAACCACTTCATCCACGCAACCACAAGCGCACACAATGCTATACGCGCAACAAAGAATTTTGCCTCCGCAAATTGGAAAGATAGATCCCAAAACTCGATCATGTGGTCCAAGAGACTTGGCATCCACCTTACATAGCTTCTTCCTTCTCCTCTCTCCAATTCCCCTTTGTATCTCTTACTCCCCTCCTTTTGGTTTAGTAAACCTTATGTAAATTCTTTCTGATCATATATACAACTATTTTCAAAAAAAAAAAAAGTAAATGAAGGAGATGATCGAAGAGATTCGAACACTGTCAATGAGGTTTGGCTTGGAGGTGGGCTTGGAGCTAAGCCACATCCAAAGGTTGCGTATGTAGGGGGCGGGGTATGGTACTCTGGACCATCGCGAGATAATGTCAAGGACAAGCGAAGAGTAGCTACAGGCACTCCAAAGATGATCATCATCTTCAGCCGAGGTGGTGCACAGCTTGCAGGTATCATTGTCCGCAATGTTCCAGCCTTTGATCTTGGTGAGTGTAGGAAGGCGCCGATGACTAGCAAGCCAAGCAATGTGACTGCACTTCAGGATGTTAGTTTTGAGCCAGATCGCTCTACTAGGCGGGTGGGAGTGTGGTTGAGGGTTTGGCCTGAATAGAGCGTAGGTCATCTTGGAGGAGAAAGAACCGTTGCGGTTTGTGAAGGTAGAGGTAATGCAGGCGCAGGCAGGATTGGGCAGCTCCTCTCTAATTTTGAGCAAACTCTTCCAAAGAAAGTTGTTGTGGGCTTTTTCCTGGCAATCCCAAAAGCTTCGGCCCTTGAGAACGTGCTATTCGATCCAGCAGCACCATATGTTATCATCTTTGCGGTCGATGTCATATATAAGTCGAGTGAGCTGGACTTTATTCCTAGTGCTGAGGTCAGGCAAGCCGAGGCCACCAGCAGCTTTGGGGGTGCAAACAGTCGACCAGGCAACAAGGGCTCTACGACTAGTTTCCTTGCCGGACCAAAGGAAAGAGCGGAGCAAAGCCTGAATTTTATTGAGTACAGCGACAGGCTGAAGGAAGAGAGAGCTCTAGTATTGGTTGATGGGAAGTAGGATGGAAGTGATGAGTTGAGCACGCCCAGCGTATGAAAGAAGCTTTGCGCTCCAGGATTGGATTCGATTTGTAATTCGGTGAATAAGAGGGAGATAATCCACCAGGGCAAGTCTCCGGCACCCCAGGGGAACGCCAAGGTAGCGAAAGGGTAATGTTCCTCTATTGATGCCAGTAAGGTGGGTAGCTTGATTCTGATCCGCCTGGGACATGCCTCCCATATAAATGGATGACTTAGAAGGGTTGATCTTGAGTCCCGATAGGAGTCCAAAGGATATCAGGGTGTTAGTGAGGATTTTAATAGAAGGGATGTCGCCCCTGCAGAGCAGCAGCAAATCATCCGCGAAGGCAAGGTGGGTGATGAGGGGGGATAGGCATTTTGGATGATGGTTGAAGTCTGGGTTAGAGGTATTGTGGTGTATCATACAGGAGAGGTAATCCATAGCAATAGTGAAGAGGGGCGGGGAGAGCGGGCACCCTTGTCTGAGTCCCCTATTACCGTAGAAGTGCCCTTTGAGAGCGCCATTTACTTTGACGGAGTAAGAGACCGTGGTAATGCACTCCCTAATCAGCCGGATGAAGTGATCAGGGAAGCCGATCTTTGTCAAGCAATGGATGATGAAACCATGGTCGATGGTGTCAAAAGCTTTAGATACATCAACTTTCATGGCAGCCCTGGGGGAGATGTTCTTTCGATTGTATTTGAGAAGCAGTTCCTGGCAGATGAGAACATTATGCTTGATGGAACGGTTTTTAACAAAGGCACTCTGGTACGGACCAATAATGTGGGGCAGGATAGTGCTTATTCAATTGGATAGGATCTTTGCAATGGTTTTATAGATGGTGGTGCAACAAGAGATAGGCCTGTAGTCGGAGGGTGTGATTGGGTTATCGGATTTGGCTATGAGAGTGATGGAGGAGTGATTGACTTGCTTGAGGAGTCTCCCGTGAGTGAAGAAGTCCAGTATTGCTTCGGTGAAGTCCTGGCCCGTTATGTCCCAGGAAGCTTTAAAGAAACGAGCATTGTAGCCGTCAGGACCCGGAGCTTTATTGTCCCCAATTCTAAAAAAGAGAAGATTTTATTTCGGCCGCCGTAACCTGCAAAGAGAGTGAAGCAATGTTAGCGGGGATGAGGCTGGGCAGGTTTAGGTCCGGGTAGGAACGGTTAGAGGTCTAGATGGGTTTGTTTAGGGTCTTTTGGAAGTGGTTTATGAAGGTTGTGGCAATTTGGTTGGGGTCACAGGTTGTGCTGCCATCGTGTGTTTGGATAGATTGGATGCGGTTGTGGCATCTTCTGGTTTGAATGCTCCGGAAGAAAAAAGATGAGCACTGGTCTCCGTATCTAATCCAACTCACTTTAGATAGTTAGGCCTGAACGGTATGAAGAGCGAGAAGGCTATCATTCATGGAGGCGGTTAGTGTTCTCTCTTCATAGTGGAGGGCAGAATCGTGCAAGTTAAGCATGATCTCCGCCTGGGCAGTGTGGAGGTTCTTCCTAGTATCCCGTATAGCAGAGTGAAGGTCCTCAATTTTCTGACTTTTGAACCTCTTGAGTTTGGGCTTGAGTAGTTTCAGTTTCTTAGTGAGCGTAAACATGGAGTTACCTTCGATTGCAGCCTCCCAAGCACTAGTAACACAGGGAATAAAATGATCATGATCAACCCAGGCATTGTTGAATCTGAAAGGCTTTATGATCTTGTCATCAGGTGGGGCTGTCATGAGCAAGGCCGGAGAGTGATCTGACACATCGGGCAGGTCAAAGTGGGCTCGGGAATGAGGGAATTTTGCAAGCCAAGAGGGATTGGTAATGATACGATCCAGTTTGCACCATATACGGGAGCCTATCTTCTTATTATTCCATGTGAATTTGCTCCCCGAGAATGGGATATCAGTGATGTTGTTTGACTCGTAGCAGGAAGCAAACTCCGATGAATTTTGCGAGATGCAAGGGATATTGTTGGATGTCTTCTCATCGGGAGAAAGGGTAACATTGAAGACACCCATAAGCGCCCAAGGGGTTGATGTGTTTAGCTGCCCAATAGTAGAGATGGTATCCCAAAGGCTCAGCCTGCCTTCAGGGGAATTAAGGGCGTAGACAAAGGAAATCTCAAAGTTTGTAGGTTGGGCGTGCTGGGAATTGGAATTTGAGATTTTGCAATGGATAAGCTGGTCCGTTTTGATTGTTGCGGTGAGGTGGAGTTTGGAAGGGTTCCACCAGAGCCATATTCGGCAATTGTGAGCAAGGGATGAGTTGGACACATGACTCCACGTAGGAAACAAGTGTTTTGCAAGACGAGACTCTTTGTTGGATCGGAGTCTAGTTTCAAGGATGGCGAGTAGGTCAATATCATTCTTCTTAACCAAATTCTGAACAGATTTGTGCTTATTAGGGTCATTCAGGCCCCTAATGTTCCAAGAGCAGGCTTTAATTATCATTAAAACATGTTGAAAGTTCCTTGTCAACACTTGTTGACAAGGGGGAAGGGGATGTTGGTGAGTTAGCTGCATCAGACGGGTTTTGGAGTGGGGGTCTCGATCTGGGTAGCTGAGGAGCTTTTAGGGGGGATGGATGTCGTGAGCAGGACGACATGAGTAGAGACAGGTAAAGTTGGGGGGGGGGGGGG